>BSBM01000236.1:2960000-3442500 GCA_027924585.1 Larix kaempferi
ATAGGCATAGAGAGGAGGGCATCATCACTCATTGCTCATTCGTTCTAGCATCCAGTTGAATACTGATAGGAGGAGAGGGTCACACATAGAGAGAACACACCATTTACTTATGTATATTGTAATGGCTAAGGACGACTAGTTTAGTGTTTTACATTTCCTTGCATTCTGCATTGTAATCGTTTAAATGTTTGAAGTAATAGAAGCCAGCTTCTAGCATCCTGTTTACACCAAGTCAGTGTGAAATTCATGTGAATTTTTAAGCAAGAAGATCCGATCGACTCGCCTTGCGCCAGTTGGTATCAGAGCCGGAATAAACCAATAATATCTAAGCTCAGAAGCAGAGTCTGGTTGAGTGGAAGCATCCTTTGAGCAGGAGAGCGCTAGTTGGTATCACTAATCCAATGTTGAGTGCGTAGAACAACTCCAACTGTAGTTGGGTGGAGTTTTGGATGACTTGTGAAATTTCGGTTTCGATTGGACGAGTGGGAGTTTCAACTGCGGTTGAAAATGGCTAACAGAGGTGTTAATTTCTGAGGAGTTGGATGAAGAGTGCATGGTGCTGCAGTCACGGTTGATCATGAAATGTTCGATGAGTGCATGCAGACAATGCGAAGTTTGACTAGTGAAGTCACAGCAATCAAAGAAATCCAAAGGCGTGGATGTGTTCCTGATGCATTAGACCACAACGACGAGGAATTAGAGGAGGTGGAAGCACAGGAAGCAGCAGGGGAACAACCAGAAGACAAACTCATCAAGCTTCTAACGGAGATGAGAGGTCGGACAAAGATGGATGTATGTACCTACTCAGGAATTCTGGATCCAGAAGACTTGATAGATTGGTTTAGAGAGATGGAGATATACTTCGACATAGAGCATATCGAGGATCCTAAACGGGTTAAGACTACATGTATGAGGTTGAAGGGTCATGTCTCATTGTGGTGGGACAATGTACAAGATGACAGAGTCAAGAAGGGAACAGAGAAGATCAAGTCTTAGTAGAGGATGGTTTCCAAGCTGAAAGGGAAATTCTTGTCGAGTGACTATGTGATTTCCTTGTTCCGGAAGTTTCAGAACTTTTGACAAAAGGAGATGACCGTGAACGAGTACACATAAGCGTTCTATAGATTTTCGATAAGGTCGGGACAAACCGACGAAGGAGAAGAAGCTATCGTGAGATATGTGAAGGGCTTGAAGTATGCCATACAGGACGAGTTGATCCTGTTAAGGTTCACAGTGGTCGGTGAAGCCTACCAGTTAGCTCTGAAGGCAGAAGAGAAACTGTCGAGGAAATCTGCATCTACTAGAGACGGGATGATTGGTCGAGGTGCGAAGATTGTTTCCACGAAAGGACAAAGTAGCGGAACCAAGAGAGAAGCCATCGAAGACAACTGACATGCGGAAGGGACATCGACTAAGAAGAAATCACAAGAAAACCGATGCGATGGTCGAGAGAACCGCGATCAAGGTGCGTATGGTTGAAGTGATCCATCTGACAGAAAAGGAGCTGACATGCCAGCTTTGGTTTGTTACAAGTGTGGAGGAGTCAGACACAAGGAATATGAATTCCTAGAGAACCTACATGCTGCAGAGGATTCGAAACCCAGACGTCGAAGAAATGAGCAGGTCGATGAGAGGGAAGAATTGACATCCGACGGTAATGATGATGGGAAAATAAAAGGTCGAGCCATGACGGCCAGGAGAACGTTGGTTCAGGATGACCGACGCGACGAGAAAGAGCCAGCATAGTGAAAGGTTATCTTTCGAACCAGAGTGTGGATCAACGAGTGGTATTGCAAGATCATAGTTAATGGTGGCAGTACAAAGAATCTTGTGTTGATGGAGGTCATCGACAATGCGGGTTTGAGATGTCGGGAACACTGAAACCCATACAAGATCTCATGGTTGCAGAAAGGACACCATATGAAGGTAACTAGATAGTGCCTGATTAAATTCAAGGTTGTGAAGCTTTAAGATAGCGTACTATGCGACATAATCCAAATGGCCACATACCATCTGTTGTTAGGGAGACCATAGCAATATGATCTATGATGGTCAAGCCAACACAGTCACATTGTGGAAAAATGGCAAATGGAGGACTCTGAGGCCAAAGCAGGAGGACCAAGCCGACTACAAGCAAGGCGAGAGAAACTATTGGGAGAAGCGAGTGCTGATGTGTTCAACCAAGGAATTCCTCGCAGAGGAGGAAAAGTAGTCGGTATGTTTCACCATCATTTTGAAAGGGCCATGTGTCAAGAGGTCGACAATGGAGAGGATTCTGGTCGAAGTCGAAGAGATGCTTGACGATTTCAGGAGCATAATAGTTGACGAAGCACCGATGTGATTGCCACCGACAAGAAGCATGTCCCATCAGATCAACTTGATTCCAGGATCGAGTTTTCCAAACAAGGCACCACATAGAATGACTCTGGCAGAGGGCCAGGAACTAAATTGACAGGTCCAAGAGTTGTTGGACAGAGGAATGATCAGAGAGAGTCTGATTCTATGCATGGTACCAACAGTATTAGTGCCGAAGAAGGGTGGAGAATGGAGGATGTGTACAGACTCCGAAGCCATCAACAAGATCACGATCAAGTATCAGTTTCCATTGATGAGAATGGACGACTTGATGGATTGTTTGAGTGGAGCAAAGTACTTCACAAAGATCGACCTGAAGAGTGGTTATCACCAGATTCGGGTTAGAGAAGGATATTAATTGAAAACAACATTCAAAATGAAAGAAGGGTTGTATGAGTGGTTATTCATGCCATTCGGATTGACTAATGCACCCAGTATGTTCATGTGGTTGATGAATGAGGTACTGAAGCCATTTTTGGGTAAGTTTGTCGTAGTGTACCTAGACGACATCCTGATATTTAGTGAAACCAAGGCAGAACACTTGGGGCACATTCGACAAGTATTTCATAAGTTGTAGGGAGAGAAGTTGATGGTGAACCTGCAAAAGTGTTTCTTCATGAAGGAAGAACTGGTATACTTGGTATTTGTAATCTCGAGTAAAGGGTTAGTGATGGACCCAGAGAAGGTGAAGGAAATATTGGATTGGATGGAGCCAACAAGTACGATTGGAGTAAGACGTTTCCATGGACTTGCCAGTTTCTACAGGAAGTTCATAAGGGGATTCAGTCAGATATGTGCACCTTTGACAGAGTGCATGAGGAAAGGGGATTTTAGGTGGATGGAAGCTTCCCAGATAGGTTTCGATAAGTTGAAGGAAAAGGTCACTGAGATCCCAATGTTAGCACTCCCATATTTCGACAAAGTTTTCCAAGTCGATTGCAACACGAGTGGAATAGAAATTGGAGCAGTGTTGAGCCAAGAGGACCAACCAATTGCATTCTTCAGCGAGAAGTTGGATGATGCGAAGTGGAAATATCCGATCTATGACCAGGAGTTCTATGCTATTGTCCAAGCACTGAAGAAATGGAGGCATTATTTGTTTCCCAGGGAATTTTTGTTGTACACAGATCACCAAGCACTGAGGTACTTGAATACTTAGTTGAAGTTGAATCAGCGGCACATGAAGTGGGTCAAATTCCTGTAGGGATATACCTTCATGTTGCGACATAATTCGGGCAAGTCGAACAAGGTTTCTGACACGCTAAGTCGAAGAGTTTCATTGCTTAACACAACGACATTTCAGGAAACGCGAATAGAGTCGGTGAAGACAAAGTATGCAACCGATGAGGATTTTGTGAAATCATGGAAGGCGAATTGAGAACCATGGAGTGTCGACAGAACACCATACGTGGATTATTTCATCCAAGAGGGATACCTATTCAAGGGAGAACAGTTTTCTATTCCCATAGGATTTGTGAGAGAGAACCTAATCCAAGAACTACAAATTGGTGGATTAGCAGGTCATTTTGGCATAGACAAGACCAAGGCGTTGGTCGAAGAGAAGTATTATTGGACGACAGATGTTGGTAAGTGGGTACAGCAGTGTCGAGTTTTCCAGTTGGGGAAAGGAATAAGTCAGAATACGAGGTTGTATACACCATTACCAGTGCCGAATACCCCATGGGAACACCTGAGCATGGATTTTGTGCTACGATTTCCAAAGACGCAACAAGGTAATGACTCAATATATGTTGTAGTCGATAGATTTTCAAAGATGGAACACTTTATTCCATGTTGGAAGACAAGTGATGCCACAAGCATGGATGTACTATTCTTCAAGGAGATAGTCAGATTGCATGGGTTGCCGAAGAGTATAACGTCGAACAGAGATACCAATTTTATGGGACATTTCTAGAGAACCCTATGGAAGAAAATTGACACGAGGTTGCAATTTAGCTCGACATATAATTCGCAGACAGATCGAGGTGGTAAATAGAAGTTTGGGAAACCTTTTGAGATGTTTGAAGATCGACATACCCAAGCAGTGGGAGAACATGTTGGTGCAAGAAGAGTTCGCGTACAACAATTCTATGAATCGGTCGACAGGTTTGAGCCCATTCCAAATTTTTTAGGGACGAATCCCACATGGAGTGGTGGATTTAGTCAGGTTGCCGATAGAAATAAGGAAAAGTGCAGATGCAAAATCATTCGCAGAGCACATGAAAGAAGTGCATGAATATGTGCGAAAGCGCATAGAAAAGAGCAATGCAGCATACAAGTTGAGAGTCGATAGGAAGAAGAGGCTACAGTCGTTCAGTGAAGGAGACTTAGTCTATGCACATTTGTGGTAGGAAATATTTCCGACAGGAACCTATAACAAGTTGAAGCTAAAGAATATTGGACCATGTAATATCTTCAAGAATATTTCAGATAATGCTTATGTGTTGGAGCTGTCGAAGGACTTGAGCATTTTACCAACATTCAATGTCTCATATCTGTACAAATTTGAAGAAGGCTCAACTAGCAACAACGCGAAAGTATCAAACATCTAATGGACAGGGAAAATTCCAGCTCAACACAAGGAAGAAATCACCGAAGTGCTAGAGGAACGCGAAGTCAGGCATACCTACATTTTGTGAAAGAAAGAATACTTAGTGCGATGGAAATATGATGAGTTGCAAAAGGCGAAGTGGATTTCCGAAGAAGATTTCAGGAGACTAATGGAGCTGTCAAGTTATTTTTCACCCAAGGAGTCTGATGTAGGGGCATCAGGACCTAGGTGAAATAGTCGACATTGATCAACATGGGAAGTCGACCAGGGGTATTTCCGACGACCACTTATGCAAAGGAAGATTGGATGTCGAAGTCAATAAGTCAAGTAGAAGTTGTCAAGGTGCGTTGACAGAAGGAGAAAGGTCGAGAGTTGACATGTCATAGGTCGACAGACGACATGGTTGCAATGAAGGGTCGAGTGTCAATAGGTTGTCAAGCAGCGACACCGATAGGTTGAGACGGAAGCCAAGTGTGGAGGAAGAGGCGGAATGGCAAAGCCGTAGATGCGAAAGGAAGCCGACAGATAAGTCGAAGGATGACAAAAGACAGTATGGTCGGGGTCAATGATGGGACCAACTCCTGTAGCAGAGTCAGAGAAGCTCAGAATTCAAGGCTAAGTACTTGGTAGCCATTCGGGTTTTCTAAGGAAGGTATGAGCAGTTAAGAAGGTGGTTGGAAGAAGGATAGAGGTTGTGCAGCATGACTAGAGGGCGCTGAAAACTGCAGGTCTGCAGGATCTGAAGGATTTGGTGGACGGAGGAAGAGTGTTTGGGGGAACGGAGTGGGCCTCAGGATGGGAAGCAAAGTAGCAGCAGGGTAGAAGATCGGTGCGCTGGAACAGAGAGGAGGGGATCGTCACTCATTGTTCATTCATTCTAGCATTCAACTGAATACTGAGAGGAGGAGACTATCACACATAGAGAGAACACACCATTTACTTATGTATATTGTAATGGCTAAGGTCGACTAGTTTAGTGTTTTACATTTCCTTGCATTCCACATTGTAATCGTTTATTTGATTGAAGTAATAGAAGCCAGCTTCTGGCATCCTATTTACACCAAGTCTGTGTGAACATCGTGTGTGTCGTGTGAAATGTTAAGCAAGAATGTCCGACTGAACCTCCTTGCGCCATATTTATAAAACGAATGTCACAATACATTGATCTTTATAATCCCAACTAAATCATAATGTGATATAAAATGAATATTTGTCTTAAGATTAATTTGTGTTAGTATTAATGTGGTTATTGCATTAGACTTAAAATTGAACTTAACTTAACTATTTAAACATAATGTGATTTAAAACTTGATATCATCTTTAGATTTTTCCATAAATTTTTCCAAAGTAAATGTCCCAATGCATTGATCAAAATAAATGAAGTAAATCGGGAGGATGGGAATAAATGGTGAGAATTGGGTCACACATTTAACATAACCCTTTTTTAATGTCATAATGTGGCATAAACATTGATGAAACATCACAGTGACATAACAAATATTACAAATTTGACATAATCCTTGATGAATGTCATAATGTTTGCAATGGAACATAGAAATTTATGAACATTGCAATGTGAGAAAAACCTCTATGGTCATCAAAATGTGACATCACCCTTATATGAAATTCAACAAAACCCTAATGAATGTCACAACACTTGTTTAATGTTGAAAGTGACATTTCCCTTACATGAAATTTGACATAACCCTTGATGAATGTCGAAAGTGACTATACTCAACATAACCCTTCATGAGTGTTGCAATCCTTGATTAATGTTTCATTGTGACACAAACATTTCTTGACATCATGATGGAAACAAACTATTCATTAAGGGCTCTATAGAATTGGTTATGTTTCTTAATGGTGATGTTGCATTGTAAACATTTATTATGGTTGACTTGGTTAACAAATTTGGCATAATCCTTAATGAAAGTCGCAATGTGACAAAACCCTATATGGTCATCAATATGTGACATCACCCTTACATGAAATTTGGAATAACACCTGATGAATGTCGCAACCCTTAACTAATGTCAAGATATGAAATTAATCTTTTTAATGCTCCTCAAAGGGTTTGCAATGATTTTGTCACATTGCAACCTTCATCAAGTGTATGTTCAATTGCGACATTCTTCCATGGTTATGTCACATTATGAGATTCATATATACGGTTGGGTTTAGTTATGTTTGTTAAATTCTGTAATGGTGTTGTCCCATTGCGAAATTCATTGAGGGTTATGTTCGATTATGATGTTCATCAAGACTTATATTGTTTGATTGCAACATCCATCCATGGTCATGTTGCATTATGGTTATGTTCCTTAATATCACATTGTGACGTTCATCAATGAGTGTCACATTTCGGCATAATATGTTTTTGTTGCATTGTGACGCTCATTAAGGCTTATGTTGAATTACGACATTCCTTAATGGTTTTGTTGCATTGTGACCTTCATCAAAGGATATCTTGGATTAGAACATTCATCAGGGCCTTTTTTAGATTGCAACATTCCTCCATGGTCATTTTGCATTATGGTTATGTTCCTCAATATCAAATTGCAATGTTCATCCAAGAGGATGTCACATTTCGACATAATACGGGTTATTATGATGTTCATCAAGGCTTATGATGGAATACAACATTCATCGAGGCTTATGTTGGATTGCAACATTCCTCCATGGTAAATTCCTTAATGGATTTGTCGCATTGCAACATTCCTCAAGTATTATGTTGGATTGTGACATTCCTCCATGGTACATTTCTTAATGGTTTTGTCACATTGTGACATTCATCGAGGGCTATGTTGAATTACGACATTCATCAAGACTTGTGTTGGATTGAGACATTCCTCCATGGCTATGTTGCATTATGGTTATGTTCCTTCATATTACATACGATGTCCATCAAAGGGTATGTCACATTTCGACATAATATGGTTTTGTTACATTGTGACGTTCATCAAGGCTTATGTTGGATTGCAACATTCCTCCATGGTATTTTTTATACGCCTACAATTCCCAATATGTGACACATTATTAATGTGACATTTGACATTCATCAAGGGTTATGCCACATTTTGATGTATATCAATTGTTATGTTCCATTGCGAAATTCATTAAAGGTTTTGTCGCATTGCGACATTTATCAAGGGTTATATGCCTAATATGACAAAGGGTTTGTCACATTCTGACATTCATTAGGGATTAAAAAATGATATACACCAACAATGCTAAAGATGTGAAACATTAATAATTTGACATTTGACGTTCATCATGGGCTATGTTGCATTGCGATGTTGTTCAAGGGTTACGTTTTATTGTGACATTCATCAATAGTTATGTCGCATTTTGATGCTTGTCAAGGGTTATGTTGCATTATGGCATTCATCAAGGGTTATGTCACATTGCGACATTGATCAAGGGTTATGTGTCTAATATAACAAAGGGTTATGTTCAATTCTAACATTCATTAGGGATTAAAAAATGAGATACACTATCAATTCCCAACATGTGACACATTAATAATTTGACATTCAACTTCCATTAGGGGATATGTCACAATGTGATGCTTATCAAGGGTTATGTTGCATTACGACGTTCATCAAGAGTTTTGTCGCATTGCGACATTGATCAATATATCTTTAATAGTATTTCATCTATATAATTTATACTATACTATAATATTATAGTTAAATAATAATATTTAAAATTAAATAATATTATGTATCATAATATTCATAACCAGTTAAAATCAATTTAACTTTTTCATATGTTGGATTGCGACATTCCTCCATGGTACATTCCTTAATGGTTTTGTCACATTGCAACATTCATCAAGGGTTATGTTGAATTACAATGTTCACCAAGGCTTGTGTTGGATTGAAATATTCCTCCATGGTCATGTTGCATTATTGTTATATTCCTTAATATCACATTGCGACGTTCATCAAAGAGTATGTCACATTTCGAAATAATATGGTTTTGTCGTATTGTGACGTTTATCAAGGCTTATGTTGGATTATGACTTTCCTCCATGGTATTCTTTATACACTAATAATGCCCAATATGTGACGCATTAATAATTTGACATTCAACATTGATCAAGGGCAATGTCACATTATGATGTATATCAAGTGTTATGTTGCATCACGGTGTTCATCAAGGGTTATGTCGCATTGCGACATTCATCAAGGCTTATATGCCTAATATGACAAAGGGTTATGTACCATTATGATATACATTAAGGATTAAAAAATGATATACACCAACAACGCCAAAGATGTGACACATTAATAATATTGGTTTTTTCACAGTGCGACATTCAATGAGGGTTATGTTGGATTGCAATGTTCATTAAGGCTTGTGTTGGATTGCATCATTCCTCCATGGTAATGTTGCATTATGGTTATCTTCCTTAATATCACATTGCGACGTTCATCAAAGAGTATGTCACATTTTGACATAATATGGTTTTGTTGCATTATTTTTCTTATACTAATTCAGATAAACATAAAATATTATTTTATTTAAAATATATATGGTTATTAATATATTAAATTATAGTGATATTGCGACGTTCATCAAAGAGTATGTCACATTTCGGCATAATATGGTTTTGTCGCATTGCAACATTCATCAAGGCTTATGTTGGATTGTGACATTCCTCCATGGTATTTTTTATACACCAACAATGCCCAATATGTGACACATTAATAATTTGACCTTCAACATTCATCAAGGGAGATGTCACATTATGATGTATATCAAGTGTTATGTTGCATTACAGCATTCATCAAGGGTTATGTCCCATTCCAACATTAATCAAGGCTTATATGCCTAATATGACAAAGGGTTATGTCCCATCCTGACATACATTAAGGATTAAAAAATGATATACACCAACAATGTCGAAGATGTGACACATTAATAATGTAGGTTTTTTCACAGTGCGACATTCAACAAGGGTTATGTTGGATTACGATGTTTCATAAAGGCTCGTGTCTTCCTTAATATCATATTCCAATGTTCATCAAAGAGTGTCACATTTCGACATAATATGGTTTTGTCACATTATTTTTCTTATAGCAATTTAGATATAGAATAATAATTTATTTAAAATAAATATCGTTATTAATATATTAAATTATATGCTTATTTAATATCCTTGAATGAATGTCAATTCTCACTAGATCACTCAGTTAAGGTGTGGGTCTTGTAAGAAAGGTGACCCGAGTTCAATTCCCCTTAGGGGTGACTTAGTTGGAAGGCGACACCCAAAACGCTAGTCAAGTTGAGGCTGGTGCGGTCTAGGCCAGGTGCAATTCTAGGGTGATTTTGACGGCTTAGATACCTATGAGTCATAGTTTCTCATACCATAGGCCACTCCCACAAGTTAGGGAGATTCGAGTAACAAAAAAATATATCCCTAAATAACTACAACAATTTTTATACTATACTAAAATATTAATTAAATAAAAACAATTTGAATTAAATTATTTTATTATATATTTGTAATAAAATAATAAGATTATTAATTATACATTTATATTCTATCATTACATTACATTGTTATAATATTTTAATTATATGGATAATAATTTATATATTACTATATATTATAATATATAATAATAATATCATCATTAAATTATAATGTTTTTTAATATCTTTATATAAAATAATTATAAATATTTTTATATTATACTAAAGTATTAATTGAATAATAATAATTTAAATTATTATTATTTTATTATATAATTTTAATAAAAAATATTATTATTAATTTGACATTTATATTTTTTTTTTTGACCATAACATAGTGGAAGATTATATTGGGGTCTGCAAAACAGCTGCAGAGTGCTTTAACATAATTTCAGTCCCAGTAATTTGAGATTTCCCTCGGGTAGAATGCTTCCAGATTTGCCCAACGACTTTACAGGAGTACAAACTTACATTTAAGTAGCATGAGCAAAGAGAGCGAATACGTTTGACCATATGGGAATGGGATAAATTGACAAGAGGCAGAGCTGGATAAAATCCAAGCAGAGCAGATATCATTTCTCCATTTTATCGATGAGCTTGCAGACTGCTCGTTCCAGTGCATTGATACGATTCCAACATCCCCATGTACATTGGCTGCGTCTTTGAAACTTACCTGGACATCTTCTTTTAGATCCTCCAGAGCGGGCGAGTGGCCTTCCTTAATCTTTCTGAGATCATCACTTAATGTATTCCATTTCTGTTCATCAGATACCTTGGTCTCTTGCAGTCTCCGGTCATGATTGACATAGTGGCGATTGGGTCTGTCAATAGCCTGCTCCATTGATTCCAGTCTTTCTTCAACAGTCAGACCGGAGAATGGTGAAAATCCCATCGAATCCATTGCTCCTTCAACACACTGCTTAGAGTGGTGTATCCACTGAATACTCCCCAGTATGCCACTTACTTCCACTAACTTCACAACGTTACAATTGTAGACAAAGGGCGAGTGGCCTTCCTTAATCTTTCTGAGATCATCACTTAATGTATTCCATTTCTGTTCATCAGATACCTTGGTATCTTGCAGTCTCCGGTCATGATTGACATAGTGGCGATTGGGTCTGTCAATAGCCTGCTCCATTGATTCCAGTCTTTCTTCAACAGTCGGACCGGAGAATGGTGAAAATCCCATCGAATCCATTGCTCCTTCAACACACTGCTTAGAGTGGTGTATCCACTGAATACTCCCCAGTATGCCACTTACTTCCACTAACTTCACAGCGTTACAATTGTAGACAAAGGGCTCGTAATTAAAGTAGAATAACCATCTTTGATGGGAGTCGGCTCCAAGAAGATTACAGGATTTGTGCAGAGAAATTATTCCAAATTTTTCAGAAAGAAATTCCTCCTGATACCTTTGAATACTTCCAAGCGAATTAGCTTGCCTTATGCAGGACAGGAGGCCTCTATAATTAGGGTACATCACATCTAGAGACAAGGCCATCGATTTGTAGAGATCCTTTGCTCAGGAGGCATGCCTTGTTGGCTTCATTATCAGCCAAGGCATTCAGCCCTCGCAAAACATGAAAATTTTTTATGGATTCAAATCTTGTGGAGATCCTCTGAATTTTTTGGTACATTATGCCCAGATTGAGTTGGGAAGGCGGCTTCTTCTTAATCATTGATTGGATTAGAAGTCTGGAGTCACCAAACACTACTATCTTAGTGATTCTTTTGGAATGAGCAATTCGGAGACCTTGCCATAACCCACAGAATTCAGCCATGTTGTTGGATTCTATGCCAATTCCCCAGGCATAATTACAAACTATAGATCCATCTGGAGAGAAAATTACTCCTCCCCCTCCGGCCTTGCCAGGATTGCCCTTAGATGCCCCATCGAAGAAGAGGCATATATCGTTAATAGATGCTTTCCAGTTGCAGAAGGCAGTTTCATCCATCCTGATTTCCCAGTATTCAGTCAAAGAGTGAGTCGGAGCGCTTCGTAGACTATGGTTTGGCTCAAAGTGGTTTAGCCACTGCGCCTCAACAGTTTGGAGCTGAGTATTATTAATCAGGGAAGGACTGTGATCTATTGCTTCTTTTAAGATAGCTTTGGCTTTCATGGCAGTTTTAAAGGGAGGGAGATCTTTTCCCCTGAAAATTCGACTGTTCCTCTCAATCCAGATATTCCAACAGATGGCTTTCGGAATCCATCTCCAGACAGTTTGAAGCAGGGCTTTCTTGGAGATATTGAAAGGAGAGACTTGCATCCAATCGGTGAAGAGGGCATTGGTAGTGCCTGGCAAGAGAAAGTCAGGAAGAGCTAAAGCCTCTCTCCATACTTCTCTCGCATATGGACATCCAACCATTAAATGATCAGTGGTTTCTTCTTCCTCTTTGCAGAGCGGACAACGGGAAGGACCTACCATACCTTTTTTCTTCAGATTTTCTCCGGAAAGAATGCTATTATGGGCTAATATCCAGCAAAAAATATCAATTTTAGGAATGAAAGCTTTTGTCCACAGAAAACGCCAGATTGCTGGATTGGGCGCAGCAGTGGGGGTTGCTTTGAGAAGTTTATAGCCTTCTGAAGCTGAATACCTTCCCGAAATGTGCCACCATCCCCTTTTATCTCTTGAAGTTTCTTTGAGGGGCGATTTGCCTTGAAGGAGGGCGATTAATAATTCTGCTTCAGCGTCTAATTCCGGAGGGAGGTTTCCAAAGTCCCAGCCACTCCAGTAATTGTCATTCCAATTTGAGAGCTCCCATAATGAGGTGACTTCCTGGTCAATCAGCCATCTTTTAATATTCTCCACTTCCCGGATATGTCCCAATGGAGGCCCTCCTAAGATGGAGTCCTCCCAGACTCTGATATTTTTCCCACTTCCAGGGATCCAGTAAAGGTTCCTTTTGAAAAGATCAAGAGCTTTGAGACAGATTGCATGGATTGGAGAGCCTACTTTGCGCTGAGGTTGATTGTCCAAACATCTCTTTCTAGAACCTGGAAAATATTTTTTTCTTAGAACTCTTTTGCTCCAGCTATCTTTCCCGGAAATCAGCTGCCATAGAAGTTTAGCACCAAGGGCAAGATTCTGGGTTGAGAGACTTCTTACCTGCAGTCCTCCCTCATTCCTTGGTTTTTGGATTTTTTCCCAGCTAATGAGGTGCAGCTTCTTTTCATTTCCTTTCCCACCTTCCCAGATGAATTTTTTGAGCAGGCTTTCAATCTTCCGAATAACCACTCCCGGCGCGAGCAGGATGGATGATTGATAAATAGGCATACTGTTCAAAACAGACTTGAGAAGAACCATTTTCCCAGCCAGGTTTAGCCAATTAGCACTCCAGTTTTGGATTTTCCCTTTGATTTTTTCCAGGATGGCACTCCATTTAACCGAATTGACTTTAGATTTGCAGATTGGTATGCCTAGATAATTGAAATCATCCCAATCTAATGCCCCTTCCATTCCCAGCTTATTAGCAATCTCCCGAAGCACTCTTGCCGAACAGTTCCAACTATATATTTTGCTCTTTTGGAAATTAATTTTGCTTCCAGAAACCTTCTTATAAATCTCCAGTTCGTGTCTGAAATATTCAGCTGAGTGGATACCAGCGCCTCCCAACAGCAAGGTATCATCAGCAAATTGAGCGTGGTTTATGTCACGGACGTTATTCGCCATTCTCAGTCCGGGAAGGGTGTGTATCTCCTGACAGTAGTTGAGCTGAAGGCTAAGCACAGAGGCTTGAATTGCATAGAGCAGAGGGGACAGCGGGCATCCTTGCCTAAGACCTCGAGTTGCTTTGAAGAAGCTAGTTGAACATCCATTGACCAAAGGGGCTATCCATGGCCCACTCACACAACCTTTGACCCAGCTAATGAAATGATTGGAAAAGCCAAACTTTCTCATTACTAAAAACAGAAATTCATGTCTAACACGGTCAAAAGCATTAGCTAAATCAAGTTTAATGACCATACCTTTCTCTTTTCGGAGGCAGCTTGAATGAATTGCTTCTTGAATGAGGATGATGTTATCCAGGATTCTTCTGCCTTTGATGAAACCGCCCTGATTTTCGGGAATTATCCTGGACAGTAATCTTTTAATCCTGGAAGCAATAATTTTGGTTATCAGTTTGTACCCAGTATTGCACAAGGAGATCGGCCTGAATCGATTGAAAGATGAGGCTCCTTTTTCCTTGGGTATAAGGGCAAGGAAAGAGGAGTTAGTGCTTCCACCTAACCGGTTGGTCTCTTGGGAGTATCTAACCATTTTAAGAAGATCCCATTTGATGATTGACCAGCAGCATGTGAAGAAGCGGGCAGTAAAGCCGTCCGGCCCAGGGGCACTATCCGGTTTCATAAGCTCAAGGGCATCTTTAATTTCTCTCATAGTTACAGGGGAAGTAAGGTGGGTATTTTCATCGGAAGTAATGAGGGAAGGGATGAGATCAAAAGGATGAGCAGAGGGGTCAATCTGATCCTCTTCAGGGGCCGTGAAGAGGTCATTGAATGTAGAAACAGCGGCTTTTTTAATATCCTTAAAGTCCTTCAGAACATCTCCTTGAAAGTTTATTTCGGTGACAGCTTTGAAGTTTTTCCGGGATTCAGCCTGCTTGTGAAAGTACTTGGTGTTTTTGTCCCCTCTTAGGAGCCAAAGATTACGAGACTTTTGTCTCCAGTACTCCTCCTCTATCCTACAGGAAGAGAAAAAAGCTTTCTGAAGGGACCCTTCTTTACTGAGAAGATTATCAGAGAGAGGGCAAATTTCCATGAGGGATTGGTGGGCTTCCAGATCAGATTGAGCTTTCGTCCTTCTAGTAATGGGGGAGGTGATTAGCTTGGCCCATTTTTTAAGAATATGTTTCAGCCTTTTGATTTTTCCTTCCCAGATGAAGGAGGGCGAACCTTTTAATTGGACTCCCCAGGAGTTGGACACAATTTCCATAAAATCCTCTTGATGGATCCATAGAGGGCTGAACCGGAAAGGGATAGGACCCAGATCTTGGTCAAGGGACAGATCCAGCTGGATGGGATTGTGATCAGAGGTGCAGTGAGGAAGGATTATGGAGGAGGCCAGAAGACCAAGGGTAAGGAAGGAAGAGTGGACGAGAAATCTGTCAAGCCGAGCAGCGATATGTCCTGGCCCAATCCTCTTATTGGACCATGTAAACTTACCTTTGGTTGGCTTGATATCAATAAGATCCCAGTCGAGAATAATATCCTCAACCCATTCCCTCGATGGATCTCTAACCGGAGAACCACCTTTTTTCTCATTGGGGGCCAGAGTGACATTCAAATCCCCTGCAATAATGATATTTTCTGACTGCTGTACTTTGAGAAAACTGTCAAGCATTTCCCAGCATTCTTTTTTTTTCTGAAATAGAGACAGGAACGTATAAATTAAAAAGGCTTACAGTGCTTCCAGAGAGCTTGTGGTGAAGCTTAGTGAAGACCCAATGCGTGGTTCGTTTTTCATCTTCAAGATCATAGATCGAGGAATCCCAGAAGGTGGCAGCGCCTCCAGAAGCTCCTCTGGAGTTGATGGCGATCCCAGGTCCTTTTTTCCAAAAAAATTTCCCAGCCTGGAGAAGATCAGATTCCTCCAGTTTTGTCTCCTGAATAAGTAGTATCTCAGGTTTATGGATTCTGACAATATCTTTCAGAGCTTCTTCTTTTAAGGTAGACCCTAACCCTCTACAGTTCCAGGAGATGTACCGCATTAAGAGTTTTGGGAGATGGGGTTGGCCCCTTTAGAGACCGCAGGCGTTCCATTCTTGGATCTGGTTTTCATCATGTTCTTCAGAGTTTTTTGGGAGCCTTCGAGGACATCTAGATAAGTGGCTTCATCTCTTTTTTTCTTTTTCGATTTCCTTACTCTGGGATTTTTGAATGGGATTGTATGCATGCTGCTCGAAGAAGCTCCATCATCAGAATCTTCCCCTGGATCCGTGTCTGAAGGTCCTTCGTTAACAAGTTTGGATTCAGTGCCTGCTTCCGTAGGATCTGCATTGGGTATTTCCCCTGGTTCCAATAGATCTACAGCCTGGGAAGCAACATCTTTACAGTTTAGGTGATCTTGGATCTCTATATTGCTCACCGGGCTTTGGACTTTCCCTGCTGGTTCGCAAGCTTTCTTGGAGTCTACAACAGACTGTCTGACAGTAGGATCTTCTTTGGTGGTTTCCTGGGGTGTCTTGACTGAGATTGCCGGCTGAATTTTCTGCAATTCCCCAGGTGTCTTTTTCCCTTGGGGTTTAGAGGTCGATTTCCCTTTCTTGACCTTTTGCCAGCCATCTCCCTCTTCTGGATTCTGAATATTGGGGCAATTCCTCTGAAAGTGGCCATGCTCGTGGCAGAGACGGCACTTGAAAGGAAGCTGTTCATAGTCCAGCTTTTGAAAGTGGTGCCACGATCCAACTTTGAGCTTTACTGCATCCGGTAGTCCTACTTCTAAGTCGACTTCTACACATATTCTGGCGCATGTGTACTGTCCTTTGTTCTCAGCCTTGTCTATGTACCTTCCCAGAGTATTACCAATCATTTCCAGAGATTGTATGTTCCAGCAGTGAACAGGGAGGTTTGGGAGCCTCACCCAAACTGGAACTTCCTTCGGGATGTCTATTTCAGGGTCGAAGTCCGGAGTCCAGCGATTCAGGTAGAGGCCTTGAGTGCCCATAAAATACGGTCCGCTTCTGAATATGAGGTCACGATCCTCCTTAGCAATGAATTCAAAAATGAAGAATCCCCTGCCAACCGGATAGCAGGTGACACTATTCTTTATCTAAGGCCTCCAGTTCCTTTGTATCCAATCGTCAGTGGTTTTAGTAGATGGCCAGAGCCCCATGAACTGGCCGACCAGTCCACGCTCAGCCAGAGCCAATGCGATCTTGATGGGGTGTTCTGTAGGCAGATCGATTTCAGGCACAGCTTCAAGTTTCTTTATGAACTTCGGAACTGAGGGAGCCACAAGATTTTTCCCGGTAGGTAATAAAAGGTTCCTGAAAGCTTCAGCGGCCGAGATCGGGGAGGAGGGAGGGGGAAGCCCTCCCCCTGGCGTGGCCATGGGGGCGACGGCCTGAGAGCCCTAGGGCAACTGCGCGCAGCTCAGTAGCTTCTTTCCGTTGCAAGCCAGCTCGATTTCGATCTAATTTGACATTTATATTATCATTACATTGTTATAATATTTTAATTATAACATATAATATATCATTATTTCTACATCACTACTATATAATTATAATATCAACATTAAATAATATATTTTTAATTAAATTATAATATATTTTTATGTTTATGTGTAAAATAATTATAAATTTTTTATACTATATTAAAGTATTAATTAAATAATAATAATTTAATTAAATTATTTTTAAATATTATTATTTTATTAATCATTTTAATAAAATAATAATATTATTAATTAAACATTTATATTCTATCAATACATTGTTATAATATTTTAATTATAATGTGCATCATTTCTATATCATTATTATATAATTATAATATCATAATCAAATTATAATATTTTAATAAATTAAAATATTTTAAATATCTTTATATAAAAAATGAATATAACAATTTTACACTATATTAAAGTATTTGGAATTAAATAATTTATTATTATTATTATTATTATATTATGCTTTTAATTAAATACTATATTTAATTATTATATAACTAATAAAATACATAAGATTATTTTATTCAATACTTTAAATCTATTTAATACTTTAGATTAATTTTTATTTTTAATTATTAATATTATTTTTGAGGTATTTAATTAAATTAGTTTTTAATAATTATTATATTATAAATATTTGAGCATTTTATTTAAATAATATTTTGGAGATATGTGTATGTACCCACCCATTACTAGCAGCAACGATATTAATAATATTAATGTGTCCGATAGGCGTAAATTGGGTACATATTTTTTATATTATCGTTTTTCCCTATAGTATGTGTCCAATTTACGCTTATGGCGTATCTAGACACATTAATATTATTAATGTGGTTCTTGCTAGTAATAATACCCCATATATATATACATAATTCCATTTTTTGTGAATAGTATCAAATTCAAATGATGTAATTATGATCGAGATGATAATCTCGCCAACATCGCAGGAGAAACCGCTTTCAAGGTCACACTCGTCACCCAGTGGTTTCATCAACAAAAAATTTCCGGCTAGATTCCTTGGATGTCATTTTCTCTATTATGAAAACGACAGCCAGAAAACACAAAAAACAGAAATAACCAGAAGAAAACTTAAAACAAAGAAATTAAATAAGAATGCAGAGAGAGAATATAATGTCTGTTACCATTTGAGATCCATTTATCGATTCATTGGGATAGAAAGAATGGAAAAATGAAGTACACGTTTCAACAGTTCCTCTGCAGGGATGATTTTAAGAACCCCCCCTAAATGTATATGTATAAAAAATGGGCAAATTCCCATGATACACAGGAAAGGGTGAAGGCTATTTTATCAATAATATAAAATGTATATATAATTTTTTGGCGAATCTTTCATGGAATTGTAAAATCTTGTAAATTTTGGGCGATTCTTTCACAAAATTATAAAAACTTGTAAAAATTTTTGCGAATTTTTCACGAAATTAGAAAATCTTGTGAAATATGGGCGAATCTTACACTAAGCTATAAAAACTTGTAAATTCTTGACAAATTGGTTGATATTTGACTTAATAAAATTTCCTAGATGATTTGGTATTCACTTTAGATTTCCCATGTACTCTTGCATTATGACACCTTGTAAACAAAATCCAAGCATTTTAGGTGACCTACTCTATAATTTCATAGTCCCACTGATAGATCCCTTGTAATTGGTGCCTACACCAAAATGATGGTTTATGCATCTGCTAGGACCTATGACTATGACAATATTCAACCCCAAGAGTAGGTTACAAGGAAGCATGTGTTCAAATTCACAAGTGGATCACCCTTTGAGATGTGCACCACCTTCAACCAATCATCACAATCTCCAAGATAACCTACCAACCCTGAATATAACACCATTTTTTAAACTATGCATCTAAGGTTAGGGAGTCACAAATCCATGTCTCCCAAGCACCCTGACCACTCCAAACACAAATCCTTAAGTATTGCACTTAGGTGGCGCTCTCTCCAAGTTTTAGGCAAGTAGATGGTTGCATAACTATTTATGTCAAGAACACTTCTCCAAGAAACAATCTGAGTAGGGCATCCCACATGTGCCAAGATAATCTTCTTTCAAACAAACTCCATTTCCACCCCTGAGTATAACACCCTTCCTCAATCTGTGCACCCAAGGTTAGGAAGGCAGAAATCTACATGTGCGAAGCACCTTAACCACTCCTAACACAAATCCCTCAATATCACACTTAGGTGGTGCTCTTTTCAAGTCCAAGTGTTAAGCAATTAGATGGTTACATAACCATTTCTGCTGAGTGCACTTCTCCAAGCAACAACCCAAGTAGGGTTCCCTATTTGTGACATCTAATTAAGTTTATGATTAACAATATATTAATAATTGTTCTTCAAGGTGTAAAGAGATGATGTAAAAATTCCATATGTTAATATACAATTTGTATTATATGGATTTGAGCATATAATCATCATGTAGAGATAATGATAATGATAGTAAGAACCAACTAATAATAATCATATGCATGTAATTAATAGTAAGGTATTTGAAGTTGTTAGATTATGAATTCTCTTCATTCTCCGTGGTGAGGATTCATTTGTAACTAATTTGCTTTCCTCTCTATCCAATTAGAGAACATTGTTTCCTCGACCTACATACATTTTTAGACATCAACTATTAGTCTTCAAGGAATCAAAATCGCCCGTTGGATGGGAGGAATTGGAAATCGAGATAAGGATGGTCTATTGAATTGGCAATCTATTGTACTTTTGTATTTTGTTCCTCTTCATCATTCGATAGTTCTTCCTCAAATGAAGGTGAGACCCTTGATTCAGTCTATTGTTTTTTTCTCTCTTCATCCTCACAATTGTTTCTCAAATGAAGATAAGTTTCTTCTTTCCTTTTGGACAAGAAGAAAATAATTATTATGGTGAATCACAAACAAAGAAAGGATTTTAATATAAAATTTAAAAATTAAAGAAAATATTTTAATATAAAAATTAGTTTAAAAGTTGGAAGCAAACTTCTAAGTATAAGCCACTCAATTTTATGATAAAAACAATAATAATGATAAAGGGACAAAGAATCATCAATGTTGGTTAGCCATAGAATCAACAATAATGATAAAGGACAAAGAATCATCAATGTTGGTTAGCCACATGGAGATTGAGTTCGTAAGACATTAAATAATGGGGCCCTACTTTCCCAAAAGCTTGCATGTCTCTTGAAACCTTACAAAATCATAGACCATGCACCCATGAGTGTAATTTTGTGTGTGTGATGTATTAGGTATAGAAACTCACGACACCCATTTGCTAGTTTCTCTGCATGGATGGGGAAATCCATGGCTAAGCATTTGGAGAGTTTGGAGGTTGAAATAGGTGTCAATACCAACTAGAAACCAACCAAAGAGGAGGAAGACGAATGGTTCGACTGATAAAGGAGGGAGTATTTCCTTCTACAAGTTGTTCTCTTTTGCTATGTGTTGATGGTGTTTGGGATAGTAGGATATTGTGTACATGAAGAAACTATTCCAATTTGTATCTTCTTCGTATTCTTTTTGAGGCTCGAGCCTAACAATCTACCCTTTCCTTAATCATGTTTCTCCAACTGACGAGAATGCTACTTAATTTATCAAGAATAGGCTCTCCCACCTTTGCAGTTGCCTCTAGGGATATTGTTCACTTTACTAAAGCTTTGTCTGGCACATTGAAAGGGTAAAATTAAATGGGTTCATTAATGGGTTATGTCTTCCAAATGGTTTTGGCTTGCACAAGACTAGTTAAGATCTGGATCAATTACTACGAATATATCCTATATTCACTAGTGGTTGTGCTCTTTAGATTGCTTTTTATGTATAATTTTTATCATTTACATAAACTATACAATACAAATTCAAAAGATAGATTTACAAAAATGCACCATAAGAATGAACAAATTACAATTTTGAGAATGCCCTTAACCATATTGTACAAACGCAAACCATAGATTTTAAAAAATGGATCATAAGCATGAACAAGTAATGATTTTGTGGATCCCTTCACCATGTTCATTTTAGAACGTGTTCTTCCCCAAAAAAAAACACAAATAAAAATTAACCAAGTAATAACTCCAAAACAAATATCTAAAAAGAGCACAAGGATCACAATTCCATGAAACAAACCGACTTTTTTATCACAAGCAGTTATAAATTGTTACCATTTTGTGTCTACTATGCTACAAAATATAGCAAGTACATGATGGTTGGCTCATCACGGCTTTGTTTCTACAGAATGAGCAGCATTAAAATAGTTGGCTCCACATACTCGTTTTATTTTCAAGATGGATTTTTCCGCATCATACTCTTATCATATATATTACATGCATACAGTGACTATGGTTTGTTATTACTTATGAATACCATATAATGAATTTCATGGTTGTATTTCACATGGATCTTTATTGTTGCAGCAATCACGATCTATAAATCAAAGACAATAATGAAGCACATGGTAATGCCATAATAACAATTCTATAATGTTATTATCTACATACATGGAGCTCATGAGAGTTCATTCTAATCTTGGCTATATTCATTTTCTTCTTTGAACTAGTTACTATCGATATATAATTCTAATTTTGATCTTCCAAATTAGGGTTAATGACCTCCTTATAGTATCTTAGCTTTCTCTTAATCGCTAAATTTTCCTCGCACCACAATTTCTCTTTAAACTTAGAAGAAATAATATTTTTGACATTATCAATATTCTGCAAAGTGTCATTTTCATCAATACCCCAATGGTCTAACCAAGCCATCGTATCTTTACACCAACTCCGCTTGAGGCGTAATTGGTTTTGACTTGAATTTAAAGCAATTTTAGGAAGTCTCTCATTTTCCATGTTATGTATCTTGTGCTTGTACATCAGGTACTTGGTCATATCCATGCTCTCGATGGGGGAAATAACCACTTCTAAGAGGAGAATAGGATAAGGTGTGTTGCTTTTCATTTTGAGGTTATAAGTTATAAACCGCTTCTGGATTTGCTCAATCTTTCTCTAAGATTCTCTAGAAATGTTGCACCCCCATACTTTACAACCATATAAGATAACGGGGATGACAAGAGTTTCAAAGAGGAACTTCTTTTTATCCCACATGACCAGGTTGGCTGATTTACAATTATTTTCAAAACCAAAATAAGCTTTCCATCCTCCATTAATCATTTTCTCAATCTATGGTTCCAATTGAGCTTGTGATGAATATCAATTCCAAGATACTTGTAAGAAGTCACTTTCTCCAATTTACTGTTATCATAAATAAAATTTGCATAGGTTTTTTTCTTAGATTTTATAATCATAACTTTTGTCTTGTCGATGTTAACAGTCATACCCGTGTTAGAGCATAAATCTTTGAGAATTCTTAATTGTTTATTGAGATCAAAGGGGAGCCTTGCCATAAGAACAATGTCATTAGCATAAAGGAGGATGATAATTATCCCAACTAACCTCGTTCCCACACAGCCTACTTAACTCCAATATTACAGTTTATATTTGTTGATCAACCCTCGTTATTCTTAAACTTGGCAATGACATTTTCGTATAACCTTATTGCGGCAGCTCTCAATTCAAAAGGAACATTAAGCTCCTCTAACATATTCTAGAGGTTATTTCTAGGCACTATATCAATAATAATAAATATGAGATATCATTATTAATATTTATTTTTTAGATAAATTTAAAATCAATTTTAATTTATTTTAATTTTAAATTTATAAAATAATGAGAAGAATCAAATCTCTTCACTTGTATCAATCTCTTCACTTGTATAATTTAAGATGGATTTAAATATCAATAAAAAGTGTAACAATATTTCTATATAAATATCTTATTCATAATAAATTTATAGTATTTCTATTATATAAAAACTTGATTCTTTCTTTTTATCTATATATATATAAAAACAATTTTCACTTTAGATATATATCTCAAATCTCTATCTATTTTTCATATATATAAAAAGAAAATATAACATATTTCATTACTATTATTTGTTATATTATTTATTTGTTATAGATTTTATATATTTTTTAGAAGTCAATATGAGTTAAGGGTACATGTTGCATTCCAATATTTATCCAAGTAATCTTTGTCAAAATTAGAATTTTGGATTTATGAAAATTGAAATTGTTGCTTTTAATGTATAAATGAATTTAGCACCTTTAAATACCCTATTACAACTATATTGTAAAATGTTAAGATATGATATTTGCAATTCCATCAATTTAAAATAATTCTTAAATTTTAATATTTTAAATAATTAATAAATAAATCCTATAAAAACATTTTCAAAATTTTAAACTAAAATATATAAATTTTCATAGTTCACAAATATAAAATATTTAAAACAAATATTGATTAAAAAACTATTTCAATGATTACTAAATAAATTAGTATTTAAACATAGTTTAAATATTTTTTTAATATATATCGCTATGAAGTGTGAAACACTGTTTGTTTCAGTATTCAAATCATTTAACCATTTAATATTAGAAAATTGAAAATTGGAAGAAAAAAAGTCAATATCACCCTAATCTCTCTTTCTTAAAAGTTGGAAAAGGAAAAGTGAATAGATTAATTTTTGGAACTTTTCTTTTAATTTGTTGAAGTTGCATAGTTTTGGTTACAACCCTTTCTATACAATTTATGATTCTTAGTCTAAAAAATAAATTATGTATAAAAAAAATTATAATCTAAATTTTTATTATATTTTTTAAATTAATAAATTTTATCTTTCATAATTTTATAATTATTATCATTATAAAAAATTAATTATGATCTTTTATGTTTAATATAATTTTTTTTTAATTTTTTATTATATATTTCCACCTTAAATTTCAAGATCATAAATTGTAAGGTCAAGAAGGAATAAACTCCAAGATCAAGAACCATTTATAGAATGAGTCAAGGTACTGTTTGTAACAGGTAATTTGAGACATCTGATTTTTTTTATTGGACAATTAGGAAGAACTGAAATTAGACCGAAAGCATCTGTTTTGAAACAAACAGGGGTATACCTATAGCGAGGATTAATGGATCTTCTGGATTGGAAAATATGAAAATTTTGTTTGGGAAATCAAGAGTACACCCGTACTGAAATAGCCGAAAGTATTCTTTGAAGCATTCAAGAGTATAATTGTAGTAATATATAGGAATTTTGGATCTTCTGGTTTGGAAGTGAATGACAGGTCAAATGAATTGAAGTTTTAAATTGATGATCAGTGCTCTGGGCATCTGGTTATTTACTGTGTTTTTGCTTTAAAAATTTATTTTATGAATTGAAGGATAGGGAGCAAGGTACAGGCTTGGGATGAATGTAATGTCTATTTGGTTAGTGATGAACATGCAGTGTATATAAATAATGTAATGTTTTTTTAAATGAAAATATTATGATATTTCTTTTAATGAAGAAAAAAACTCCAAGATCAAGAAATAATAGTAACAAAAACAATCTACCTTAACCACTCGACCATAAGAAAACACTTATAACCAAACCATGTTGACCTCTATGACGAGTAAAGTCTGGAGTTTTTCAATTTCTCAAACTTTTAACATTATTTCAGACATTAATACATTAAAGAAAAAATCCTTCTACTAAACATAAATTTGTTCTTGTCTTGGAGCAAGCATTTCCATTTGCTTCTGTTTGAATGTGAAGTAGCAGGTGCTTATTATGATCAGAGCTACGTTCTGGTTTTGTCCACGCCTATCCCATATGTATTTAATCTAGTGCCAAATCACATTGAGATGTTCAACTCAATAAAAAGAACTCTTAATAATTTTATGCTGAACTTGAGATACTTTTGTGCTAAAAACTAAATTCTTAAATAGATCGATAGGTTTCTCAGATTGATCCTATCTATGGGGAGTTTATGATTTCCTTTGATATTGTTGTAATCCTATGTGCTAAAATACTCATGAAAGCTATCGGTTTCATTGATTGAATGCCATTTATATGTTTTGAAGAATAAGCTAAGCGATCTTTAAGTGTACAAACCTATTCTATAGGTGTGTTTGTATTAAAGATAGTTGTGCTATGTTGTGAATCAAGTGGCATTAGAGTAATTGTCTTTGCTCTTTTTGATCAAACAAAATGAAGGAATATAGGTACAAAGGAGAAGACATGTAAGCCTTCAAAGAATAGGTCAGCTAATACTGAGTACTATCAACAAAAATAATGAAATTTCTCCATCTAAAAAATGCAATCTTGGCATCAAGCTCAAAGTTAATTGCAGGCTCTCTTGGATTTATTTTAAACATTTGGCAGAATTTGAATTGTGTTTTTTTTTCCCTACTTTTTTACAAGGCAAGCATGCCTTACTTTGGATTTGTTCAAAGTCCATAAGAGTTTTTATGGTGGACCAGTAACCCCAGAATTATCTCAATATATGTTCCATATTTCCATTGCTCATGCTTAAGTTTTGTGAGAGATGAAGCTAGCATTAAGATGTCAATAATCCCTCAAATCTAGTTTTAAGGATAACTACTCTACCTTCTTACTACTTTCCAAGTACATTTGAATTTTAGTCAAACCTAACAGTGGATTGGCAGTTTCTTTATATAGGCACAGAAAGTCCATTTGTAAGCATTTCCTTCTTGACAAAACTATTACTATTCCCTTTGATGACTAATGGTTGAACCAAATTAGGGCATTGCATAGTGAGTTGTAACAGAGCAACATAATAGTGGAGGGATTCCATATAGTTTCAACATAAGGAATTATAGCAGATACAAAATAATAAAGCAAGCCTATGAAAAATCTAAAACATGTTTAACTAACAACAAAAACAAGGAAAGAATATTACTTCAGCTGTGAATAATGTCTAACATGTCTACCCACGGCCTTGAAGCCACATAGGCCCCAATGTCATAATGCTTGGAAGGTGACCTGAGTTCCAACAGATGGAACAAATGTAATGGATGGAACCTCTAGTGCAAGGTCATATAAAGGTCTACAAGGTGGTCCAACTCTATGGAGACAGTATGGACAAGCTGTCCTCAAGGTGTTCCAACAATCTTAGGGAGGGATAGTCATTATTCATTCACGGGTTGTGATTTCATGTTGGACAATGCAATAGCTGAAAGTGGCTCAAATGATAAGACACTAAACCAAACTCGCAGGGATGATCAATCCAATGGATAAGAATAAACTCATTACTGTTGCATTGCAAGATTGAAACATAATCATACATCAACGAACTTTTACAACTATTGGAAATTATGATTGTTTATAAACACACTATACTTGTAATGCTCCTACAAATCTACAAAGCTACAAATGACGCACAAGACTATTGAGTAATACACATTGGTAAGAGTTAGTTGGACTCCATTACAAATCTAATTGTTGAAATGCTCAAGCCTGCACAGGCTGCGATTTTTCATTTTTTTACACACCGTAACTATCACAACTACAAATATGGTTCAATATTTTCATTATATGTCTTAAGTCTATTATCTTCTTAGTCAACTTGCAAGATGTTATCAACTATAATCTGCAAAATTCAGAGGGATTGGTCCTTCCAATCAATCAAAAACTATGAATAGTAGTATTTATAAGTATTTCTAAATAAATCATGTTATGTTAGCATTCCTCATGCAAAAATGGTTTGAAATCAAGAGTATATCATAAATATAATTCCATACATAAAAATGCTCAGAATAATTCACAAATGCAGGTTATCTCATATTTGTTTTAGTATTTCAACACAGTCTGCCTACCCAGATGAGCAACAAGAACCATACCAACAGCACTAACATGGATTCATTCTGAAAACATTTGTTCCCATCATACTTAGATCAAAATGATTTATTTTTAATATTGATGAAACGGCCACCATAAGGCTGAATTAAATAAAACCCTATCACACTAATATTATGAGTGGGGGTGTACAAGTGACTGAAAAGAAGCCAAAAATAATGACTCTATAATTAACAAAGCCAATGCTGCTTATCAGTAACTCAATTGAATGGAGTCCTTGGAAGTGAAAGGATTTATTGAATGCATATTCTCCATGGTATATAGAGCTTCTTTTCCACCTCAAGTTCACCCAATAGGTTGGAGGTCAAAAAGTGTGCTAAGAAATAATGATGTGTAAAAGTATTTACCACTGAGAATTTCATTGGTTATATAAATATTTGCAGCACCAATGTTGTGAATTCCATCCCATCTTACATAAATTGATGGATCAGAGCAAGCTAAAGTTGTGACAGTAGTATCTTTTAATTTCTTTCTTTGGTTGCAAAAAACATGTGAACTAAAATTGTAGTCACCTCGAGTGCCACAGCCAGCCTTTGTTCCATACTTGAAGCCTTCCAATCATGATATTGGATGTAGAGAATTTGTGTTTATTAATCAACAAAGGATATAAAATCAAGGTGAAATGTAGTTTTGGAAGTTAAAACTTACCATGCTTACTCTGTAGTATATCCTATGTTTATTTCTTTGAATTTTTTTTGTCTCTAAGGTTATACTTCAGGAAAAGAAGAATGGACAAGAAAGGATTCAAATGATATACTTCCTTAAGATTGATGCCCCAAGTATGTAGACTGTACATGCAATCCAACATTTTCTGATGAAGTTTGATTATCAAAGAATAATTACACATTCATGAACTTGACCATGTTTGAAAAAGAAGCTTACCATGTTTTGTTGGATTTGTAAAAATATCTAACTTGATCACATGTGAATCAACATATATAAAATAGGCATTTAAGATCTTTCAAACTTATTCAAGATTCTACTTAAGTAGGTTATTGCAGTCCATCACTGAATTATTGTATGAGATCACACATCCATAACTGTCCAGATTAGATTGATTATGAGGAAGTTCAGTAAAAAATGAAGTAAAGCAATCAATTGGTGCAAGATTTGCCACAAATATTGTCCTTTCCCCTTCTCCATGCACCCTGTATGAAGAAACAAAAATAATTAACTAACTCAGTCATGAACTCTATATATGCTCAGTTGGAAGGACAATAGTCAAATTTACCTTAACAATTTCACTATTCTGAGAAGCTACTTGGGGAAGAAACTCTTTCGCTCCTTCATTTCTTATTTTACCAAGTTTTGAGGTGAAATCATTCTTCCCGATATCAATTATGTAGAGAGCTTGACTGAATACCTATGGGGTTAGTAGATACTCCAATTTTATTCCTGCAAAGATTGACACATAATAAAAATAAGAATTGGATGCAAAATGACAATCTGGTCTCGAACAACTCACTGAAATTTCCTCACCTGCGGTCAGAAGTTTGGGCTCTGTGCAATCATTATGTTCATGGAAAGTATTGGCTTCAAAAAAATTGGCAAGGTATACATGAATTTGAACAAAGTATCCATACTTCATTTTCTAAATGAAATCAATATACCATCACAGGAGAGAGCCAGAGAAAGCTCAACGCAAATAATCTCATACAAGTTGTATCTGAGAAATAATAGTTCAGTTTGGTAGGATGCCTATAACATTCGTTTAAAGAAAAAAAATATCAACACAAATCACTCCAGGTCATTGATGTTATTTGGTGGTTGATGGTTGTTTAGAAACCTCTTTTGCTTGATTGAAGTGACCACCACTTCAAGTACAGAGATGAGAGGTGAAATTATCAACTGATGGGATATTGATCCATTTCAATGTATAATTCTAAATTTTTTTTACATAACTGGATACCAATAGTACAGAAAGGGATGCAATTGTCGTCCCTTAAAAGAGTACATGCTAATTCATCATTTTATCAAAATAGTCTTTCCCCTTTCTAGGTAAGTGCATGACATCTAGATGAGTTATCATGCATGCATATCCATTATGAAAATGGGTAGCACCAAGAGATGTTAGCCCCAAAGAAGATCAGAGTAGAAGATGAAGAATAACAAAGGGAAGGTAGAGTTGAGAATGACCTAGTAAGTTCAAGCCATCCAGGAATCCTTAGCCAGACAGTCCAGTCTAGCCCCTCTACTCCCTCCTCGTCCAGGTTTGTTAAAATTTTATCATTGGTTGTTCTAGGAGTAATATCCAACCCAGGGACTAGGACATCACAAAGCACTGGACCAACACTTCATGGTTAGATATGGTCTATCCTTTTGACATGGTAGTCTCGAATGATATATCCAGAGAAGAGGTAATAAATAGGAGGGCTACCAAAGATGCCCTTTTGGATTTGGAACCAACAGACTCCATGAATCAACCCCTACTTCTGTTAAGATGTGATGGAGCTACAAGACAAATAAACTTCACCATTTTCAAACCTTGGGTCTCCAAACTGACATCTCAAATGGAGGTAGGGGACTGGAGGGAAGCCCAAATAAATCTAGAAATTGTTAGTGCGTCACCAAAGGATCATGTAAGAATTTCCAAGAATTATAATAATGTGGTTTTTTATAAGTACATAAGAGTTGTTGTGGAAAATGAAACCATCAATAAAAAGTATGGCAATGTTTTAAATTAATATCAATATTTGATGGCTAGGTTTAAGGCCCTAGAGACAGAGAAGAAGGTACTTGAAGAAAAGTTGGTGGTGGTGGGAAAATACCCTCAAAGGGTTGCTGAGGTGGTGCATATATTGAAAGAGAAGAGGAAGCATATTGAAGCTTATGCAAGAGTGAGATTAGCTTATGATGTCCCTATAGTGACTCAGTGACTCAACTCTTAGATGATAAAATAAAAATGCAAAATGAAATAGCCTTTTTGAATGAAAGCAATGACACTTATCATGCCAACAAGACGGCACTACAAGACAGAGTGGCAACCGTGGAGGCTGACAGAGGTGAAAGTGTTTCAAATTCGGTGTAGTTGGATGAGGCACTAGAGGGAATAAAATATATCAAGGCATAGCTATCTAAAGAAAGGGATAATAGGCCCCCTCCCACTATTGTCAATGTGGGAGGGGATGGCTAAGCTTTGTAACAACTAAAAGAGAGGGTAGAAGAACTCAGTTTGGGGATTGACAGTTGGAAAATAAAATACCAAACTGAGGCAGAGCTGGCCACTAGCCCAAAAACCCTTACTGAAAAATGGAAGAAATATTGAGGAAGCAGGGTGTAAAATTGGATCTTGAAACCCTAAAGCCAGTCTAAGATGAAAGAGATACTGCACATACAATCAGGGCTGAAAAGGAAATATTGCAAGCCAAATATTAGAAAGTGCTGGAGGAGGTAAAGCTTATAGAAAAATTGAAGGCTATTAAAGGGTATCTATGGACCAAACCTTTAAGATTCTCCCCTCTTTGTTTGATCAAGTGGAATACCATCTAGAGTTTTATGATCTGCAGAAGGAGGTACAAAAATATTTAGACCAAACAAAGGAAGAAGTGTCCCATAGGGAACAAGTATCTAGAGTGGTGCTAGGGGTAGTAAATTTCCTTACAAACCAAGTAATATGCTAGTTGGGAGTCATGGATAGAACATCATTCGCTATGGATATTAAGAGCTATGGAACCAAATTGAAGAACTGGGAGGCAAAAAGAAAGAAATGTATAGCAACATGCAGCCATATATTTGGTTTTATGAATGATATCATTTACTTGCATGGTTGGGGTGTGCCACTACCTTGATATGATCGACTCCAACTATATTAACTTAGAGTGTATGTTCAGATGCTGAGAGGAGTTATATATAAGCTGTCACAGGTCTCTGATCCAGGTAGAATTCTAGAAGGATTTGACATTATAAACCAGCTATTAACCCCCTTATCAACATGGGTCATTGCAACCCGTTTGTTCAGAACTTCACAACCTATTATTTTTAAGAGAAGACAAAGTTAGACAAGGCATTCAGGTTTTCTAGAGGAGGAATAAATGTAATCCAAAAGAGATGAGCACATATTACAAGAGTGTACGAGTACAATACCAATAAAAATCTCCCCTCTCTCTTCCCAGAAAACCAAGTAGGCTTATAAGAAGGGACAAGGAGATGAAGGTAGAAGCTAACCATTTTTAGTGAGGCTTACATGTGCTGCTCCCCATAATTACTGGGTTTTAGAATAATGGGGAATCCCTAATCATAGATCAAGAACTAAGGTAGAAGGACAACAAAGACAACATCATCTAGACATTAATGTTCTATTTAAGAAGGACAAAGAAGATGATGATGAGGAACTGGGGGAAGCTACTACCACATCTACCCCAAAGGAGGCCCCAAAATCCCTAAAATCTATGCCCATTTTGCAATCGACTAAATTACCCTAACAACATGCTGAAAAAGGCCAATATTTTCAAAAGAAGATGTAGATCCTACATCTTGCTTTTCCACATTCTTTTGTTAAGGAAATCATATGAGTTAAACATTTAATAGCTTTAAAGTCCAAGATCAAGAATTTATTACCCTAACAACATGTTGAAAAAGGCCAATATTTTTAAAAGAAGATGTAGATCCTACATCTTGCTTTTCCACATTCTTTTGTTAAGGAAATCATATGAGCTAAACATTTAATAGCTTTAAAGTCCAAGATCAAGAATTTATTAATTTTAGATAAAATTTTCTAAGAAGATCTTAAGACGTCCATACTTTGGATTGTTACTAATGATGTTTCTGCCTACCAAAAAAAAAGTAAAATCTTAACAAAAGTACACCTTTTGAAAGAAAATCAAGAACTCGAACCTTGAAATCCAACATTTGGTTGTAATGAAATCCTAAGTAGAAAGGGATGATTCCATTGACATATTGTGAATCGTTTGGTTGAAGAACAATACCAGCATCCGAGGCATAGTTGGTTTCATGACGAAAATCAAAGCGTATTGACTGCTGATATGGACTAAGAAATGGCAAGCCAAAAGCTTGAACTACTCAATTGCTATAAAAAAAAAAAAATGTGAATTACTTTCAAAGTTGAAAATTCTATCAACATAAAATATAATGAGGCATTCTGGCATAAGAGTAATGCGGAATTATAATCGTGCACCTATGTAATTTATCAATTTCATTAAAGACAAAAGATATAAAAGACTCCATTGGCATTCCTATTAGCTGAATCCAAGTTCCACGAGAACATTTTATTGGCATTCCACTAATCAGATGACCTATGTTTACAAAGTAAAACATATGTGTGCTGACAAATGGACAGACTATGAATCCATCCCACGCCCTATGGCTTGCTATCTTTGCCTGGAACTCACACAATAAGTTCCAACCATAGGAGAATTGTACAGACTGTAGGCCCTAAGGAACGTTGAGAAAATGGAAATTAACATTGAATCTTGATTCTGCAATCACCAGTGTCAAATTGCAACAAAATCAAGCTTCATGCAAAGCCTTATAAGCATAAGGCTCTAGGAATAGGAAAAGTTCAGGCATTATCTTGGTTGGCACATAACCTAGTTATTCCTCGGTGCATAGGGGCCTTCCAAATGTGTAACACGAGAGTGGCCGAGAGCCAGAAAATGAGTACGACCAAAGAAGAGTGAACAACAGAAGGAGTCCAAGCCTTTAAATGATATTAAAGATTCTTCATGTGGGTTTTTACTGGGTGAATTGAGGAATTATATAGGAACCCTATTTTACTAAATCGTTACCCATTTCCCCAAATATGTAAAAAAAAATTAATTAAAAATACTTCAGATAACAAATTAGGGCTAAAACCCTTGAATTCCTCATTTTCCATTAAACATGGAGGTTAAAATCACTATTGTAAACCTCCACTAATGAAAATCGAGGGTCGAGGGGCGATTTAGCAAAGAAACCTCCATTAATGAAAATCGAGGGAAAATTCTATGAAGGAAAGTTTCAAATGAATTTTAGGGCAAATGCAACCATGTTCTTGATTTAAACGGTGATTTGAATGGTGAAATAATTGTAGGCATCCTACATTACTGAAAATAAGGGGCAAAGCAATGATTGATCATGATTTTCACTAGAAATCCGGGGGCGAACTCAGGAATTGAGTTGTATTCGGGAGGGATAAATCATATTTTTCTTCTATATGAGGCTCAACGATCTGTTTTATCATTATTATTCATTTAATAAATATTGGGCTAATGTGTTAAGCTTTAAAAATCTCTTTCCATATTAAAAATTCGCCCAACATTTTTTTGGAACATATTTAAATTCGTCCATGAGCTAAATTTCGCCCTTAAAATTTTCCATGTTCCTCTGCCTCCCTTTGTCATTTGCTTGTGTTATATGTTTTTTTGGGTTTTGCCTCTTCTTTTCTTCAGTGCTTTTGGAATCACATTTTTATTTTCCCACAGGCATTTTCTTTTTCTTTTGGATGGGTACAAGACAGAGAGAGACGGGAGATTAAAGAATGAAGGTCGATCACAAGACGGGATGTAATTATCATGCCGAGCAATGGCATTCCTGTGAAAGGTTAAATGCTTCTTCTTTATTTCAAGTATTTCATTTCATTTTAAATTTTCCTTTCTAGTATTTCATTTCATTTTAAGTTTGCTTCAGTTTTTGAAAAATTGCGACTTGGTCTACCACCACCTTACACATAAAATATGTGTAGAATGGAGATGATTAACTTATTTTCTCCAAGTCCATTACCCACGACCATATTGTGTTTGAGGTGTACATATTTAAAAATTAAAGGATGGATTTAGGGACGTAGAGAAAAGCCATGTTCAAGAATGGTGTAAACTCCTAAGGTTGCTTCAGCTTAACACTTATTTCTTGATAGAATTTCATTCTATTTTAATTTTAAGTTTACTTTAGTTTTTGTTGAAATTTTTTAGGGTCGATTTAAGATTAAGGTTGTACAGGAAAATACCTGCACTACATAGATTTTTTATGCTCAGTAATTGCATAAACTCCCAGGTTTAAGGAATCAAATTTCTTCAAGTGTCAGTTTTTTGTTGATGTGTAAGAAAATTAAGATAAAAACTTGTACACCTCATAAAATTTGATCCTTCTTGGTGCTTGGATCTATGTCATTTGTTTGTTGATGTGTAAATAAATTTAAGATAAAAACTTGGTGCTTGGATCTATGTCATTTGTTTGTTGATGTGTAAAAAATTTAAGATAAAAACTTACACCTCATCAAATTTGATTCTTCTTGATGCTTGGATCTATTATTGTTTTAATAATTTTTAGCTTAAGTGTAAAATTTAAAATTGTGTCAACCATTTATATGATATCAGATTGATTTATTTAATTTTCATATGACACCAAATATACTAGCGTCATACTAGGTTGGTTGTAAAGCACCAAGAGTAACTTTAATTATTTCCCTTTTTATGTAGGTTTGAAAAATATTGTCTTCAATGTGAGTGGATATCCTAGATCATCTTTTGTTTTTTTCAAACGTTTCCATATAATCTTAATTAAAAAATTTCTTATTATATTTATGGGATGGATAAATATAATTAATGATTTGGTTTAAAATATAAAAGGGCATTACACTATTTCACCAAAAACAAAAGTAAATTAGAAAGCTTGAATTATTATTATATTATAAATATTTGAGCATTTTATTTAAATAATATTTTGGAGATATCTGTATGTACCCACCCATTATTAGCAACAACCACATTGATAATATTAATGTGTCCGATAGGCGTAAATTGGGCACATATTTTTTATATTATCGTTTTTCCCTATAGTATGTGTCCAATTTACGCTTATTGGCGTATCTAGACACATTAATATTATTGATGTGGTTGTTGCTAGTAATAATACCCCATATATATATATATAATTCCATTTTTTGTGAATAGTATCAAATTCCAATAATGTAATTATGATCGAGATGATAATCTCGCCAATGTCGCAGGAGAAACCGCTTTCAAGGTCACACTCGTCGCCCAATGGTTTCATCAACAAAAATTTTCCGGCTGGTTTCCTTGGATGTCGTTTTCTCTATTATGAAAACGACAGCCAGAAAACACAAAAAACAGAAATAACCAGAAGAAAACTTAAAACATAGAAATTAAATAAGAAATGAATATAAATTAAATAAGACCGCAGAGAGAGAATATAATGTCTGTTACCATTTGAGATCCATTTATCGATTCATTGGGACAAAAAGAATGGAAAAATGAAGTACACGTTTCAACAGTTCCTCTGCCTCCCTTTGTCATTTGCTTGTGTTATATGTTTTTTGGGTTTTTCCTCTTCTTTTCTTCAGTGCTTTTGGATTCATTTTTTTATTTTCCCACGGGCATTTTCTTTTTCTTTTGGATGGGTACAAGACAGAGAGAGATGGGAGATGAAAGAATGAAGGTCAATCACAAGACGCGATGTAATTATCATGCTGAGCAATGGAATTCCTGTGAAAGGTTAAATGCTTCTTCTTTATTTCAAGTATTTCATTTCATTTTAAATTTTCCTTTCTAGTATTTCATTTCATTTTAAGTTTGCTTCAGTTTTTGAAAAAATGTGACTTGGTCTAGCACCACCTTACACATAAAATATTTGTACAATGCAGATGATTAACTTATTTTCTCCAAGTCAATTCCTCACGGCCATATTGTGTTTGAGGTGTACATATTTAAAAATTAAAGGATGGATTTAAGGACGTAGAGAAAAGTCTTGTTCAAGAATGGTGTAAACTCCCAGGGTTGCTTCGGTTTAACACTTATTTCTTGATAGAATTTCATTCTATTTTAATTTTAAGTTTGCTTTAGTTTTTGTTGAAATTTTTTAGGGTCGATTTAAGATTAAGGTTGTACAGGAAAATACCTGCACTGCATAGATTTTTTATGCTCAGTAATTGCATAAACTCCCAGGTTTAAGGAATCAAATTTCTTAAAGTGTCATTTTTTTGTTGATGTGTTAAAAAATTAAGATAAAAACTTGTACACCTCATAAAATTTGATCCTTCTTAGTGCTTGGATCTATGTCATTTTTTTGTTGATGTGTAAAAAATTGAAGATAAAAACTTACACCTCGTCAAATTTGATCCTTCTTGGTGCTTGGATCTATTATTGTTTTAATATTTTTTAGCTTAAGTGTAAAATTTAAAATTGAGTCAACCATTTATATGATATCAAATTGATTTATTTAATTTTCATATGACACCAAATATACTAGCCTCATACTAGGTTGGTTGTAGAGCACCAAGAGTAACTTTAATTATTTCCCTTTTCATGTAGGTTTGAAAAATATTGTCTTCAATGTGAGTGGATATCCTAGATTATCTTTTGTTTTTTTTTTAAGTTTCCATAAAATATTAATTAAAAAATTTCTTATTATATTTATGGGATGGATAAATATAATTAATGATTTGCTTTAAAATATAAGAGGGCATTACAATATTTCACAAAAAAAAAGTAAATTAGAAAGCTTGAATTAATTGTTAAATATTTTTTTGAAAATTGATAGATGAGTGTTTAGCTAATAACTATATTTTATTTGAAAGAGAGATTTAAGTATCTTCTTGTGTTATCCTTTTGTGTAGACCAGTAATAATAATGGTTTATTTAACGTGTAATGAGTTCCAATTATTTTTAATACACTTTGATTGTTACCTTATTTATTACACTATCCTTTACATTATTTATTGTCAATAGTAAAATTTTGGTGCAATGAGTAGATTTCCAAGTCCAAGTTTCATGGATGTTCCTTATGGCCTTGAAACATATGGAAAAAAATTACTAGAATTGTAGTAACAAGAATTTTCGTAACACAAAATTAATTTAATTCACGAATGACACCTTTCTTCTTTTTCATATAGGGACTTAGTGTTTTATAAACAACCTTACCACAAAGTTACAATAATAAATAAATAAATAGATCTCCATATTTTTAATGGATTATGAATTCTCTATAAAATTGAGTTTACAAAGTTTGTATTTATGTAGATGGAATAATTCTCTTTGTAGTTTGAATTTCTTCCACACTTCTCTCAAAAAAGTAATATTCTTACTATAGATCCATCTTAACTTTGTCTTTATTAAGCATAGAGAGAAATTTAATCCCTTGAAGTGCAATCCTAAACTTGAGTTAATATGGATATATGCTCATTCTAAGAAAATGGTGTTTAAGAGCCAACGTTACCACATTGAAGTGTAATAAAGTAATCATGTTCACTGAAGATAAATGTGAAAGAATGCAATGAAATTTAATGATAAATTACATATATATTATAGAGTGATCATACATGTTCCTCTATGTGACTAAATCAGATTAGGGTTTCAACTATTTAATGGATCTGATTCTATCTACTTGAATATTCAAAATATTTAACTAAATAATATCATACAAAATGATCAAAATGGAATGATGTCACACAAAATGGTGAGAAAAGATGGATGAGAAGATTTGGACAAAATGAATGGATCGTCATAGAGTTTTTGGTTCCAACAATGACTTGACTATCTACTGAACTCCTGGATTTGGTCGTTAAGTGTCATTTATATTAATTAGGTTAGGTATTAATCATTTCAAGTATCTTCTTCTTTCGAGTATTTCATTTCATTTTAAGTTTGCTTCAGTTCTTGAAAAATAGAAGGCTTGGTCAAACACAATACGACCGTATTGTGTTTGAGGTGGAAATATTTAAAGACGGTGGAGCAAATCCCTATTCTAATAATGGAGTACATTCCCAAGTTTGTTCCTCCAAAAAGGTTTGATTCTTATTTATTAATAGCATAGCATTTTATTTTATAAGAATGGCGTAAAATCCCAGGGTTCTTCCTCCAAAAGGTTTAATACTTATTTTTAAATAGCATGGAGCAAAGCCATGTTCTAAGAATGACGTAAACTCCCAAGGTTGTTCCTCCAAAAGGTTGTTCCTCCGAGGGTTCTTCCTCCAAAATGTTTTATACTTATTTTTTAATAGCATAGCATTTTATTTTATTTTAAGTTACATTAGTTCTTGGAAAAATGTAAGGTGGGTTTAAGATTAAAGTTAGCTAGGAAAGTTTCATGCTCAATAATGCACAAACTCCCAGGTTTAATTAAAGGCCTGTATCTCATTTTATTTTAATTTACTTTAATGCTGGAAAAATATAAAGTGGGATTAACATTACGTTGCAAAGAAAAGCTCTGTACAATACATATGATGATTATTTTATTTTGTTAAGTTCATTTCACATGACAGTAAGTATTTTGTTTTAGGTGGGAATTTTTACAAATTAAAGGATGTTTAAGGTTATAGAGAAAAGCTCTCTATTTTATAGATTTTTCATTAGCTTGTTTTTTGTTTCGCAAAAAAATAGCTATACATTCAATTATAGAAGTATAATAATGTATATAGAAGTATAATAAATGTTACAAAGGTAGAGAAGAAAAATTTGGGTCCAAAATAACACCAAATACTTAAGCAATCTCACCCAATATAAAAAGAAACCGAGAAAGACCATCCAGCAAAAACAAAACAACCCAAAAAAGACCAAAAGGGAGATGCAAATGAGCACTAGCTCAAAAGCACAGTCGAAACCAGGAAGGAAAGAGGGGCAAGAAGAAAACCCCAAAAAATCGCCAAAGCAAGACAACGGGCCCAAACTAAGAGGCATAAAAAATGATATATGAGCAGGTAAAAAGGAAAAAAAAAGTGCCCGAAACTAGAGAAAAGAATAAAAATCGGAGAGGATAGATCGCTAACTTGCCAACAGATATCATGATGAGGTCCTCCCAAGCCTAAAAAAATACAACCCCCCACCACAACCAGACCCCTTCGGCCCCTACAGGATAACTTGTCTGCAGAAGAGTTAAATTCCCGAAAATGTGGATGAACTTGACCTATGGCATATCACTCAAAAATTGGGTCACTTGATCCATCCAAGGGAATAGGATCAATGATGAGATTGATCTAATACCTCGAACCCAATTGATGATTGTAAGAGAGTCCCCTATGATTTGATGGAGGACCAGTTTGTCTTGCATACAATAGAAGCATCCACATAGTTAGTAGTTCACCTTTTGTGTTTGTTCTTGTTCTGCAGTTCATCCATAGTTTAATATGGTAATCCAATTCGATAAAGGCCCAACACCACATCGACATGCATTCATTTGAGAAACCCATCAAAATGAGTTGTGTTGCCCTCTGAGAGAGGCAGTAATGGTTTTTGAATTACATATTTCAGTGGGGCATGACTAGACGATGATCTAGGAAATTCTAAAAATCCAGCAATAGCCTTTCCTTCTCACCAGTCTGGGTTGATGATTTTATTTTCAAAGAGACTAGCATTTCTAGATTTCCATGTTTCCCATATGATGAAACATTCTAATTCTCCATGCTCCCTATTCTAATTGAACCAATTGAGAATACATTCCTGTAGAGTGTTTCCAGACTACATTGATATGCAGGTGAAAGAACGCTTGACAAATAACCATATTTTAGAAACAAGGGAACAACTTATGAAAAGGTGTGTCACTAATTCCGCCTCAGACTTGCACAAAATACAAATATTTGGACCGATGAAACCTCTTTTTTGTAAATTGTCCCAACATAGAATTTTGTTTTCCAGCACTAACAAGGAAAAAATATTTATTTTTAAAGGGAGATTCCACTTCTAGCATCTTAAATACCACCATTGCTTTTTCATAGGAAAGAATGAAAAAATTGAATCATAGGCTAATTTTGTTGCTAGAGATCCATCCTGAGTATTCCATGACCATTTCAGTTCATCATCTTTAGAAGAGATATGAATGTTTCATCTGTTAAGTTCCAGAACATAATACGACCATTCCTTAGCCAATCCGCCCCATAAACCCAGTTGATTTGTATTTATCCATACCCGCCAAGGGAGATTGGAGAATATTTTTATCAGAGCATGATTAATTTGATAGATACCATGATATATAAGGATAAAAACAAGTTTCAGATATAGTCTGTATCGAACGAGATTGCAAATAATGGGGTCTCACCTGACAAAAAATTGTCTTCCATTACCTGGTGACCACGCTAACTAATTCGCTAACACTTATTTGGCAGTTAATAATCCCGCCCAAATGTTTGATATTGCCTTTTCCTTCTTGGATGAAGATATGAACTACTATGCGATAGGATATTTCCTAATGCATTTTTCTTTTATAATTCCTCTCCAAAGACTATCCACGGATAGAGCACGCCATATGCTTTTTAGTAGGAGGGCTATTGAGAATTTTTGGATTTTTTTAGAGCCCATCCTCCTTGTTCATATGGCCTAGCTAATATGTGCCACTCAACCAAATGGAATTTATGTTGCTCCCTTCCCGACCATGTGAAATTATGAATTTTCCTCCGAATTCCAGTCAGAATGGACTTTGGAACCTTGCACAATGATAACCAATAGAAATTGAGATTTTGAAGAACCGATTTTGCAAGACTTAATATGCCGCCGATAGAAATACACTTCCAACACCATTGATGAATGCGACTATCAAATCTCTTGAGTAGCCATTCCCAGTCAGCTGAAGAGTAACCATTTGGTTTAATAAAATACCCTAGCTACTTCGTTCCATTTACCAGATCATAGGAATTGTAAGGTAAGATTTGTAATATGTCCTCAAGCTTTTCTTCCTCCAGATTGTGTTTAAGGAACCATGATTTTTTTTCATTAATGATCATTCCCGTGGAGTTACAGAATAGGAATAGAGAATTCCTTATATTCTCCCATTCATCCTTACGGGCCACCCCCAAAAAGAATCACATCATCTACAAATAACTAATGATGTCTTAGATGTAACATTTATACCTTTTATTAAATCTTTTTATTTATCCTTTAAAATGAGAAGATTTAGGTCTTCAACAATAAAAATAAATCAGAAAGAGCAGCGGGGAGAGGGGGTAGCCCTGTCTCAGACCCCTGGAGCTAGAGGAAAATTTGGTTGGGCATCCATTAATCAAAATGAAAAAATGCACTAATGTAACAAAATCTATTATCCATCTAATTTATTTTCATGGAATACCTATCTACATTAAGGTAATCTAATAAAGCCCCAATTTACCTTACCATATGCCCAAGACAGATCCGGTTGAAGAATCGTAGCCTTTAAATTTATGACTTTTATGCCGTGGAAGGCTTCCTGGGCCACTCCTATGGTGTCTAGTCTCTGTTTGTTCTCCAAAAACCCAAACTGCTCCCTAGACAAATTTCTTGAAAGAACTGGTTTGATTCTTTTAGCAATTGTCTTTGCAATTATTTTATATATCAAATTACATAATGATATTGGTCTGTAGTATTCAAAAAACTCAAGATTAGAAAATTTTGGAATTAAAGTAATGAAGGTAGAGTTTAAATCCGGAGGACTCTCACCTTAAATCCTAGATTCTACGACCATTGCTAGAAGATTTGATCCCATGATGTCAAAGAAACCCAAAACAGCTCCACGGTCCAACCATCCGGACCTGGTATTTTTTTTATTTTTCCAAACCAGATAACACTTTGTGGACTTCTTCCAAAGTTACTTGATTGAGTATTTATTCACCCTCTTGGTCCGAGAAGAAATGGGGGTATTCTCGGATAAATTTTATCCGTTCTCTTACCATTTGATCCCCAAGACCCATATAATACTGCTGGGAAAATTTACCACTTCTGATTGCAGATCCACCTGTGAATTGATCCAGTCACTAGCTTTATTTTTTAAGGACCAAATTGAGTTTTATATCTTTCAAGTTTTTGCATATTTATGGAAGAATTTGTTATTTTTGTACCCAAGCAAAATTTAAAGGGCTCTACTTTTGATCTGCCGTGACTCTTCCTCCTGATTCATAATTTTTAGTTTTTCTTGGTCCAGCCCCATCAATAGTAATCTTGATTAATCTGAAAAAGATCCAACTGGATTCCCCTTTCGTAACACCGCTATTTGTGCCTCAATATTTAAAAGATTGTATTTTTGTGCCTTTTTTTTCCTTTCCCATTTTATCACTTCTGTTTTCATTAACTTTAGTCTTTGGAACATTTTTTGGGAGGGATTACCACTGTCTGCATTGTTTGAATTATTCAAAACTTCCCATACCAAATCTTTAAAATCTTCATCTTTTAGCCATGTGTGATTAAATTTAAAAGGGTATGGATTCCTTTGGCCATCGAAATCCAATTGAAGAAAAATCAGGAGATGATCCGATATTGATGAAAATTCAATCCATGATCTGTATCTATGTACCACTTCCAGAATATTGTCTCCAAGTAAGAACATATCAAGTATTTTGGATACCTTTTCAATACCCTTCCTACCATTGCTCCAAGTCGATCCGACCGACATCGGTTCAATATCATTTAAGCCCGCCTTAGAGATTGTTTTCTAAAGAAAAAAAAACAGTTTATGTTGTCGAGCATGGAAGATACCCCCAAGTTTCCACCACATACAAGGTGAAATTTAAATCAAGTCTGCTAATATCAGGTTATGGAGATGAATTAATCCCAATTGATTTTCTTGTTCCCAGAATCTTTTTCTGTTTGAATAGGGACCATAGCAATTAACCAAATTTGGTTCACCTGAGAACCCCAACACACTACCTTTTAGAATGATCCCTAGATGTGAGGTAAAGGCTGAGATATTTGAAAAACACGGGTTCCAAGCAAATAAGAGTCCTCTAGATTTTCCAACAGCATTAGTCCCCCAGATTGTTCGAGAGCTTTGAAAAACGCAGATTCATTAGCTTGTTTTACTTAAGCCTCGGTCTTACAATAATACTTATTGTTTTATTTTTTCACATTTGTTTCCTTCAAAAAGTACATAAAGCGAACTATAATATAGGGAAGCTAATATGCTAGGCATGCTACTACAAAGAAAACTATATTATAGGGATGCTAATATTCAAGGCAGGATACTATTTGAAGATTATTTAGTTGATAAATATTTGTTTAATTATATTTTTGATAAAAGATTTATTTACACTTCTAGTTCTTTTAAATAGGTTACAGTAACATAGATCCATATCCATCTTAAATTTGGATCTATCAAGTACTAATAGGGATCAAATTGTGTCATTTTTTGTTCTTGATGCGTAAAAAATTTAAGATAAAAATTCATACCTCAAAAAGTTTTATCCTTCTTGATGCTTAGATCCAATTTTAAGATAGATTTATGTTTGTTTTATTATTTTTTGTTTAAGTGTAAAATTTTAAATTGATCCGACATATGATACCAAATAGATTTATTTGTAGATGATAACATCTAGATCACCGAGAGTAACTTTAGTTATTTCCCTTTTTATGTAGGTTTGAAAAAATATTGTTTCAACTTCAATGTGAGTGGAAGTTTAGGAGTCTAAAAGGGGTTTTCACCTCAAGGTATTTGATCCCTCTCCACGCTTAATAAAGCCAGCTAATCATAGTGGTTGCATCAAGACAATGGTTCTTAAGAACCAAAATTACCACATTGAAATGTAATTTAAATTAATCATGTTTAGTGAAGATACATGTGAAAGAATGAAATGAAATTTAATGATGAATTACATATATACTATAGAGTAATCAAACTCAATCAGATTAGGGTTTTTTCTATTTAACTTAATGACATCATACACATTGTAATATCAGTGAAATCAATGCATCTTAACAATACTATTAAATTATATTGCATTTCTCAATGTGCATATTTCAAATTAGATGGATGTTAGATCATGACACAAATCTTTATCTAAAGAGATATTTTAATAGATCATACATGTCCTTCGGTGTAACTGAATCATATTAGGCTTTCAACAATTTAATGGTGGTAATTCTCTCTACTTAGTTAATTGTGGAAATTGAATTAGATTAGGCATTCAAATATTTAACTAAATAATATCATACAAAATGGTCATAATTGAATGATGTCATACAAATGGTGAGAAAAGATGGATGGGAATCTTTCGCTGTAATGAATGGATCAATACTGGGGTTTTCAGATTCAACAATGTCTTGGCGAATTCCTGGATTCTATTTGTTAAGTGTCATTTGTGTTAATTATATTAGGGTTTAACCATTTAATTACATATATGCATTAAATCATGACACAAATCTCCATCTAAATACATATATCAATAGATCATAGATGTCCCTCAATGTAACTAAATTATATTAAGGATTTGACTATTTAATAGTGGTATTTTTTTCCAATTGGATAACTATGGAAATTGAATTAGATTAGGGTTTTGACTATTTAACTATGGTGGTTCTATCTACTAATTGTGGAAATTGAAATAGATTACGGTTTTGACTATTATATGTATGATATCATACAAATGTAATATCATTGAAATCAATGCATCTTAACCTCCTAATGCACATGTTTGCGTTAGATCAAAATGAAAATATCCATCTAAAGATAGATCAATAGATCATAGATGTCCCTCAATGTAACTAAATCATATTAGGGTTTTGTCTACTCTCCTATCCATGGAAAGTGAATACAATTAGGGTTTCAACTATTTAATTGAGTGATACCATAAAAATGGTGAGATCTAAATGATAACATAAAAAATGGATAGAACAGATTGATGGAAAGCTTTGGATAGAATGAATGGATTAACCGCGAGGTTTTTGGCTCCAATAATGATTTGGTGATCAACTGAACTCATACTAAGTGTCATTTCAGTAAATTAAATTAGGGTGAAGATACCCATCCATAGTTACTTCAAGTAAAATATTTCATGTACAAACTTAATTATTGAACTACCCCATTATAATATTAGATGCTGATATATATTTAAAATAGTAATTGAATCAGATAAGGGTTGGACTATCTAATTGTGGTGATTCTAACTACTCAGCTAACTGTGGTAACTAAATATATTAGGGTAAATAAGGTTCAATTCTACCACCATTCAAGCTCTTAACTTGCTTTGGAAAGAATGAAATGATACAAAATGTAATCACTTAAATCAATAACATTAGATTATCTTGCATTTCTCAATGCGTAGGTTTCAAATTAGAGGGATGTTAGAGGGATATTAGATCATGCTACAAATATGGATGTTTAACATTTTAATAATTTTTATGATTTTATTGAGATATAGTGTGCATATGAATTTTTATTTGTATAGTCATATATGAAATAGTTAAGTTAAATTAAAGAAATTCAATAATTAACATACATAAGAAATTCATTATGTTGTATATATAAATTTCAAATTAGATTTTCAATAATATTTGAAATTCATGTGTGAACTCCTTTATTTCATATTGCTGGTTATGAAATCTTAGAATTTGATTGTGTTATTATAGCATGTACGTTTAAATGTTAATATAACTATCAATTATCACTTGAAGCATGTTAATTTTATGATTCATTTTCTTACGCAGGAATAAATTACAATTCTTGGAATGTTGCATTTGGATTGTTTGAAACTTAGTTTCAAGCCACCTTCCTCATCATCAAGTGGGTTATTTTCTCTTTATGATGAGCCCAGTTGCTATCTTGAAACATTGAGTTTCAAACAATCCAAATGAATGGTAATTTTGTTAAGAAAATATTAAATATGAGCATTCATTGTTTTTCATGTAGCATCAATTTAATCTTTAACATCGTTAGTTCAAGCTACTTTATCAATGGAATTTGAAATTAAAATTGGATATATATTTATATAAATGTGTTTTTACATTGTAGTTAATTTAATTTTGGAGTGAACATGTGCTTGGTTATATATATATATATATATATATATATATATATATATATATATATATATATATATATATATATATATATATTACATTGTTATTTTGGATTCGACATGTGCTACGTCAACGTTACATATGTGACACGTCTTACTCACTTAGGATGTAGAAAGCGCCTCTCGATGTAATCATTTATGAAACCCTTGATCCTTGAAGCTTTGTCTAATGAGTGGCTACAAAAAATTTTCTATTTTATTCTTTGAGTTGGATTATTTTAGTATGTATTTCTTATGTGTTTGTTTATCAAAACAATGTATTAGAACTTACCCATATAATCTGGGAAAATATAGAAAGAAAAATAAGACTCGCTATCTAGAAAACTGCGCACTCCTTAAGGGTTATGGATTGTACTCTTTATACTTGCTTATTGTAAAAAAAATTACAATTTTTGACTCAATATATAACCTTCTCATTTTCAAAAAAGATATATTAATCTACAATTGCCTCCTTAGGAGTTCCCTTCCTCAATTATGATTGTATTATTTATATTAAATCATTTGCATCCTTTCATTTTTCATTTATTTTTATTTTTTATATAAGTATGTTTTTATTTAAATATATATATATTCCATCCTTTCCCACGGTTTTTTATTTGCACCATCCACAGGTTATTATTGATAATTAAAATAATCTTACAATTAAATTATTTTTATAGTTAAAATATCAAGCGTGTAACTATATAGACAGATATCTTATTAGAATGTTTGGCTGATTCAAAATTTCATAAAAAATCCTCATTATGGTTTTCGATTTGAAAGGAATTTGTTTAAGCAATATGAAAACCAACAATAATAGTTGTCTCTAAAATTCATTTCAAAATGAGATCCCTAATCCACTACTCCCTTTCTAAGATTTTTTTCTTTTTCGCTTTTCCATTTCCTTTGAGTATATTTAAAATAATAGTTGTCTCTAAAATTCATTTCAAAATGAGGATCCCTAATCCACTACTCCCTTTCTAAGATTTTTTTTTATCCTTTTCCATTTCTTTTGAGTATATTTAAAAGTGGGTTTACTCTACTTATAGAAGCCTATCCTAATAGGATTTTTGTTGTAAACAAAGGTTCCAAATTTGGTTGGAAACCTGGATTTTAAATTTTGTAAAGTTGATTAAAAAAGGCAAATGAAAAGAAAAAGGTGAATCATAAAGTTAAGAAATTTGTATAATGATTATATATATATATATATAATTAGTGTTGAAGTTCTTAAATAATTAATAAATTATAGGTGTTAGTATGCGTAATAGAATTGTTGATGCTGCATAATGTGAGATATAGTTTGGAAATTTAATGACATTCTTTGTCAAATTAAGTGTTGTCTATGTATTCTAATTTTAATATGTTTGATGTAAATTATTGTTTACAAAAAAATGAAGTCATGGTTAATGAGTTTGTTAGAAATATTTTCTACTCGTGTTTTCTCATCAAATTCATAAGTCAAATGTAAAGGATCTAGTGATCTATGTGCCTGTCTCTTTTTATCAAATGTGTCATCCTTCAAGTAAAATTTTATCTATCATAACCCTTCTCTAATTTAAGAGTCAACTTGTATAGGTTAAAATCTCGTGTAAAAGCTAGTGTTCGCATGAGACATGATAGGTCAAATATTATCCAATACATTGGTAATAAGATATTTTTGCATGTTTTCCCTTCATAAAATTTATTATTTTATTTGCAATTATTTCTAGCTTCGCAACATGAGGAATATGGTCACATTTTCTATTGTACTACATTTTGATTCTAAACCTAATGTGACAATGTGAAAAGCATTGAAATAAAAAAATCTTTATGCTTCTGAATTTGTATTTGTATTTAGTTTACCAAAAATAGGAGAGCAATCTCAAACGAGTGAATTTCAGTCATCAGAATGTGTTAACAAATGGAGGAAACTAATTTTTTTCATGATACGGAAACTAAAGAGGTTAATATTGAGTAGGATCTATGATATATAATCTATATTCCTCATGCAACTAAATAGTAGGGGCTCCATACTTTTTCCATGGGAGAGAAGATAAAAAACTCTACACAAAGACCACTAAAGAAGTGGCTCACTGCAACTCAAACTTTTGATATTTTGGTCCATCATTCCTTGTTTCCTCTATATTAGTTACAACATGGAGTAAGAGAAACTCTATGATTGGGTAATGCTCAACTCTAAAACTTGTGCAAATCTAGTATTTGGTTTTGGAGTAAAATGCTCGAGTTTATCTAGTCTACTAACCTTGCATTGCAGCTCGAAGCGACATAGACAAACAAGAGTTGGTGTCTTGGGAAGTAGTTAGGGGATGGAGGAGTCGATGGGAAGTAGTGAGGTGGTGGAGGTAAGTTGTCCTATTCATTTCTAAGAATTGTAGATTGTAAGGGAAATTTAGAGCATTAAAGTGTATTGTCATAAAATTAACAATTGCATTGAATACACACATCAAAAGCAAAGTATAACCAAGAAAATGCTTAATCAAGAACACAATATATGAAACATAGGAAATACTATAAACCAAGCTTGACAATATCATCTCAAATCACCATGTTCCTCCAGGTAGAAAAAATCAAAACATCACATAAGTCACACTTTCAAACATTGAATAAATTTCAGTACATTGGCTAAAGAACATGATGACATCAATTTCTCAAAACATGCAAATTTCATGCAAATTGGTAGGATCCAATTACTATTAAAATTCCCTACCCACGATAGATATGGACTAATAATTATAATCTCATCATTTATTTTATAACTTTATACATGCGTGGGAGTATACAACTAACTCCACCTTTGTCTACAAACTATCAAATCATATCATAATCAACTTTGATTGGTGCTTTTATTTTTACTTTTTCTTAACACACATACGTTTATGTTGGTGAACAATAATACTGTCACCATCTATTGAGAGAGAGAGAGACAGTATATTTATTTCCCAAGGAAATCCTCACAAGATGCCCCTTTTCCCTAGGAATATACCGACGAAGGGTGGCTCAACTATTGGACCAAATAGCGGTTGGTAACCATGATAAATTTGGCTATATTTGAACCTATGTCCTATGGATTTCCCATTAGAAACATGCCTTGGGTGAATGGTTCAATTGATTGAGATAGCCATTGGGGATTCTTCTATTTGTTTGTGTTTTTGAAGAAAAAAAACATATTGCTTTGATTTCAAGCAAAAAAAATAATGTTACAATCTTTAACTACATGCTAAGCACATAAACTTCATCCAAAAGAAAAAACTAAAGAGTCCATCGATATTGTTGATGCATTGCATTGTACATTTTGAATTTACATCAATATTGTCAAGTTTGATTTCGTATAACCAAAAGAAAAAATAGTAAACCTCAAAGAGATGTAAAATATATGTGTTATATGGATATTTAACACCGTTGATATGAGTAACATGAATATATGATACTAGCAGTTAGAATGATTGAAACAAGGGAAGACTCTAATATTTAGATCAATTGTTTTTGTTCTTAAGGAAACGTGGTCATGCTTTTCCTTGAAGATTAGAATGACCCTCGTAGTTCCTTTAAAGGATAATAGTGGCCAACTATAGTTGTTTTGTGCAAGAACCATAAACACATCTCAAAAGCCATAATACAATGAAGAAAGTTTGGGAGTCATAAAATCCACAAGTTCAGATCATGCATGGAAAAAATTGATGTGATATGCATTCACTCTTGACCTCAACCTTGCTACCTTCTTAGCCTATAAATGGAATATTTGTGGGTAAGAGAAACATATAGGAAAATTGGTATCAAGCACCCAAGAATTGGGAGGATTCATAGAAAGTGAAAGTAGTCTGAAGCTCATGTCTTTATTGTTAAGGGGGAGTTATTATATCTAGAAGTGTAGATATATTGAATGGAGATCAAAATATTGATAGATCAGTTCTTGCATGCGACACATGACATTGTAGATCACCATAAAAAACTATTAAAGTGTGTGGCTAAGGGAAAAGAATTTGAGCTCTCATGAATGAGATATGGTAAAAAGAAACTAGGTATTCATGTTGTACTTGTAATGTTTCATTTCCATATTAATAAGATCGATATTATTCTCCCCCCAAAAAAATATTTTTCATTGATCATATGTATGATTCTGTTATTTAGATGATGGTTATGTCGTTACGTGAAGTAGTTTAGATTTGTATACATGTGTGTTACTAAATTGCAAATGGATTTGAGAAAGGTGTTTGTTTGATATGTGTGCATGGACATGTACATTGTCACAGTGATAAGGAAAAAGAGTAGCACATTTTGGAGCATCAAACATTTGGGAAAAATAAATTTTTTCCTCTTTCTTCCTCTCTTTCATTTCGATATATGACTTGCATATAGATTTAAGGGAAGAATATAGAAATTTGCATTCTCAATTGTCGGAGAGATTTACACACTCTTCAAACAATAAGCCTAGGAACATTAAGGGGATACCCAAAACAATAGGATTGGAAAGCATATTGGGTATGGTTTATCCATAATCATCCTTAAGTTTTGGATTTTTTCTAGTTTTGTTTGTTGTTTTACAAGATGTAGTGCCTCTTGCATAATGCCTAGAATACAAATAAATAAACAAGGAATCAAGATCCCCATTAAAACTTGGAATTTTTTCATTTCATGATCTAAAAATTGTTTCGCTTAAACCCGAAGCCCATGTACTTTAGAAATTTGTTGAAAACAACAATATTGCAAGGAAATAACTATAGTAATGACTCCTATTGTCAAGTATTTAATCCATGACATGCTAAGGAATACTTGAATCCATATATTTCCATTCTAATGGCTTACTCATATATCTCCAACACCTCCTTGTAAAATAGCCAAACTACCACTACAAAAATTTACCCTTTTAGGGGTGGTTTTGGCTTGAGGTGGTCTTGCTAAAACCACCCCAAAAGTTATTTTAGGCTTTTAGGAGCGGTTCTTAAACCCCTTCCCCCAAAAAAATAAAGTAATGAGAATTGGACTTTTGGGGTAGGTTTTTAAGAACCTCCCCCAAAAGTCCAATTCTCGTTACTTTTAGGGGGGGTTTTCTAACATGACTACCCCTAGGGATTCTAAAACGGCCACCCATAAATGTATTTTTGAGGGCGTTTTTTAGAACCCCCCCCCCCCCAAAGTCATGAGAATTGGATTTATTGGGATGGTATTTAGAAAACCGCCCCCAAAAGACCAATTCTCGTGAATTTTTTTTTTGGGGGGGGGGTTTCTAAAAACCACCCTTAAAAATACATTTAGGGGTGGTTTTTAGAATCCCCCCCCCCAAAAAAAAAATTCATGAGAATTGGACTTTTGGGGGCGGTTTTCTAAAAATCACCCCCAATAGTCCAATTATCATGACCTTTGGGGGGGAGGTTGTAAAATACTGCCCCCAAATGTATTTTTTAGGGCGATTTTTAGAACCCCCCCCCAACCCCCGCCCCCCTAAAAAATGTGCGAGAATTGGAATTTTGGGGCTGGTTGTCTAAAAACCACCCCCAAAAATCCAATTCTGATGACTTTTTGTTGGGGGTTTTTTGAAAAGATAGCTTCTAATTTATTTTCAAGGCATTTTTTAGAAACCCCCTCCCCCCCCTAAAAACAATTCATGAGAATTGGACTTTTGGGGGCAATTTTTTAACAACCCCCCCAAACGTCATGAAAATTTAACTTTTGGAGGTGGTCTTTTAACAACTACCTCTAAAAATTCAAATCTCATGATCATGGCAATGATGATGACACTGACAACAACAATGATGATGGTGATGATGATGATGATGATGGTGATGATGACAAGAATGATGATGATGAAAATTAAACCGATGATGTTAATAATGATGATGATGAGGTTGGATATGCTAATTATGACAATGCCAATGATAGCATCAATGATGATGATGATGATGATGATGATGATGTGATTATATGATGGTGATGATGACAATGATTATGATTATATGATGAAAATGATGTGATATGGACAATGATGTAATCATTAACAAATGAAATTCCCTAGACCATCACATAGCATATAGTGTGGAAAATTCTTGAAACAAGGAACTTTGTGGTTCTAGGTAAGTGATGGCTCCCACCTTTGGTTGGAAAAGTCATCCATTTTCTTGTCAACTCAGAGTATTTTAAACCTCATAAGGGAGATATTACACATAAACTAAGATGAGTAAGGTACTTAGTTAGAGCTATATGGAGATTTAGAATTAATTGTTTAGTTGATTAATTCATCCTTTTTAATGACTAAAAGTGAAAGGAAATACAACACTCAGTAAAAGCACTGGATTTGAATTTTTGATCAGGTGGAAGTTCCAATTACCTATGGTGCAAGAAGATAATGACAAAGTACTACTAGTTTTGATGACACACTTCCAGTTATGAATGCATCACCATTTAAATATGAAAGCACCAATTCAATCAATCATTGGATTTGACATTACTCAGTGATCGACCAGTTGGAGGCCTAGTCCCCGAATCCACAGAGGGCATGGAAACCATTGTACAAATCCAAGACGACACACTCTAACTATTTTTTTATTTTGTGTGATCCTATCTACCTATAGTAGTGCATATTGAGTAGTTTACATAGAGAATTTTTCAAATAGACTAGAAGTTACTGGACTTGATTAGAGATACATTTCAGATTTAAGATCAAAGGGGAGTATCAAGTTAAGCTAGCGCCCATATGCTATGATATTAGTTTTTGTTTCAACTATTACAATTTGAAGTCTGAGACTTTGATGTTAAATAGTTCTTTTACAGATTAATGAAGACTATTGTTCCTTCATCTTATTGAGTGACTTTTATGTTCTTGTGTCACCCTTGGATTAGAGCCCATCCATAGGTGGCTGCAGGGACTTGTTTGGTAGAATAGATTTATTATTTTGTGTTCATTTTTAGTGAAACAACAAATAACATCGAGTTACTACATTTTGTAGATATTTCCAATGTTTCTAATAGAATGATGTTGATGAATTATTTCTGCAAATAAGATTATCATATATTCATTTTATTGTTCTTAAATTAGGTTTAAAGGTTACATTGTCATTTTTATTATGCATGGGATCTTGTTACACAAACTTGGCAAAGCATTAATTCTCTTTTTGTTTCACCGCTTGCATCGAATTTCATGTAACTGAATATTTGTATTCTGTGAGTTGATTGTAGGGTAATTGGGGAGTTTTATAAAAGGTTTTCCTAAAGCTACATGAATAAATTCTTAATTCTTGTCAATGAAACCATTGATAAGGGAATAGGTGCCTATTTGAATGATAAGATCCATGTCTCTTACAACCCTGGGTTTTAGATTGAATTTCCCTTTCATTTTTATCAACATTTTGAATGTTTTGGTTGATTGGATTAGAGTTACATACTACTAGGAATAGTTATCTTTTTTTGTGTTTGCACATATTGTGTAGGATCATCACAAGTTTGTATGGATCCCTAGGTCGATAATTAAAGTAAAGGCCTAGATACAACATTCTCATTGCTATTTTGTCCCAACAAGATACAGTATTATTGTTGACTAATAAAGCACATCACATTTTGGCACCGTTGTCAGAGAGGCATTCCAAACCATAAGGAAACTGACAATATTAATTAGTTGTTTTATTTTTGCATAAATGTTAAGCAGGTTACAGTTGGAGGAGAGAAAGAAAACAAGAAACATATGTGTTTCTAGGTAGGTATCTCTGTTATAACATACATTTCATTATTTATTTTTCTTTCACTTATGTAAATTAGATAATCCATTTCAGATCTTCATACCTACATACCCACAAAAATCATATAAAATAGAATAAGAAAAAAACCGTTTAAAAAATTAGGAAAATATATAAATCCAAAAAACATAGACATCATCCTTCAGTATGAATGTCTAGAGCTAGGGATGAATTTGGAATATTTCTACCAAAAACACCTATTCCATCCAATCCTAGCTTTAGTAGTAGGAGAAGGGAGAAAAAGGCTTCTAAAGAAAACCCTAAGAATATTGTAGTTAACTCCCCTCCTTTTCAGTCGATGAGAAGAAGGCAAATTGGTCTTTTTGGCTCCACCACATACGAAAGCAGTGACTCTTCTACTAACCTTGAGGATGAAGAAGAAGATGAAATGGAAGAAGAAGAACAATTCACTGTATTTGAATTTCCCATTTGGGGAGTCAACAATGACGAATAAAAAATGAAAAAAATTAACCCAATAGCTTTGCCCAATTTCCATGGCCTAACATCCGAAGATCCATACACATTTTTGTTTAAATTCGAGGCAGTTTGTAGAACCTATGACTTAGATTCCCAGAAGCTCAAGATTTTTCCATCCACTTTAAAGGACTCTGTCTTACAATAGTTCATGAGCTTATAAGCCAATAGTATAAATTCTTGGGATCAAATGAAGGATACCTTCATAGAAAAATACAGGGACTACCATAAGGCCAAGGAGACTAGAATGATATATTTAGAATGTATCAGGGGGACAATAATAATTAGAATACTATGAAGAACAATTTCAATTGAGCCATAAGGGAGCTCATAATTGTACCCTAGATGAGGAATCCTTTAAACTTGTGCTTATTAGAGGAGTTAGGGTGGAACTCCTAGATACCTTGAACCTCCTATACAATGGTGATATCTATTAGTAAGACTATGATGCGATCAATTTTTTTTAGAAATCATTCTAGTTCCATAGGGAAGAGACCCCGATGGAGAAACCTTCCTTTCCAAACATCAAATCCCTCTAGTTTTACCCTAACCAAATCAGACCTAGGAAACTTGTTAAATGACATGAAATCAGATATCATACACTTCATGGCATTACAAATGGATAGCATGTAGGAAAAAATGAAAAAAGAAGAATTAGATAGAGACTTGGTTGTTTTATGTCCATATTGTAGGAAAAAGAATAAAAATAATAAATTCCCACTAAACCTAATGCAGGTCAATGCCAAAAAAGTTGAATTTTGTGATATTTTCTCTGATAAATACCCCATAGATGACTGCCCTTACCTAGGGTCTCTTAAATCCAACCTTTATGAACCAACAACAGAACCTCTCTATTACATAAACCGTATAAGACCAGGATTGTAGAGACCATTCCAACAACCTTATGCTTACCCACAATACCAAAAATTCCAAGGAAAACAAACTTACCAACAGTATGCACAAACACTCTACCAACAACCATTAAAACCAACTTATGGACCTAAATCTTTGATGAATCAATATGGGAAGCAAACTTATTCCACACTTGAGTGGGAAGATACTAGGCAAAACCAATGGAAAAGCCCTCAGCTAGTACCCCCCTACATATGGTCAAAAATTTCCTTCTATAGGGTGGAGGTCCAACCAACAACAGTCTACCCTTATGCCTCCACCAATGATTAATCAACATCAGCCTCAAAATCCTACCTCATCAGCATCGATGCCACCTCTTCCAACTCATCCAACTCCTAATCCTAACAACAAACAAGTTTATCCTGCATATTCCAATGAGGTGACCAACTATACAACATACTCCTTGGATACCATAGAAGTGAATCAACTAAATTTACGATCTAGGAAAATAATAACATGCCAAGCATATAGACAAGTAGAACAATTTGATACACCTCTTTCTTCTACAATAGTTCAATTCCCTGAGGGGTATCTTGTAGAAGAAGAAGGTGACATAGGAGATCCACCATCTCTTATTCCACCATTCCCTTAGAGGTTGCAGCCTAAGGAAACCTAAAAATTTGAAAAACCCCTTCTAGAGGAATTGAAAAATTTGTGTGTCAAGATCCCACTCCTAAAAGATATTAAAGAAATCCCTATATATAATCAGTATATCAAGGACACATGCTTAAATAGGCAAGGAAGAAAGAGGAAGGATCCTTCCACCATTAATGTGGTAGGAAAGTTGACAGACTTAATGCTAGGAAGGATTATTAACCCATAGTATACAGACCCAGGAAGCCCAATAGTGGACATACACGTAGGAGGAAATCTGATTCCAAATAATCTCATTGACTTAGGAGCAGCAATAAATGTAATGACTTGAGACATCATCATGAAAATCAATAATCAAAATCTCTTAAGACACGCCACCACAGTTCTACAACTTGCAAATACCTACAAAGTTTCTCTGGATGGCATATTAGAGAACATCATGGTTACCATAGATTCATGGAAGTATCCTATTGATTTCATTATCATCCATACTAAATCTAAACTAAGTGGATACCCTCTCATACTCGAGAGGCTGTGGCTTGCAACAACTGGCATGCATATCAGTTGTAGGAAAGGGGATATGACCATTGCAAATGGGCTATAAATGAATACATTAAACCTATATCCTCCTTCCATACCCCATTTAAGTACCAAAGAGCCTCTTTGGAAGTATGAGAAAAAGTATTTTGATCGCCCTATCCATCCTATATTAACCATAGACACTGCCCTAGCACTAAGACCCCCACAAGAGGATACAATCATCTCCAATTTCATACAGAATATTTATGACAGTCCTATTTCTTTTGGATAACATTGTACATTTGAGGAGTTGGAGATCATAGGATTAGGGGAGCCAATGTGGCATAGTCTTTGTTTTATGGAAGAAACACATATGGCTACTAAAATAATAGAGGTTTCCCCTAACATAACATTAAAAATCAGCAACCACTTACTTCCATAACAAGACGAAAAATTGATCCATATCCTTACAAAATACCAAGCATCCTTTGCATGGAATTACTTTGATATGAAAGGAGTATATACAAACATATGTCAACACCATATATACATTAAGGACTATGCCACTCCTATTAGGCAGCCCCAAAGAAAGATGAACCCAACCTTAAAGGACATTGTTAAAGTAGAATTACAAAATCTTCTTGATGCTAGTTTCATATACCCTATTATAGATAGTGAGTAGGTATCACCATTAGTGATTGTTCCAAAGAAAGGGGGGGAATTGAGAGTTTTCATAGATTACAGAGAAATTAATAAATCAACCAAGCAGGATCACTTTCCACTACCATTCATTGACCATGTACTAGATACATTGGCAGGGCATAAATTTTTCTCCTTCTTAGATGGTTTAAGTGGATATAACCAGATACAAATCTACCCAACAGATCAAGACAAGATCACATTTACCTGCCCTTGGGGTACTTTTTCCTATAGAGTCTTCCCATTTGGACTTTGCAATGCCCTTTCCACATTCCAATGAGCAGTACTAAGCATCTTTGTTGATTTTTTCCATGACAACAAGGAAATATATGTGGATGATTTCACACCATATGGAAATGACTTTGATGAAGCCCTAAAAAATCTAGAAAATGTACTAAAGAAATGCATCGAAGTGAACCTTTGTCTTAGTAATGAAAAATGTAAACTATTAATGGATGAAGGAGTAGTATTAGGACATTATGTTTTTGCAAGATAAATTACATTGGATCCTGCAAAAATTCAAGTTATAATTAACCTACCTCCCCCACAAAAACCAAGAGATGTTAGGATATTTATAAGACAATATGGATACTATAGGAGATTCATACAAGATTACAGTAAAATAGTTGCCCAAATTTTTTCATTACTGACCAAAGATTCAGAATTTCAGTGGACTGATAGCTTCCAAAAAGAATTTGAACACATCAGTGAGAAGATTATGGAAGCACCTATTATACAAGGACCAAATTAGGAAATCCCTTTCCACATACACGAGATACAACAATTGGTGTAGTCGTAGGGAAAGAAGAAAACACGATTCCATATGTTATTTACTATATTAGTAAGAACCTTGTAGGACCAAAACTCAACTATAATGTCACAAAAAAAAAGAATTTCTTGCAGTCATCTACTCCATCAACAAGTTCAAGCACTGCATCACCGGGTATCAGGTATTTTTCAACACTGGCCACTCTATAATTAGATATTTAATCAAAAAGTCATATGTAATTTGTAGGGTGATAAGATGGCTTTTAATTTTACAATAATTTGACATAACCATTGAGGATAAAATACGAAAGCACAATGTTGTGGCAATTTTTTTGTTCAGATTAACACAAGTTGCAGATGCAGAATTGATAGATGATGCATTCCTTGATGAACACCTTTTTTCTATTTTTGCATACTCCATGGTTTGATTACATATCAAATTACTTGGCTAGTGGGAGATATCCCTAGCACTTCACCTACAAAAAGTTATGCAACATAGTAAGAAAGAGTGTTCCATGTTCATGGATTCAAGGATACCTTTTTAAGGAAGTGCTAGACCACATACTGAGAAGATGCAAATGAGAAGATGAGGTTCATGAAATTATTCATGCATTCCATGATGAACCATGTGGTGGACACTATGCATCCAAAAGAAAAACGTATAAGGTATTACAAACATGGTACTATTGGTCAACCTTACACAAGGATGCATCAGATTATGTCTCCAGATGTGATGATTGCCAAAGAATGGGTAAGCCAACCCAAAGAGATGAAATGCTTATCCATCCCCAGGTAACGGTAGAATATTTTGAGAAATGGGGGATGGATTTCATTGGACCTATTGATCCCCAATTGAACATCAAACATCACATACTAGTCTGCACTGACTATCTTACAATATGGGTAGAAGTAAAAGCATTGAGATTAGCCAATGAAGACTCGGTGGAAAAATTCCTAATAGAAGAAATATTCACAATATTTGGAGCACGACCTAAAGAACTTACTACTGATATGCAAACTCATTTTACAGCAAATTTGATAGAAGAAATTCTAAGGCTCAACAAGGTCAAGCACAAACAATCAACATCTTACCATCCACATGAAAATGACCAAGTAGAAGTTACCAACAGAAAAATATAAAATATCATGACAAAAATAGTATAAATTCACAAGAGAGATTGGGATAATAGACTTCATGAGGAAAAATGGGCATACAATAGCACTTGGAAACCACCACAAGGCTCACACCCTATGAGCTGGTCTACAGGAAAATAATAATGTTTCCCATTGAATTCGAACTCAAGACATTAAGGACATCATTTGAAATTGACATGAATATATCTACAACACAAAATGAAAGATTACTTCAACTTAATCAACTAGATGAAATCATATAGCAAGCCCTACATCATACAAAAATGATCCAACAAAAAAGAAAATTATGGCATGACAAGTTCATAAAAGCAAAGACTTTAAAGAAGGAGATTGGGCCCTACTCTATGACTCAAGGTTTAAAGATTTCAAATGTAAATTAAGGACTAGATGGTTGGGACCCTATCAAGTTGACACCATTTATGACAATGGATCTGTTAGGATCTCCACTATAGACAAAGATCAAATACCAATGTTGGTCAATTGCCATAGACTGAAGCTTTACAAGAGGCCTCTCACCAAGATAGAGTTTACTGAAAAATTAAAAGTAGTAGAATTGCATTTGATATCAAGGCATCAATTCCCTCCCATGACTTATTCATTATCATAGTCATAAGGAAACACACAAAAAAAAAAGAAAAAAAAAACAAGAGAGAGAAAACAAATGTGTGTGTGTGTGTGTGAATAAAAATTCTTAAGTGAGAAATTATTAGGAGGCTCCTGGGATAGGCTATAAGATTGAAAACCTTCAAAACAGGTGGTTTAATAGTTTGTATAGAAAAAATAAAAAAATAAAAAAGAAGAAGAAGAAGAAGAAGAGAAAAATCAAATAAAATTCTAAATCCTTTTCAATACTAACACTTTTTTTGTAGGTCCATAAGCAATAAAAGAACATTCTAGCAAAAATGCAAGCTCCAACAACAACATATTAAGGTGAACAGCTTCAGAATTCTACAAACTATAGAATTTCTACATAAATATAGCAGTTTCTACATCATCATTCCAATGCACATATTTTGCAACACCACAATAAGTAAGTTGTTATGAGGTACGAATTACTCATCTCGACAATAGTACCTTTCTAATATCATAAATGTCCTAACTAAACTGCCAATACTCAAAAATTGATTTGAATGTGGACATCAAACATAAAGTTGGGGAGGGAAATTATAGTTGGATATAAGGTAAATAAAGTAGATATAAGGTGAATGAGGTGAATAATAAAACATGGGTTGTAATGATCGAAGAAAGTGACCACCAAGTTTAATCATCATTTCAAATGAAGGGATCATGAACTAAGATATAATAGCTTCATGCAAAAAGTCACTTCACATGCATAAAAGAACGTCGTCGAGATGAGTGAATGACTATAATGGATAGAACAGGTGAATATGGGACAGTTAGTAATCAGAGAAGTAACCAATGCATGATATAAGGATAAGCCTTTGAAATTAAAAAGAGGAAACCCATTTCACCTCACGATTGAGGAAGAGGAATATAGAAAGGAAGCGGTTGACCACAACAAAGAATAGGAAAGGAAGCAATTGAACAGGTATCCATACAACTCTTACTATTTTTTTCTTCTTTTTATGTGAAAGGGAGTATATCAACTATAAAATAGGATTGAGGGTTTCATGAAACATGAGCCTATAGACCATTCAAAGCTATATCAAAACTCAAAACCGTTATAATAATTTCAAGTTGTAGGATGGATCCATTACTCCCAAAAACTTGATGAATTCCACAAAGAAATAATTGAGGAATTTGCAAGAAATTTCAAAAAATTTGATGAGACACTGGTACCACAAAGGTAAAAGGAGTTGAAATAGAACTGAATGAATATATACTAAGCATTGTAAAAGGGTTTCCTAAAGGGATCAAATGGAATAAGGATGATAGAGAATTGTCCCAAAAGGATAAGAAGTAGTTATTTAGGTTCACTGAGAAGAACGAGGAAGAAAGTGGAAGTGTGAACAGAGAAACGCTATCGAAACCTTGGGGAGAGATAGCCCTAATCATCATGAGGTATATTACATGTGAAGGAAGATATTATCTGGTGCATGCATACCATTTCTAGTTCCTTAACCTCCTAAGTAATTTACAATGGAAAAAACCCAAAAAGAATATAAGCCTCCCTTGGTTTTTGTTCAATTCCCTTTGCTCCATGAGTACAAAATTTCAATTAGGAAAACCAGACTCTCTGTCCCACCATGGATTAGTTAATATATTAGTATGCCATACTTTGGAATCACATTACTTCTCCCTTTCATGGTCATCTTTCTTGAAAATAAATAATGTTGAAGTACAAGCATTCTATAAAAAAGAACAAAAACCCTCTCAGTTGTCACCTTAGCAGAATTCACAACCATAACCTCGACTGCTTCTATAAATCCCTTTGTGAAAAGAGTGAAATTGATTCCTTCTACAGAACCCACTGCGAAGAAATCCACAACCCTTCCTATGGTTAGAAGCTTCGGAGGAAAAATCTATCCTAAGAAGAAGGAGAACATAGAGATACAGGATTCAGAAGAAGAGGACGTACACCAAATAGAAAATTCATATACCCAAGGTAATGAGCAAGAAGTTGTGGATACAAAGGAGCATGAAATTCTACATGATAGGACGATGGATGATTTTCTAGACATACCTGAGAGCTTTCCTAATGCTACTTCAAATAGGACTTATGTCGACACGAGTAGTGATGAGGTACTATAAGAGAGATATTAGGAGAGCATAAGATTGAAAAAGAAGATTAAGGAACAAGAACACGAAATCTTGAAATGGAAGAAAATAGCCCAAACAATGGAAGTTTTGAAAGATTCCAATACCTCAAGATATCCAGGTCATGAAGAATATGAGCTACATCCACTAGAGGAGAAGATCCGTGTTATTAAAATGAAATACCAACAAGACAAGCAAGAATTGATTACAAAAAACACTATCCTGAAACTAGATTTGGAACACTGTGAATCAGAACTAAAAGATAAGATACAAGAGAAGGAAAAAGTTGAAGAAAGATTAGAGAAATGCTTCAAGATAATGTAAGATCTATAGGCCACCATCCATATTATATTCAATATTCTTAAAAGAACGGTGTATGTGGTACTAGGTCAAATGATTGTAGCGCCAAAAGTCGAGAAATTAGAGAGCCCAAAAGATTTTATTGATACCTTCCAAGAAATGGGGGAATTAGGAAAAGATCAACTCAGTAAAGTCTATCTGCACAATTATAGACTGCCTCACCCCTATAAGTGGAATCCAAACTACTATAAAGGTGATGGGCAATTACGTTATTTTTTCTCCTATATTATAAATAAGGATATTAGAGCGACATAAATGCACAAGTATCATGAAGTTGAGAAGGATTTTCGGCTCTTTATCAAAGTAGAATCCCCTACTCTAGACATAGTGTCTACCTCAGACCAGCTACTGATACATGACACTGAATTATCGCCAGTTATAAAGGAAATAAAAGCAGTTGTCACTACTCACTTCAGATAAGTAGTATCAGAGGAGAACAAAAAGAGGATCATTTGACTCAATACCACCATATGGAATGACATTACTGAAACGTTTTACCATATATATGTTCACTCACCCTCTAACTTGGAAAAGGCACTATTTGGATCATCATTGTATATTGCTTCCATAGAGAAGATGAGGCTACAATGGATAGGCCTTAGACTCAGCCCTCCACTTCTCATTTATGACACCACTAGGGTTGGACCAAGGAGGAGGAAGAAGCAAGATGGAAACAAATGAAAAAGGATAGGGGAGTCCATACATTTATATCCATGACCAAATGCTATGCATGGAATATCAAGGCTAGTACACCCGCAGAGGACTCGAGTCCACTCCTAGTTCATTAGTTGCAAAAGGATGCACAAAATGGTAAGTTGGGAAGTGATGATGGCTCCCACCTTTGGTTGGAAAAGTCATTCATTTTCTTCTCAACTTAGAGTATTCTAAACCTCATAAGGGACATAATACACATAAATTGAGATGAGTAAGGAAATTAGTTAGAACTATATGAAGATTTAGAATTAATTGTTTAGTTGACTAATTCGTCCTTTTTAATGACTAAAAGTGCAAAGAAATACTAATAAATTGGTTGATTAGTAGATTTATGAAGGAACCATGTTTCCATCTGACATTGTTTTGATCCAACACTCAGTGGAAGCACTGGTTTTGACATTTTGATCAAGTGGAAGTTCCAGTTACCTATGGTGCAGGTAGACAATGACGAAGCAATACTAGTTTTGATGACACACTTCCATTTATGAATGCAACACCATTTAAATATGAAATCACTAGTTTGATCAATCAGTGGATTCAATGTTACTCAGAGATCGACTAGATGGAGGCCTAGTCCCCAAATCCATAGAGTGTGTGGAAAACATTGTACAGATCCAAGACAGCGCACTCTCACTATTTTTGATCCCACCTGATCCTATCTACCTACACTAGCGCATCCTACGCAGTTTACATAGATACTTTTTCAGATAGACTGGAAGTTAATGTATTAGATTAGAGATACATTTTATATTTAAGATCAAAGGTGAGCATCAAGTCAAGCTAGCGCCCATATGTTATTATTTTAGTTTCTACTGCAACTATTACAGTTTCAAGACCAAGACTTTGATGTTAAACAATTCTTTTACAGATTAATGAAGACTATTGTTCCCGCATCTTATTGAGTATATTTTTATGTTCCCGTGTCGCCTTTGGATCCATAGGTGGCTACTGTTGGTTGTGGAGCCCGATCTTCCAGTCTCATAGATGATATTGTCTTAGCTGTGCACCCCGGAGTATTGTACACCCATTCTGCATTTTTGGGGCTGTTTTCGCAGCAGTTTTGCGGGCCCATGGTTTTGGGTATCCTGTGGTATTTTTCCCATTGTATTTTCCCTATAAAATAAAGACATTGTAATATGGCTAGGGTTGATTTATTAGGTTTTATGCATTATAAAGATCTCTGAGATCTGAAGAGAGACTGTGAGAGTGTGTGAAGAGGAAGTGTAGCGGCTGTGCTGCAAGTTGTATCCCTTCACTTTGCTGGACAGAATAATAATAAGGACTAGCAACTTCAGTGTGGACGTAGCCCAAGTTGGGTGAACCACGATATATCTGTGTCTCTCTTGTAATGTGTATGTGTGATTATAGTTGCATTTCTGTTTATTGTTATTGCTCTGCGATCCTGTTTTTCTAACAGCTACAAGGACTTTTTTGGTAGAATATTTATTATTTCGTGTTCATTTTTAGTGAAATAGAGCAGATATCGTAGAGTTACTACATTTTGTAGAGATTTCCAATATTTCTGATAGAATTATGTTGTTGAATTATTTTTCCAATTAAGATTATCATAGATCCATTTTAATATTCTTAAATTAGGTTTAAAGGTTATGTTGTCATTTTTATTACGCATGGTATCTTGTTACACAAACTTGGTAAAGCATTAATTCTCTATTTGTTTCACCGCTTGCATAGAATTTCATGTAACTAGATGTTTGTATTCTGTGAGTTGATGGTAGGGTAATTGGGAAGTTTTACAAAAGTTTTTCCTAAATCTAGATGAAGAAATTCTTAATTCTTGTCACTAAAACCACTGATAAGAGAATAGGTTCCTTGTTGAAAGATAAGATCCATGTCTCTTGCAACCCTTAGTTTTAGATTGAATTTCCCTTTTCTTTTTATCAGTAGTTTGAATGTTTTGGCTGATTATATTATGGTTACATACTACTAGGCACAATTAGCTCCTTTTGTAGTTGCACGTATTGTGCATGACCCTCGCAAGTTTGTATGAATCCATGGGTCCATAATTAAAGTAAATGTTTAGATACAACATTCTTGTTATTGTTTTGTCCCAACAGGATGCAATATTATTGTTGATTGATCAAGCCCATTTGTAAGTGAATGAACATAACCACTTACTGGTAAAAATAAAAGTCCACTTTTCAAACTGAAAAGAGAAGCCACATATTAGTCAAATAGGATTCAACTCAATGGAACCAAATATAGTCATTATCAAATATATGTGGATTTAACAATTAAACAAGTATATTATAAGACATCAGCTTAGAAGAATGAAAATTGACAAATACCTAGGTTGGGTTGTTAGTCCTAGTAGTCTAAGGTATTGCTCATTCTCCACAATATGGTAACACCAAAAATTATTTACATAATGTTGATGTATATGTAACTTCGGAATGTATTTCACATATATGTATATTGTATTCCTATAGAGATGTTATTATTCCTCTATACGGAAGTGGTTGTATTCCTATAGAGATGTTATTATTCCTCTATACGGAAGTGTCGTCATTTATATTGTAAGTGTCGTAACTTATACTTGATGGGTTATTAGACCACCTTGTTGGGGTCGGCCCTGTATAAGTCATGTGCGTTAAAGGGTTATTAGACCACCCTATTGGGGGTCGGCCATGTGGATGGAAGGGTTATTAGACCACCCTATTGGGGGTCGGCCCAGTCAGCATTATGTTATGTGGTTAAGTTCGAGCCTACATGAGTTAGGTAAAAGGCAAGTCAAGTCAAGTATAAATAGAGTGTGGGAGGCACTCTATTTGATCACTCACTTCTCACTCATGCACTCAAGGGAGAGTGGCGCACTTGTGGAGGAGGAGGCTCTACTACTAGGAGAAGACTATCTCTTGTATTCTGGTTGTATCAATGCTCTATCTATCTCTGAGGAAGTTATTGGGGTTTTTCACCTTTATGCTTTTCCCCAAGTAAATCTTTGTGTCTCTTGTGTGCTTGCATTATTGTGTCCATGATTGATATGCTGTAGATATGCTGTACATGTTATTCTCTTAGTTAAGATCCTAGATCAGAATGAAGTAAATTCAGAAAATTTAACATGGAATCAGAGCTAGCCTGAAAGAAGGCATGATATGGCATGTATGACACTTGTTGCACTTACGATGCTAGGGCTTGATATAGCAAAAACCAGTCATCGTAGCACTTTCGCTATAAATCCATTTTGGCGAAGTTTTCAGATCTGAAATATTTACAGGTCGAAGATTAAATCCCCATGTACCTTGTGTCCAAAGGACAACCTCTAATTCGTTGTACTTTGTGATTTATGATCTGTACAATATAGGGTTTCCGCCTCTTCCAGATCTGAGTCAAAATTAGGTAACCTTGGGAAAAAGGTCATAACTTGGGCTAGGAAGCTCCAAATGAAATTTCATAAAAATTGATAGGTAGTACACAGACTGTACTATCTCAGGAAAAAATTTTAGAGGCTGAAGATCAAATAGTGACACGTGGCACCCCGTACAAGTTCGCTCTCCTGTATTATCCCCAAACAGGTCACGTTGCGACACTTGGCATAACTCTCTCTCAGAGAATCCAATTGAGGGAAGACCTATCAGGATGGAAAGATAACAGGTCAGGCTAGCTCCGGAAACGTTTTCAGACCCTATGGATCGAAAAGTTCGGAGTTACACCAGAAACAATCAGGTACATATTTCTGTCAAAACAGAATTATTTTTTAGTACCTTCATTCATGGCTTCCGAAATTTAGGGCTTCGGAGAAAGTTGGAATTTTTGTAATCAGAGACCAAGGCTGGATGCTACTCATCAAAATAGAAATTTAGAGACCAAGATCAGAATTTTTAGTTGGGAAGAAGGCCGGGCTTGATCAGACCCTAGTTTGGGACTTTGATCAGAAAAGTGGAAAATTAGGGCTTCTGTAAAAATGGGAACTTTTGAAATCTGTGACCACGGCTGGAAGCTCCTCAGAAAAATAGAAGCTTAGAGATTTGGATCAAACCTTTTGATTGGGCAGAAGAGTGGGCTTCATCAAACCCCAGTTCAGGGTCACGTCCAGTGAATCCGGAAGTTTCAAAGGAAAAATTGAGGAGTGAAACTTTGCAGTTTTCAAATTCTAAGCATACCAGTGTGATCAGCTCATCAAGGCGCATATTTCTATCCTTTCAGAAGTTTGAAATTCAAAGTTTGAATTTTTGGGGTTTCTCTGACAAACCCTAATCCAGCTCCAGATCCAGTTCTTGCAAATCAAGTGGATTGGGTTAATCCTAGAAGAAGATGGATTGGTCACCTGCATAAGTGAAGAAGTTCCTGTTTCAGAGGGAGATGAGGCTAAGGCCTTACATAAGAATATTACAAGCGATCTCGACAGGTATGACTCATCGAGGTATGTTTCGATATTTGTTCATGATTAAGTTTATGGTATGATTGTCCTCATATTATTATGGTTAGTACAATCTTGATTTTAGATTTGTCGTATCACCTTAACAAATTTATGAATGTATGATAGAAGATATTCATTGATTAGGGTGTTGACACTTATGATTGTACTAATGCATTATGGTGTTGTATGAGGTTTATGTTGTCTACTAACATGAAAGGTACACCAAGAAAGACAAATCATGTTCTGGTTCAAGAACATATGATCATGATGACATGAGGACAAAGATTCATCCATTGTCATGGATCTCATAGAAGATCCATTTACGAGGTATGTATAACTTGGTTTTATAATGGTTAACCTATGAGATATACAGGTTACTAGCACAAGTCATTGAAGAAGAACAAGAAGACATCATGTGAGTATGTTAGACATAACTAGCTAGCATGCTAATCCAGGTATGTTTTTCCTATATCAAGATAGAATCCTACCTTGTGTTAGGATCTTATACTGTTGTGTTGTTGATAATGACTATTCATGAATTCATAAGTTTGAATAATCATGGGTATATGAATATTATGTGTCTTAACTTAATTAATGATATGACTAACCCGAAGAGTCATAGGTTTGAGTAATTATAGGTTTAGACATATTATGTTTCTTATGATTTGAATAACCATAAGAATCCTACATAAACCTTGAATGCTAATGCTTATTATTTCTGTTTGAAATGATCATGACTATACATGCTTGAGATTATTGTGTTTTAATAGTATACTAATGAATGTATGATTTTATATGAGATCACAAGGATAACACAATCATGATACTAATAAGCATGCATAGGGACCAAGGATGAATATGAGTTCAAGAACAGGTAATCCAGGAAGCAAAGATCAAGAGGGAGTACACTCCAGTAGTTTATGCAAGGATGCAGATATTCAGAGGGAGTTGACCATCTCTCTACATTCCACAATAGAAAGGTGTATAAGAAGCTACTTCAGATTAGGACTCCAGCAGCTCCTGCAAGGAAGCGAAGACTCAGAGGGAGTCCACCCAATGAACAAACAAAGATAAGTATTTTAATTATCATTTCTTGCATATTTGTTTGTTTAATTGTTCAATGATGTATATGCTCATGTTCCTAGACTTAGGATATGTATTGTGCATATTAGAATAGTTGCATTGATGAATAGTATACTACTAATATACATGGGTAAGTGGCCTATGGCACTGTACAACATTTCATTGCTACTTATCTAGAATGAAACCTCTTTGCTGACATGTTGGGAGTTGTGCACACTCTTAAGAATGTTCTGGTAGAGATTGGAAGGCATCTAGAAAGTTATGGGATATGGATAAATGTTGTGTTGAAGCATTGGCTAAGCTAATTGCATGACTGCATGACATATTTCTTTATGTGTAAGAATTTGTTCTGAAAATTATGAGATGTTTCTAATCATGCAATTTAACCTGTTTTGTAGGAAAGACCGTATATCTTCACCTACAAAAGGACTACAACATTTGTTCCAGCAACAAAGATATCTATTGAAGATATTGAAGTTCCTAGGATCTGGGATGAAGAAATGGAATGCCATGATCCGTCGATCATGAAGAACGATGTTTGGGATGCGGTCCCAAGAGCTGAAGGGAAGTCTGTTGTGACTTCCAAATGGAACTATCAGATCAAGCATGTTGCAGATGGCAGCATTGAGAAACATAAAAGTGATGAAATAGAAGATGCACCAGATGGATTTCAAGACAGCATGGTGTAGTCATATATGTGTGCAGAACTTGGTATGGTAGGATAGACAACTTTCTATCCAGTTTGGGCTTTACCAAGAATAAAGTGGATTTCAACCTTTTCTACAAGGTTGAGGAAGGAAATCCAGTGATACTACTCTTGTATGCAGATAACCTGGTTGATACAAGTGAAGATAGATTGATTTCCGACTCGCAGTGGAAGCATACTACCGAGTTCGAGATGAAGAACTTGGGGATGATGCACTATTTGTTTTTGGAATGAAGGTGTGGCAGAGTGATGGAATCTTTCTTGGACAATGGAAGTATGTAGTAGAGATCCTGAAGAGGTTTGGGTTGATGGACTGCAAGGATATGGCCACATCTATGACATCGAACCTAAAGCTTCTATGTGATGCTTCATCTGATCCGGTTGATGTCACGATCTATCGTCAGATGATTGGATCCTCTATGTACCTGATGAACATGAGACCAGATATTTGCTTTGTGGTGAACACATTGAGTCAGTTCCTGACAGATCCGAGGAGTGTTCACCTGATTACTGTAAAGCATGTTCTGAGGTACCTGAAGGGTTCAGTGGATTATGGACTCAAGTATGAAGCGAATCAAAAGTTTAACCTACATGGTTATGTTGATTCAGATTGGGTTGGCAGTGCTGCAGATAGGAAGAGCACATCTGGGTGCTACTTCAATATGGGATCAGGTGTGATCTCTTGGTTTAGCAGGAAGCAGTCCTGTGTAGCACTCAGTACAGCTGAGGCAGAGTATGTTGCAGCTTGTTCAGCTAGTTGTGAGGAAGTATGGCTACGGAAGCTACTGTCTGAGTTATTTGATCTCCCGTTGGAAGCTACTGGTATCTTCTGTGATAACCAGAGTTGTGTGAAGCTGTCCAAGAACCCAGTGTTTCATGATAGGTCGAAACACTTAGAGATCAAATATCACTATATCAGGGATATGGTGCAGAGAGGAGCTGTGAAGCTTCTGTATGTTGCGACGGATGAGCAGATTACAGATATGCCGACGAAGCCACTAGCCAGGGTGAAGTTCGAGTGCTTCAGAGAGAGGCTTGGCGTTCTTCAGATCAAGGACACTTCGAGGAAGAAGTGATGGACACATCTGCTGAAGCCATTCCAAGCATGTTGGAAGGAGGATCCTTCACATGGCTTTGGATGTAAGTGCTGGATGATGAGCATCAGGATGATGTTCTAGTTTCTGCTTTGATATGATCAGTTGGATCATTTATATGTATGCATCATGTTGGATGCTGGATATGATCAGTTGGATCATTTATATGTATGTATGCATCATGTTGGATGCTGGATATGATCAGTTGGATCATTTATATGTATGTACGCATCATGTTGGATGCTGGATATGATCGGTTGGATCATGTGTATGTATTTTTTTGTATATGCATCATGTTGGATGCTTGGACCATGTATCTGTATATGTATCAGGTGGATACATTGTATGATCAGGTGGATCATGTATGGTGATATGTATCATGTATTTGTATTTGTATCAGGTGGATCATGTATGATGATATGTATCAGGTAGATACTTGGTATGCATCAGGTAGATGCATTATATGATCAGGATGATCATGGATGACGAGCTTCAGGATGTTTCTCCAGATGACATGCAGCAGGATGTTGCAGTGATGATGATCAGGATGATCATGTGTACATCAGGATGATGTATGGTGAGTATCAGGTTGATACTCTATGGCCGTGGATCAGGTTGTGTAGATGAGCATGTAATTCGATGCCCTGGGAGATTTGCAGATAGTCTTTCGAGCTTTTTCCTATGGCATGTAATTCGGTGCCCTGGGATATCTGGCAAATGCTCTTTCGAGGTTTTGCTCTGGAAGGACATGTAATTCGGTGCCCAGGGAGATGTGCAGATAGTCTTTCAAGGTTTTGCCTATGGCATGTAATTCGGTGCCCTGGGATATCTGGAAGATGCTCTTTCGAGGTTTTGTCCTATGGCATATAATTTGGTTCCCTGGGAGATCCAATAGGTTGGGCTATGTGCCCGTAATCAGTCCTGGGATGCTCTTGCGAGGTTTTTCCATGACCACATGTAATTCGTTGCCCTGGGAGATCCTATAGGTAGAGTTGTGTGCTTGTAACAGCCTGGGATGCTCTTGCGAGGTTTTGTGGTGAGGTCACATGTAATTCGTTGCCCTGAGAGATCCTATAGGTAGAGCTGTGTGCTCGTAACAGCCTGGGATGCTCTTTCGAGGTTTTGTGATGCACGTAATAAGTCCTGAGGATTCCATGGTATGGCTAGTGATGATGAAGACCTACAGGTGGTGGGCCTACATCCAGTATGAAAAAGGAATGGCTCTGTAGAACTTCCTATGATGAGTAGATTCAGAGATTGATTGAGATAGCAGCAGCAGTGACGATGATGATGACTCGATGATGATTATCCAGTGACGATGATCCAGAGAAGATGACTTGTGCTAGAAGAACTGTGCTGAGAAATACCTTCCTAGTTAAGAGGGGGTGTTGATGTATATGTAACTTTGGAATGTATTTCACATATATGTATATTGTATTCCTATAGAGATGTTATTATTCCTCTATACGGAAGTGGTTGTATTCCTATAGAGATGTTATTATTCCTCTATACGGAAGTGTCGTCATTTATATTGTAAGTGTCGTAACTTATACTTGAAGGGTTATTAGATCACCTTGTTGGGGTCGGCCCTGTATAAGTCATGTGGGTCAAAGGGTTATTAGACCACCCTATTGGGGGTCGGCCCAGTCAGCATTATGTTATGTGGTTAAGTTCGAGCCTACATGAGTTAGGTAAAAGGCAAGTCAAGTCAAGTATAAATAGAGTGCAAGAGGCACTCTATTTGATCACTCACTTCTCACTCATGCACTCAAGGGAGAGTGGTACACTTGTGGAGGAGGAGGCTCTGCTGCTAGGAGAAGACTATCTCTTGTATTCTAGTTGTATCATTACTCTATCTATCTCTGAGGAAGTTATTGGGGTTTTTCACCTTTATGGTTTTCCCCAAGTAAATCTTTGTGTCTCTTGTGTGCTTGCATTATTGTGTCCATGATATATATGTTGTAGATATGCTGTACATGTTGTTCTCTCAGTTAAGATCCTATATCAGAATGAAGTAAATTCAGAAAATTTAACACATAATTGATAACATGCGTCCAACATCCAATGATGGGTCATTTTCCCACAATGAATTTTCCAAGAAGGTAACTTTTCAAACAAATTATGCTCAAATTCAAGCTATGAACTGCTTAGTAAAATGCACACCCCATTTTGTACATTGGTCAATAATTGAAAGGAGACGGTAGGCCTAAATCCAGTTACATTGTTCACAAAAACCTCTTTTAGTTTCGTAAAATGATGGGTTAGTTGCCCGCAACGAATATTCAAAGATGACAGTTTTTCATAAAAATTATGCTCAAAGTCAAGCTATGAATTGCTTAGTAAAATGCATGCCTCAGTTTGCACATTCATCCATAATTGCAAGTAAAACCACAATCCTAAATCTAGATACATTGTTCACAAATACCTCTTTTATTTTCCTAAAATGTTGGGTCATTTTCGTAAAATGAATTTGCCAAGATGACAGTTTTCCAAACAACTTATGCCCATAGTCAAGCTATGAATTGCTTAGTAAAATGAATGCACAAATACACACATTGGTCAATAATTGAAAGTAAAACCACATGCCCGAAGCTAGATACATTATTCACATAAACCTCTTCAATTTCCTAAAATGGCGGGTCATTTTCCCGCAATTAATATGTCAATATGGCAGTTTTTCAAATAATGTATACTCAAAGTCAAGCTATGATCTGATTAGTAAAATGCACACGCCAATATTCACATTGGTCAATAATTGAAATTAAAACCACAGGCCTGGAGCTAGATACATTGTTCACAAAAAAATATTTTAGTTTCCTAAAATGATGGGTCATTTTCCTACAATAACTCTGCCAAGATGGCAGTTTTTCAAACAACTTATGCTAAGAGTCAAGCTATGAAGTTCTTAGTAAAATGCACACCATAGTCTGCACATTGATCAATTATTGAAAAAAAAACTACAAGTCTGAAGCTAGATACATTATTCACAAAACCACTTTCAGATTCTTAAAATGATTGGTCATTTTCCCGCAATGAATCTGGCAACATGGTATGCACATTGTTCAATAATTGAAGTAAAACCATAAGCCTAAAGCTAGTTACATTGTTCAAAAAAACTTCTTTTAGTTTCCTAAAATGATGGGTCATTTTCCCACAACGAAGCTACCAAGATGGCAATTTTTCAAACAAATTATGTTCAGAGTCAAGCTTTGTACTACTTAGTAAAATGCAGGCCATATTATGTACATTGGTCAATATTTAAAAGTAAAACCATGGGTCTGCAGCTAGTTACATTATTCAAAAAAACCTCTTTCATATTCCTAAAATGATGTGTCATTTTCCCCAAATGAATATACCAATATGGAATTTTTTCAAACAACTTCTGCTCAGAGTCAACATACTACTTATATAGTTTGCTATGTAAAAGAAAATTGTAAATTTTTTTAAAATGGGCTTAGTAAAATGCATTCCCCAATCCGTACAATGGTCAATAATTAAAAGTAAAATCACAAGCCTAAATTTGTTAAATGTACAGCATCGGGAGACATTCTCGAAACAAATCTTGTGCAACTAGATTGATCCTCCCGTATAGAGGTGAACACTTTGATTTCCTTCTGTGTAAAGGTTATTCCTCCCGTATAGAGGTAATTGATCAATGTAATGATGTTGTAAAGTCTTGTTGGACAAGGCTCCGAAATTGTGTGTCAAGTCATGATTCTCATGTGAACCTTCTGTATAAAGGTATCCATCGGATGGAACTCCCGTAGAGAGGTAGACCTTTAGTATAAAGGTCATGCTTTACTTGTTTAAAGCATTTAATGTTGTATAATGTATTATTAACCATGATCACCAAATTACTATTAAGCCTCCTTTAGAGATTGATCACTTCTAAAGTCAATTACTTTAACATATGATCATTTGGTCCGAAATAATATACTATGATCAAAACATCCGATAATTCTTCATAGGATAATGTAATGTGATGGATAATTAAAGTTAGCACATATCTCAGGTAAAAGATCATCTTGTTAACATTGGATTTTTATTGGATGAATATGATCTCATCCAAACTGTAGTTGATGGTCTCCCATCTTCATGGGATACATTCTTGGCTTCTATCAATGGCCAAGAAGTGCAACCTGGGTTTGAAATATTGTGGCATGACTGTATCCAAGAGGAAGGGCAAATCTAGATCAAAGGTATGTGCACTAAAGAAGAAAATCTTTCCCTCACTGTAAGGATGAAGAAAGGAAAGAAACCATTCTTTCAAAAGAAGTTCTCTCATCCAAAGAAGAAGGAGTTCAAAAAGGATTTGACAAGTCAAAATCTAGATGCTACAATTGCAACAAGAAAGGCCATTTATCAAGAGATTACAACGAAAATCAGAAAGGAAAGTTTCATGCTTCTATCACCATAGAAGATGAAACCACTCAAAAGCATGCATCCTAAGAAAATGAGACAAGAAGGGAGTATTACCTTGTCTCATCCATTTTGGTAACTGTCATCACAAGTGCAAACACATGGTTGATTGACAGTGGCGCATCCAAACATATGACTGGTTACAAGAGTGTCATCACTGACCTAAAGGAGAAAAAATTCACATGCATGGTAGAGTTGGGGGACAACTCAACATATTCGATCCAAGGAGTTGGATCCACCTCATTCCAACTGAGCACCTATGATATTTTACATGTGGAGAAAATTTTAAATGTTCCAAGCTTGAAGAAGAAACTCCTTTCAGTTTCATCTATTGAAGACAAAGGATTTCAAGTTATCTTCATGGATAACAAAGCACAAGTTTATGGTCGAAGAAACAAATCCTAGAATCTGTTGTTGTGATTGTAGTTCGAGAGGGAGGACTCTACAAGGTACTCGAGAAGTACATTCAATATGTGATTCACCAAACTATCATTCCATGCAAGCTATGGCACTGAAGGCTTGGACACCTACACTACAAAGTGCTAGCAAGTCTTCAAAAGATGGTAAAAGGTATGCCCGTACTTGAATTTGAGCACGATAGTGTATTTCGGGGTTGTGCACTTGGGAAGAACGTTAAAAAAAGTTTTTCTAGTAGTACTACTAGATCTAAAGGTATTTTAGATTTAATAAATTATGATGTATGTGGTACCATGTCATCCCTCTCCCTGAGTGGCTTCTTATATTATGTACTATTCATAGATGATTTTTCTAGGAATTCATGGATTTATTTCATGAAGGATAAAAGTGAAAATCTTAGCAAATTTAAAGAGTTTAAAGCCCCAGTTGAAAATAAGAAAGAAAAACACATATGTGCATTAAGGTCTGATAATGGAGGTGAATTTGATTCACATGCATTTAATGAGCTATATAGTGATGCAGGAATATATAAACAATTAACAGTACCATACAACCCTCAACAAAATGGGGTTTCTGAAGGGAAGAATAGAACCATAAGTGAGGCTGCAAAAGCCATGATGCATGATCAAGATATGTCTACCTAATTATGGGGAGAAGCCACCAATATAGTTGTGTATATCCAGAATAGAATCCCTCATTCCATTCAAGACGAGAAGACACTCGAAGAATTGTTTACTAGTGAGAAGCCATACATATCACACTTGAGGATATCCGGGAGGCCTATACACATCCATGTATCAAAAGAAAAGAGAACACAGATGGATCCTTATGGAAATAAAGGCACCTTTTTGGGTTATAGCGAGTCATCCAAAGCATACCAAATATATGTACCTGGTGAGAGACACATTGAATTCATCCAATATGTTACCTTCCATGAGGAAGCTGATTTCAAAAGATTGAAAGAGATTCAATGTGATTCAGAAATGGAGGAGCTCGAGTCTAATTCTCCCCCTTCAAATTTTGAGCGGGAGAAACCAGAAGATGCCTTAGATTTGATAGCTCCTGAAGAACCAGTAGAACTGATTGAGAGGTCACCTAATGAACCTCCCACTAAAAGAAGATCTTCTTGGTGCTGATATATCTTACAAAATAAAGAGAAACATGGAGCACTAGCAGGCTCATCCAGAGAGTGCAAGCAACTTGACAGATATTGAAGGTATGTTGCACTGATGAGTCACATCGGTGATTCATAACCATCCTCATATGAAGAAGCTACAAAGAAGCAAGTTTGGAAAGATGCAATAACAGAAGAGTACAACTCTATAATGAAGAATGATGTTTGGGAGGTTGTTCCCAAACATGATGGGAAGTCCATTGTGACTTCCAGATGGAACTACAAGATAAAGAATGTTACAGTTGGTGGCATTCAGAAATATAAAGCTAGATTCATTTCCAGAGGTTTCTCTTAGAAATAAGGAATCTATTATGATGATACCTTTTCCCCTATAGCAAGGTACACCATAATCCAAGCAATGATTGCACTTGCATCTGTTTTAGGATGGAAACTTCACCAGATGAATGTGAATACAAAATTCCTCAATGGTGAGGTTGAGGAAGAGGTTTATATTCAACATCCTGAAGCATTTGTGGTGCATGGGAAGGAGACCCATGTTTGTAATCTAAAGAAATCTCTATATGGACTTAACCAAGCCCCCAGTGCTTGTTACTCTAGAATTGATAGCTACCTTTAGAAAATGGGTTTCTGTAAGAGTGAAGCTGATCCAAATTTGTACTTCAAAGCAGTGAAGAACTGACCGTTGATATTGGTTCTGTATGTTAATGATTTGTTTCTCACTGGAGAGGAACATATGATCTATTGGCTCAAGGGGTAGCTCACCTCAAAGTTCGAGATGAAAGACTTAGGTATGATGCACTACTTTCTTGGCCTAGATATCTAGAAAAGAAAAGATGAATTTTTTCTATCTCAAGGGAAGTACACTGTGGATATGATGTGCATGTTTTGCATGATAGATTGCAAATCTATGACTACACCGATGGTTTCCAATTTGAGGAAAATTCATGAGTCAGGATCTGGATCAGATCCAGTAGATCCCACTTTGTATAGATAGCTTATAGGATCGCTAATGTACTTGATACAATTGAGTTCTGTTGTATGTTATGTTGTGAGAATTTTAAGTTAATTTGTGTCTGATCCAAGACAAAGACACTGGATAGTTCCTAAGCATGTTCTTAGGTACCTTCAAGGTACAATTTCATATGGAATTATATATGCATCCAGTGGAGGAGTCATGTTACTTGGTTATACAATCTCAAACTGGGGAGGAATCATTGTGGACCATAAGAGTACATCCTGATACTATTATAATCTAGGATTAGCTATGATATCTTGGTCAACAGGAAGCAGGGATCTGTAGCCTACAGAACTACACTGAGCATAATAAATAGCTACTAGTGTCGCTTGTTGAGAAGCAGTGTGGCTCAGAAAGCTACTTGTAGGGTTTTCCAGTGAAAATATTGATCCTACAGTTATTAGGTGTGACAATCAGAGTTTCATCAAGCTTTCTGAAAACCCAGTGTTTTATGACAAGTCAAAGCACATTGAAATGAAGTGTCACTTCATCCAAGACATGGTCTAGAAAGGTTCAGTGAAACTTCAATACATTTCTATTGATGAGAAAATTGTAGATGTGTTAACAAAGCCTCTATCGGTGACAAAGTTCAGGTAATTCCTTAACAAGCTTGGTATGGCAGAGAATGTCGCCCTCACTGAGAGGGACTGTTAAATGTACAACATCAGGAGAAATTATCCAAACCAATCTTGTGCAACCAAGATTGATCCTTCTGTATAGAGGTGAACACTTTGATTGCCTTCCATGTAAAGGTTATTCTTCCCGTATAGAGGTAATTGATCAAAGTAATGATGTTGTAAAGTCTTGTTGGACAAGGCTCTGGACTTGTGTGTCAAGTCATGATTCTCATGTGAACCTTCCGTATAAAGGTATCCATGGGATGGACCTCTTGTATAGAGGTGGACCTTCAGTATAAAGGTCATTATTTACTTGTTAAAAGCATTTAATGTTGTGTGATGTATTATTAACCATGATCACCAAATTCCTATTAAGTCTCCTTTAGATATTGATCACCTTTAAAGTGAATTACTTTATAATATGATCATTTGGTCCGGAATAATATAATATGATCATATCATCTGATAATTCTTCTTAGTATAATGTAATGTGACGGATAATTAAAGTTAGCACATATTGACCATGCAGTAAAAGATAAAGAGATAAAGATAAATGCATAGACAAAAAGAGAATTCGAATTGATCAGGAGATGACTAAGTGAAATTGAATTGTAAAGATTCAATTAAATCCATAATGTATGCCTCAGTTAACTAAAGAACTCACAATGATCACTACAAGTAAATCAATCAGCATGATTTCAGTTAATAATAGTTAACTTAATGTTAAATAAGAAGGACCAGTTAACTAAAGTGTTTTCACTTTAGTTAAACTAAAAGACATCACTTCAGGAAATCAAGGAGAACTTGAATTGATCACTACAGTGACGTTATCAAGAAAGAATAAGTTAAAGAGAGTTAACTAAATGACAACAAAGAGGATACAGTTAACTAAGTGTTATTGCATGACGATACTTATTTTAAACTAAAATACGACACTTTCATTGCCACACTTTCCTGATGACACTTAAGTTATCCACCTAACTAAGTGGGAAAGCTTTTAGTCACTGCATGAGAAGTGGGGTGCACTTCTTGTGCAAGATTGATACATCCATTTTGAGGGCAAGCTCATCCCGAAGTTAAAATTAACCGATGCATGAGAATAATGTATAAAAACCATAGGCCTAAAGCTAGTTACATTGTTCACAAAAACCTTCTTTCAGTTTCCTAAAATGATGGGTCATTTGCTTGCAATGAATCTTCCAAAATGACAGTTTTTCAAACAAATTATGCTCATAATCAAGCTATGAACTAATTAATAAAATCCATGCCCTATTTTGTACATTTGTCAATAATTTTAGTTAAAACCACAGACCTTAATTTTGTTACATTGTTCACAAAAACCTCTTTCAGTTTCCTAAAATGATGGGTCATTTGCTCGTAATGAATCTACAAAGATGGTAGTTTTTCAAACAGCTTATGCTTAGAGTCAAGATATTAACTTCTTAGTAAAATGCGTGCCCCAGTCTATACATTGGTCAATAATTTAAAGTAAAACCACAGGTCTGAATCTAGTTACACTTTTCACAAAAGCCTTCAAACAGCTTATGCTTAGAGTTAAGCTATTAACTTCTTAGTAAAATGCATGCCCCAGTCTATACATTGGTCAATAATTTAAAGTAAAACCACAGGTTTGAATCTAGTTACATTTTAAATTCTTAGTAAAATGCATGCCCCAGTCTATACATTGGTCAATAATTTAAAGTAAAACCATAGGTCTGAATCTAGTTACATTTTTCACAAAAGCCTATTTTGGCTTCCTAAAATGATGGGTCATTTGATCGCAATGAATCTGCCAAGTTGGTAGTTTTTCAAAAACATTATGCTCAGAGTCAAGCTATTAACTTCTTAGTAAAATTAATTCCCCATTATGTACATTGGTCAATAATTGAAAGTCAAACCACGGGCCTAAAACTAGTTATATTGTTCACAAAAACCTCTTTCAATTTCCTAAAATGATGGGTCATTTTCCCACAATGAATCTACCAAAATGACAGTTATTCAAACAACTTATGCTTAGAGTCAAGATATGAAATACTTAGTAAAATGCATTCCCAAGTATATACATTGGTCAATAATTTAAATTAAAGCAACATGCTTGAAGCTAGTTACATTTTTCACAAAAACCTCATTCAGTTCCCTAAAACAATGGGTCATTTGCTTGCAATGAATCTACCAAGATGGCAAATTTTCAAACAAATGTTGCTCAGATTCAAGCTATGAGCTACTTAGTAAAATGCACTCCATAGTATTCACATTGGTTAATAATTGATAATAAAACCACAGTTTTGAAGCTAGATACACTGTTCCCAAAAATATGGTTTAGATTCCTAAAATGATGGGTCATTTTCCCACTATGAATCTGGAATCATCATTAATGTCATCATTAATGCCATTGTCATCATCATTGTAACCATTCCTCCTCCTCATCATCGTATTCATCCTCATTACTATTTCCATATTTATTTTCATTCTTATCATTAATGTCATCCTTGCCATCATCATCTTCATCGTCATTTCCATCCTCATCACCATCTTGATCATCATGTTTTGTTATATTTTTTGTAGTTCAATGCAACATGATAGCAATAATAAGAAAATTGGTTGTACTCATTTGGAAACATTCAATATAGAGTGTGATATAGAAGGGAATGTAAAGGATGGTTAGCAATGATTCATGATATGTTTAGTTCTCCATTAGTAGTCACATCCATGTTCACTCCCTTTGTTCCTTCACCTGGTTCTAATCATGCAATCCATTTAATCTTGTTGTTTGGATTATTCTTAAACCTAATCACAAGGGAGAAGATCAATGGAGAACATGGGGCTTCTTAGAATCTTGAAGAGAATGAGGTAGTGGTGGTTTATTGGGGTGCCTTTTAGCCTCTCATGTTCCTAGGAAACATACTTGATCTATAGGCTCATTCAAGGCACCAAGAACAACTATTTCCATTTTTTTGCACACGTTTTATGGACCTTCATAACCACATGAGGTCCCCTCAATAAAAATATCCTAATTTTGTTACTTGTATACATTGATAAAGAAATTTTTTAGGACTATGATGTTGTATAATTTGTCAATATCATCATTGAACAATAACTACTATCAAATTCCTTAGTAAGTAGAAGACCTAGTTTGTATTGTAAACCTCAGTTTGTACTCTTGACACTAGAAACCCTAGTTTGTAGGCTAAACCATATTTAGTATTATAAACCCTAGAAACCCTAATTTGTAGCTCCCATTGCTCATCATTGAGCAATGACTAATACCAATTGCATTACCGCTCACTGACCAAAACCATAGCATTTAGAATCGTCGAACAAGGAAAGTTTCAGGCCATGGACCCATGAGGGAGAGATACCCCTAGAACTATTACGATGTCAAGAATTCAACAAAGTTGACGGTTCGTTGATTCGAGCCACAATCATCATTCTATGTCCAGTTGCAAGTTGCAGCATAAAGCCTTTTCGGGACACATGGTGAATCAGATGCCAAGGCATAGAATTCAAACCGAGCAATAGAACTATATTTTATTAACTCCTAAAGGTATGATTGGGTATTTCCCATGTGGGCTCTCTACCCACAAGCTCCCACTCAAGGCATTTCCCAAGTTGACCCCTTAGTGTAGACATTGCATTGCCTCTCACTAACCAAAACCATAGCTTCTGGAATCATCGAACAAGACAAGTTCTCGGACATGGAACCACAGGAGAGAGGCACCCCTAGCACTATTCCAATGTCAGGAATTCAATGTATTTGATGGTTCAACAATCCAAGCCACGGTCATAATTATATAACAAATCTGATCCCATGACATATAACTCGAACCGAGCAATAGAACTGAGTTCTGTCAAATTTTGCAGTTTTTTTGGACTAGGCCTACATGGGAACACTACCCTCAATCTCCTGATCAATATATTTTCCAAGTTGACCCCTTAGTGCAGAAATTGCATTTCCTCTCACTAACCAAAACCCTACCTTTTCGAATCATCGAAGAAGACAAATTTTAGGCCATGGACCGATGGGGGAGAGGCACTCCTAGCACTATTATGATGTTAGCAATCCAACGAAGTCAATGGTTCACCAATTCATTCCATTATCATCATTCTATGTTCAGTTGCAAGTCGCGGGCTAAAGCCTTTCAAGGACACATGGTGAATCCAAGCCCAGTGCATAGAATTTGAACTAGACAATAGAACTGATTTTTGTCAGCTCTTGTAAGTGTGTTTGGGCAGGGACCACATGGGAATGATACCCACAATATTTGGTCAAGGTATTTCCCAAGTTGACCCCTTAGTGCAGAAATTGTATTGCCTCTCACTAACCAAAACCCTAGCTTTTAGAATCATCGAACAAGAAAAGTTATGGACCATGGATCCATGGGGGAGAGGCACTCGTAGCACTATTTCAATGTCATGAATCAAATGGATTCAATGGTTTTCCAATCTGAGCCATGGTCATTATTCTATGCATAGTTGCAAGTCATAGCCTAAATCCTTTTAGGGACACATGGTGAATCTGAGCCCGAGGCATAGAATTCAAACCGAGAAACAAAATTGATTTTTGTCAACTCCTATAGGTGTGTTTGGGTAGATACTACATGGGCATGCTACCAACAAGTGACCAATTAATGTATTTCCCAAGTTGAACCCTTAGTGTAGAAATTACATTGCCTCTCACTAACAAGAACCCTAGCTTCTAGAATCATTGAACAAGACAAGTTTTGGGCTATGGACCCATGGGGGAGAGGCACCCCTAGCCCTATTCCAATGTAATGAATCCAATGGAGTTGACGGTTCACTGATCCGAGCCATGGTCATCATTTTATGGCTAGTTTCAAGTTGTTGCCTAAATACTTTTAGGGATACATGGTGAATCTAAGCCTGGGGCATAGAACTCAAATTGGGAAGCAGAACTGAGTTTTGTCAGCTCCTGTAGGTGTGTTTGGGAAGGTATACATCAACCATGGATACAAAGGATAGTAGGATAGTGATAAAGTGTACATCCTTTTGTTATTGGACCATGCCAATTTTGCACAAGGGGTTTAATTGAAATATCTCAAGAGATGTTGGGTAGTGTGACAACATCTACAATGGCCAAACACATCTGTGGGAGATGACAAAACATAGTTATGTTGGCTAGTTTGGATTCCATGCCCCTAGAGCAAATTCACAAATTATCCATGAATGACCCCGGGGGTGAGTTTCAATTAGACATAGAATAGAAACCATAACTCGAATTGTGAAAATGTTGATTTTGATGGATTTAGGATGTTGAGTTTCATCCAAGAGAGCCCCTATACCATGATTCAATTACCTAGAAACGATCATATTATACCATATCCATAATTGCATATAAGGGGGTCAATTTTGAATTGAAAGCTCTTGGGAAACCGTGGGAAGTGTGACCACATCAACAATGGACAAACATAGTAGTGGGAGATGATAAAACCTAGTTATGTTTCTCGGTTTATATTTTGACCCCACAGTGCAAGAATTTCCATGTGTTCTATTGGGAAAAACTCTAGTATCATGCCCGACCGAAAAAAAGGCATCCCTACCACAAGAGGATGCCAATGCCAATAAAAATAAGTAAGAGGATCATGATGGAAATGACGATGATGATGAGGATGACTAGGATTATGAGGACGAGGATGATGCTTCCAATGCCAATTATTAGTGCTAAAACTAGCAGTCCTTTCAAAGAAAGTTTATGTGGACCAAAGGGATAGATACAGTAAGCACAGTGGACTTAGGTCCAATGTTATCACAAACTAATTCCTCAACTTCTTTGAGTAACTCCTAAACCCAGGAAAGAGTCCCTAATATAGGCAGAACACCTACAAACACTGATACACCTACAAATACCCTTTCTAGAAGCCTTATGGCTAAGATCAGTGCCTTATGTGGAGTCAACAATAGATAATAACGACACATAAATCACATAATAGGAGTTAATTCAATCTATCAATCAATATCAGTAAATTACACCGCTTCAATACATTTCACAAATCCCAAGGAAGGGTTTCACACTTCCCAAGGAACCACTTCAAAAAAGTGCGCTTTGAACAGGAGATGATCAAGTGGCCTAGGGCGCACTTGATGGTCTAGTCAAAACTACAAAAAATCCTACAAAATCCTAATTTGGGTGATTTCATGTTTCCCAATTCACTTCCTCAAATGATGAAATCCTCTAGGGTTTGTGGCTAAAACTGTAGGATGAAATTTTAGGGTAGACCAGAATACCAAATCACATCAAATTCACCAATTACAAGGTTTTCACATATCCCAATGCACTTCCTCAAAAGAGGATGCCCTCTAGGTTTTGTGCCTAAAACCTTAGGCCAAATTTTTAGGCCAGAGCAGAAAAACAAGTTCACAACTACTTTTGGATTTTTTGAATTTATTTAGATTTGTAGGGTTTTTCTAGCAATATTATATTTTTTAGGGTTTTTCAATATAAATATGCATGTGAAATAAAAGGCATGTGAGCGATAGATTTGTTGAAAATATAGGGCACATGATTCTTGTCTCAATCCTTAGGGCATTGAGAGATTGATACCAACGTCCCTCTCTTAGAATGGCTTTCAATACTTGCAATTAGGGTATCAACTAGCAACCACAAGAGTTAGGTAGAAGAGCCTAATTAGGGCAAGAGAAGAAGTCCAAGGCCCAACAACAATGGAGAGATATTATGAGAGAAAGGTCTCCTCATGTAAGGTTAACAAAATAGGAGCAAGAAACCCTAACACTTTAGAATAATGCACCATAAAAGCATCATTAAACTATGTTAGAAGTATAACCTACCAACATTTAACAAAGATGAGCAAGATAAGACCTTAGGTCACCTTTGTGCTTGAGTTATTACAACTATTATTTATCATCAACCAATATCATGTGTAAAAGAAACCCTAGAACTTCATCAAATCAACTTTCAAGAAAGAAAGATCACCCCAAGAGAGGTGCACATAACATCAAGAGCTCCAATAAACTAGGAGAAATAAAAAATATCTCATGATGAACGCATATCTTGTTATGTTTTTAAAATGAGAGGGAGTCGTTATTTGTATAAGAGTAGCCTCACCTAATTTTAAGTTATGAGGAGGGGTAAAATAGGTCCAAGTGAGAAAATGAGGTGTGCTAGATAGGGAAAAAATTAATTTACAAAGTGCTATCACCTTTTACATGGAAAATAAAGGAGTGTGGTCATGTGTCCAAGTGATTATCCCACCAAGGACACCAACCCTTATAGAGAAAGAACCTCCTAGAGGTGGAAATCAAGTAGACCATCCATGACATGATTAGGGGTATTTAGCCGCAAATCAACACTCTACACTTCAACTTTAATTTTACATCAAAAATTTTAACCCCTCGCTCTAGTAGACCTGACTGAGAACGCTGCAGATACTTTGAGGCATAACACCAATAACAATGAGGATGAGGATTATGATGGAAATGACGATGACATGAATAGTAATTATGACATGAGAAATTCAACATTCAGTGCAAGTGGTACTATGCAAATCAAATTCTAAAACATGCACACACACATTAGTTCACCACAAACACATAAGATTGCATGTGCACACTCGAATACCACATGTGCATTCATAATTTCATGCATGAACCCTTTATCTTACATGTGCACACAAGACCATTAAGGAATCCCAATTGGTGAGCCTACAATGAAGAAGACATATAGTGACCCATCAACAATTATGGAATGAAGAAGGCATATAGGGTTTCTAGGGATAGGTTAGGTTTCTAGGATTCTACATTTCTATGTTAGGTAGGATAGGTTTCTGGATTAGGTTTCTAGGATTCTACATTTGTATATTAGGTAGGATAGGTTTCTGGATTAGGTTTCTAGGGTTAGATTAATGTTTCTAGGGATAGATTAGGTTTATAGGGTTTCTAGGGCTAAATTAGATTTGTAGGGTTTCTAGGGTTAGATTAGGTTTCTAGGGTTTCTAGGGATATATTAGATTTCTAGGGTTTCTAGCGATAGATTAGGTTTCTAGGATTCTACATTTCTAGATTAGGTTTCTAAATTAGGTTTCTAGGGTTAAATTAGTTTTTGTAGGGCTAGATTAGTTTTCTAGGGTTTCTAGGGCTAGATTAGGTTTCTAGATTTGTAGGTGATGTTAAAGTAGTAACTAAGGTTGGGGTAGTTTAAGCTAAATTAGGGTTGTCTAGTTGGGTAGGCAAGTCTAGGTTTAGTTTATCTAGGTTAGGTTAGCATATGATATAATAAATGTAAATAATTTATTTTAAATTAGGTGCATTTTTCAAGGCTAAAAAATTAAAATTAAAAAGAAATTCAAGTTTTCCAAAAAGGTAATAGTTCCTTACTTTCTTTTATATCAATATTGCAACATATATAATCTTCCCCTCTAGTAATGTTTTTGAATGGAGGATAATGGTCATGGTGACAATGGGCAAGGTGATGGTGACAATGAACATGACGATGATGAGGATGATGTGGAAGAGGATAAGGATGAGGATAGTGATGGTGACAACATGAGTATGAGGATGGTGAAGCATGATGGTGATGATGGATGAGGATATTATGGTGTACTTTGATGAGAGCAAAAAAAAAGACAACAATTCCATGATGAAGCTTGTGCAATTTATCAACTTATTTATGAATATGAAAAGTTGAACCAATATAGAAACAATGAGCATGTGGATGATGATGATGGTGACAATGAGCATGAGGGAAACGATGTTGACAATGGGATTGATGATGAGGATGGTGATGGAAACAATGAGACAACGAGACAATGGTGATGGTGATGGTGACAATAAGCATTACATTTGATGAAGCAGGATGGTGATGGTGACAATGGGCATGGTGATGATGGAGCATGATGGTGATGGTCACAATGGGCATGGTGATGATGAATCATGATGGTGATGTTGACATTGAGCATGGGCCATATGGTGATGGTGAAAATGAGCATGATGGTGCTGATGGTGATGGTGGCACGCATTTTACTAAGCATTTCATAGCTTTAGTATGAGCATAAGTTGTTTGAAAAACTACCATATCAGAAGATTCATTATGGGAAAATGACCCATCATTTTAGGAAACTGGAAGTAGCTTATGTGAACAATGTATCTAGATTCAGACCCGTGGTTTTACTTTCAATTATTGACCAATGTACAGACTAGGATGTGCATTTTACTAGGAAATTCATAGCTTGACTCTAAGCATAAGTTGTTTGAAAAACTTCCATCTTGGCATATTCATTGTGGGAAAATGACCCATCATTTTAGGAAACTGAAATAGGTTTTTTGTGAACAACGTATCTATCTTCAGTCCTATCACTGTGGTTTTACTTTCAATTATTGATCAATGTACAAACTGGGGCATGCATTTTACTAAGCATTTCATAGCTTGAATATGAGCATAAGTTGTTTGAAAAACTGTCATCTTGGCATATTCATTGCGGGAAAATGACCCATCATTTTAGGAAACTGAAAGAGGTTTTCTGTGAAGAATGTATCTAGATTTAGTCTTGTGGTTTTTCTTTCAATTATTGACCAATGTGAATATTATGGCATGCATTTACTAAGCAGTTCATAGCTTTACTCTGAGCATAAATTGTCTAAAAATCTGCCATCTTGGCAGATTCATTGCGGGAAACTGACCCATATCATTTTAGGAAAATGAAAGAGATTTTGTGAATAATGTATCTGGATTAAGGCCTTGGTTTTCCTTTCAATTATTGACCAATGTTTAGACTGGGGCATGCATTTTACTAATTAGTTCATAGCTTGAATCTGATCATAAATTGTTTGAAAAACTGTCATCTTGGCAAATTCATTGCAGGAAAAATGACCCATTGTTTTAGGAAACTAAAAGAGGTTTCCATGAAAAATGAATCTAGCTTCAGGATTGTGGTTTTACTTTCAATTATTGACCAATGTGCATATTGGGGTGTGCAATTTACTTAGAAATTCATAGCTTGACTCTTGGAATTCCTCCTCCAACCAATTATCTATCTCTTAAAACAAATAGAGCATGAGAACACCATCATTGAGCTCCAATTAATTCTAGTTGATAATATCAATGCTCAAAATATTTTCATATCTAAGGTAGTTAAGAATCTAACTCAATTGTTATAGTTGCACGTTTAATCACCCGAATTATGGCCATGGGGAACATATCTTAGTTCTCGAGATAGGGTAGGTATGATTCTTGATAATACGCTATAAATACCATTTTATAACGACAATCCATCATAAAGAACAATGTTGATGAATTGAAGATGATATTGTTTTTCATCTTTGATTTGTTTGTGTGAGATGTTTTGACCTATGTGGATATACCTTGTTTATCAAAGAAAAAATCCTAGGAATTGTGAACCAAAATCCATTATAGTTCAATTCTGGCACTTCACATTGTTTCCTATATGTTTTGATTTCCTTCTCATATTTCTCTCAGTTCCTCTCTATCCTCTCATATTTATAAATGAGGATTAATACATGTATAGTGAGGACTATAAAAGAGGATTATGATGGAACAACCTCGTATTTTTGTGATTTTAAAGGTGAAGGGTTTCCAATTCTCTAGTCATCATCATTTGTTTCTTTGTGTGGCCAATCTATCCTTGTTCTTTGCAACTCGAATGTCTTTGGGACATAGGGGAAAGGTCTTTGTATGTGATGAGTTTTTGAGGTTCCCAATTCCATTTCAATGTTTCTTTGACCCTCTTGTCATTGCTCTATCTTGATTTGATTTTAGCATTTCTCTTGGTTCATACACACCTAGCTCTCTTATCCCCCTCACAATTGTTTCCACTCAATTGCTTCCTATTAGGCCATAATGTGCAACGAGTTAACTTATGTGAATATTTGTAATCCCATTTATCTGACGTGCATTCAAATGGGGAAATATAGAGCCATGCGATGCCATAAACTTCTAGGAAAAATACTTTGTGGATCATGTGAGTATTCATCTAATTGTATTGAACATCAATCCATACATGTCTAAGTATGAACTAATTCAAAGTGTGAAACTAAGGATGGATTATTAAATAAAATATAGTTTCATTGAGAGTACCTTACTACTCAGATAATTATAGTAATTCTTGAGATAATATAGGCATGAAGTCTCAACACTTTAAAAGGATGAATTTATTAGATAAAAATTTGATGTAGGCTTGCCCCCTTCTTCGATCATGTGCCTTATGATTGCGATCCCTAACAACAAGACTCACGACCTTTATTACCTTGACAACCAACCTATCTACTAGTTTTCCTAAGATGTGCCTTGTGCTTGCAATCCATTTGATTGTTTTTCTCTTCCTAAGGAATCAAGTTTATGGTGGAATCACTTAATGATGCCAATGTCCAAGGGTGCACTTATAAGTTCATCATTGAGAAGTCCAAGGCCCTTGACAAATGATAGTCACTTGGTTCATTCTATTTTCGTGAAGTATCACCAACATGATATATATGACCTTATCCAAGCTCATATAACTTAGTTAATCCATATCAAATTAATCACAATGCTTCAAATCAAATAAGAAATGTTGTAGGAGCTATAAAACCTTACAATAAATCTAAACAAAATATAGATATATATTTAAATGGGAAGATATTTGCTCATAAAGGTAAACAAATTTCATGTCATATAATTCCATACATGAACCCAAGATAATATGATATGTATATTAAAGAATATTAACGATTTATTTTTAAAAAGTTGATCAAGATTTTAAAGAAGATTAATGAATTATTTTTAAAAAAGTTGATCAAAATTATAATTTCATGCTTGCAGTTGGGGAAAATCACTTCATTTCATTTCATTATACCTATTGTGAATATGATGTGATATAATTTCTTGTCCTCAAGAATTTCTCATGTTCAATATCGTCCTAGTGATCCAAAGATCAGTGCCCAAATGCTAATGGCAATGTGCAAAGGATTGGGGTTTCATATTTACATAGATCAATGTTTGTAAAATGGTCCAATATTTAGGTTTCAGAGCCAGTGAATTCCCCTTTGGACTAATTACAAAATTTGGAGAATGGAAGGGCTTCGAGTCTTTTGTCAGAGGTTTTCCATGACCAAAATCGATTGCTTTTATGGCTTCCCTTAGTTCTCTACTAATTTAACAGATCAGACGGAGATGGAGGTCGACCTCCCATTCTAGATCATGTTTTGCAATGTCGGATGGGACAAAGGAACCAGAGGTCTTGAGTTCAATCTTCTCAATGTCATTGATCTCTTCAACACTTCACAGTCATTTCACTACTCCTCTAATCAATATGGAAAATATGCAAGGGCTATAACACTAGAGACGCTCTTTCCCTGGATGGATTGAGAGATGGAGCCCTCATATCTATAGAGGAAATCCAACATCTTGCTGAAGGTTGATATATAAAGGTTGGGTGTAATTTTTCCTCAAATATGAATGATCTTACCCATTGTGTAATTTGATTGTATATATCTAGTTAGTTTTGATTTCCTATAAATATTGCTTTCAGGGTTTGGAGGTTTGGAGGTTGCTTTAGATAAGGTTGTCAATTCATAAGATAGTAAAAGGACAATAGGGTAAGGGTTCTTGTTGACACAGCGACTGTCGACGGGGGTTCACTTCGCACTGTTGTCAACAAACCATCAACATAAATCCCTTACACACTAGCCCAGAAAGGTTTTACCCTTTCCAGCAACACTCGTAGAGCAAGTGAAGTCTTACCCGAGATGAATAAGGGGGCTGCAGGAACCAAGTTTCCACAATGGGGTTGAGGACATGCATCAAACACACATTGCACTCACAAAAACCATAGATTATTCCTTTCACATTATGCTAACAATTCATCATTCGCAGACTTAATACATAATGGACATTCACATCAACATGATTAAACTACTCATTTGCATTAACAGAAATTACCCAATCACAGAATATTGAACATTTCACAAACATTTGTATTCACCATCTAGCAGAAGCAAAGGAAAAAGACAGAACCATAGTCAAACATCTTCATGCATTCATTAAAACCTGCGGAATGACCTTCGCAGAACATTCAATACATCATAACGTGGATACAAAATAGATCAAAACTGGATCAAAACCTCAAAAGATCAATTCCCTTAGGCTTACAACCATACTCCTATTTATATGATACTAGGTGGTTACAAAATGGTCCACATGACCCATTTATAACAAACTAAACTACTTCTGCATTCTTTTCGACTCCTTATTCTTCACAATTGGGCCATTCTTCCGTGGGTGGTCCTTCTTCGTACTGTTGGCTTCTGCACTTCATGCGGACTAATCCCATGCCAACAAGCCCCCAACTAAAATTTGTGGCTTTCCGTCGAGCCACCTCAACCAGACACCTCTCATACTGGTCTCATCCGTCACTATGGTAAACTTCTGATGCTATTCTTGATGTCTAGAGCTCGTTGTCATGTACTTCTAGAACTCATCCTCCAGTCTCTTGAAACCTTGATCATCTACCTCTTTTGTGCTTGCTCGTGTGCTTCAGGCTTGCTGCGACCTGGGGAAAAGTTCATCGTCGTCGCAAAATTGTGAAACAAGCTAGCTTCTCTGGGACATCTGTTTCGCACATTTGACCGTTTGCTGCTGGAGCCAAGGGACCTCCACCCCTGGTGTTCTAGTGGTCGGGGATACCACAACTCTTCTAACTACTACCGCATTCTTAGAAATCTCAGGTGATACCTCGTTCCTATTCCTCCCAAGTGTCTGCGGCGCTTCCTTCATTGGTTTTTCATGCATGGTCGTCATTCTTGCTCTTAGCGCACTTGGATTGCTCCCTCTCAAAATGAAGTGTACCATTTCAACTATCTCACTTCCCTTTTCCAAAACTTCCTTGGGATTTCTCACTCAGCCTCCTAACTCTCTACATCTAACTTAGTGACTCGTATCATACAATTCCCTGGTTCTCCTCTCTGGACTTCCATTACTCCGATTTTCATTCTTCAATCCCTACGTCGGTATTTATGCTTTCTTCTTGACACTTGATCTTCATTTGAAAAATATTATCCCCAACCATCTGAATCTATCATCAACTTCTCCACCATCTTTCGGTGATGTTGATCTTGCTCGGATTTGAATCCCGCATGCCAAATGTGTGAGGCATCGATGAGCATCCTAGCAGGCCATGCTTTCCGCATGCTCTCAATTCTTTGTCATTATTGTTTTTTTTCCCCATTCCTTATCCGCTATGTTCTTAGTCATGGCGGTAGGGATTCAACCGATTCCCATTTACTAGCTTTGGCAACAACCTTCTGTCTAAGCTCTTCAACTGCACTGCCCCTCCATTATTAACAAAATCTATCTTGTAGGGACCCAACCAATGCATTTGTAACTTACCTGGGTGTTTTGCAAACTTACTGTCATATAGCAGAACCGTATCTCTGCATTGAAAGTGCTTTGGTTTAACGTGTCGATCATGCCAAGCCTTTTGTCGATCCTTCTCTACCTTCTAATGAAATCCTGTGATGAACCGATCCTCATCGAGCTATACCAATTATGCCAATCGTTCTTCTAGTGCTCCATCATCGCTCATTCCTGTAGCTATTGCGATGCGTAGAATGGGGACAATATAATCCATCGGCATGATAGCTTCTTGTCCATATACTAGCTTGAATGGGGTTTGGACGATCAAGCGTTTGCAAGTTGTGCGATACACCAGAAGTATCGTGGGGATCTTCAAATCCCAATAATCCTGATTCGTGTTGCATACCTTTGTGAGCGCATGCTCCAGGATTTTGTTAAATGCCTCCACTATTCCATTTTTTGTGGATGGTAAGGGGTGCTCTTCCTGTGCTGAATTTGAAATTCCTCTGTCATTGCTGTGATTGTCTGATTAACAAAATGAGTCCCTTGGTCACTCATTAGTATCTTTGTGAGCCCAAACTTGGTGACCACATTTTCGAAGAGAAATCATGATGTCGTCGTAGTGGAGTAATCCTTCACCGATGTTGCTTCATCCCATCACGTCAAGTAGTCCGTTGCAATGATTATGTAGCGAAACCCTGTTCTTTTTCCTAGTGGGTTGATGGGTCCCACGAAGTCAACTTCCCACTTTTCAAAATCTTGCAGTGTCAATTGAGGTACTAGGGGCATTTCGTCCTGTCGTGATGGCTTCCCTGTCTGTTGACATATGTTGCATCTTTTAGCATAGTCCGCATCATCTCCATGCATCATCGACCACCATAGTCATGCTCGAAGGATCTTCCTTGTAGTGGTGCATCCTCCGTAGCGTCCCCCAATGATCCCATCACGAGCTTCTGCGAGAATCCTTTCCTGCTCATGAGGGAGGATGTATCAGCGAAGTATCTCATCTGGTCCCATCTTATACAATTGTCCTAAAATCAGTTGAAAATTGACAGATCTGATGACTAGCTGCTTCTTCTGAGTGGTGGTGTATCCTACTGGCGCCTCTCCTATTGCTAAAAATTGAATGACTTGTTCATATGATCGTCGACCATTCCAACCCTGAACAATTGAGCATGTAGAAATCCTTCGTCAATTCTCCTTGGTTATTCCCCGGACTCTATCCATGACAAGTGGTATGGTCCCGCATTCAGTCAGCCTAGCTTTATGATTATCTCAAAATCAAATTCCTGGAAGAGTAACAGCCATCGACAGATCTTCCCCCCCAACACAGGCTTGTTCACCAGGTATTTAGGTGTTGAATGATCAGTGAATATTTTCAAGTGGCCCCCTAAGAGATAGTGCCGAAACTTATGTAAGACATAGACCATCTCCAACCCCTCCCTTTCTGTCATCGTGTAATTCTTCTCCGTAATAGACAGCTTTCTACTTGCGAATGCTATCGAGTGGTCTATTGCACCTTCTCCTGGTTGGGCCAAGATGACGCCTAATGCAGCTAATGATGCATCGACGTGAACGTGGAACTCCTTTGTCCAATCTGAAAATGTGAGGATGGGTGATGTGACCATCTTTTCTTTTTATATGTCCAGAATCTTCTGGCATTCTTCATTCCATTCAAACCTGGCGTCTTTCTTCAACAACTTTTCCATTGGCGCCGTGATCGCTGCATATCCTTTGATAAATTTCCTGTAGTACCCTATGTGTCCCAATGTCGCTCTCAATTGCTTGACTATTTTCGGTGGTGGTAGGTTGACAATAATTGCAATCTTTGCAGGATCGACTAGCATTCCTTCCTTGCAAACTATGTGCCCTAGTAAGTCCCAAATGGAGCACAAAAAATGCACTTTTTCAGGTTCAATGAAATTTGGTGTTGTCGACATCTTTCCAACATCAATTAGAGATTTGCAAGATGATCCTTGACCAACCCATACACTATCCAGTCATCCATAAATACTACCAAAATTTTTTGGATGTAGTCTTTGAAGCCGGAAACGACTAGTCTGGAGAAGATTGCCGGTCCATTCTTCAATCCAAATGGCATCATCATATACTGAAAACATCCCCATTCAGTGACAAAAGTTGCCTTGTGTCGGTCCTCCTTTGCAATTTTGATCTGGTGATAACCCGAAAACCCATCTCTAAAGGAGTATATTTCCTGACCTCCCACTCCTTCGAGCACCTCATCTGTGAATGTTGTTGGAAACGGGTCGTGTAAGCATGTATCATTCAAGTTACGTAAGTCGACACATATTCGAACTTTGCCAGTTTTCTTGTCCTGGACCACCATCGGACTGATCCACTATGATTCTTCCACCGGTTCTATGATTCCTGCATCCATAAGTCTCTCTAGTTCAATTTGTACTCTCTCCTTGTACCTTGGATTCAACCGGTAGGGTCGCTGCTTGACTGGCTTTGCATCAGGTTTCAGAGGGATTTTCATTTATCCTAAGTCCCCGGAAATTCCTTTCATCTCTGAGAATTTGGTTGGGAATAAAGTCCTGAAACTCATGCAACAAATCAATCATCTTCACAATAATTGATTCATCCCAATAATCACCAATACTTGTGAACTTCGGGTTCTCCTCCGACCCAATGTTTACTTTCTTGATCTTTAGCGGTTGCTAGAACTTGTCGGAAGGTATTTCTAGTTCCTCGACACTACGAATTCCTTCCGACTCTAGCACATATATATCCCTCGGATCATCCTTTTCATCTGGTTCTCCTATGATATTGTAGCATTCCATTAACGTTTCTAGTGTTGCAGTCCATTGAAGCCCCAATGGTTTCTCTGTCGGGATTGCTTCAAATAATTTCTCCTGAATCACCTGTAATGCACTATGGATGAAGGGGTTCTCGTCTGAGAAACTGAATGTTTGGCTAAAGACAACTGTTAACTGATCCCAAGATAGTGTTTTGCATCGCAGTTCTGTTGCGACATACCAATTCCATGGTACTTCATCCAGCATGTGAATAAATGCATGGATCCACTCCTGTTTCGCTCGAGGTCCCCATCTACTTTCGCACTCAACCAAATGCACCTTTGGGTCACCTCTTCCATCAAACTTCCTCCTGCTATATCCTTCCACATCGCCAAACCTAACCGTCATTAGGTGGTGACATAGTGGCCAGGTAGTTATGGTGGACTTGTGCTCTTCCCACCATCGTGTCGGTGTATCCTTCAGGGATTCTTCCAAGGCTAAGAGTCGTTTTGGTTCTGCCACTTTTTCCTCAAATTCAGTGAGAAATGTAGCCAAATTGGGAAATCCTTCATATGTTGGTAGCTCATACTCTTTTGTGGCTACCCTTCACAATGACTGAGTGATCCTTGCGCACCTCCTAAATGACACTTAATGCAGCCAGTTCTACCAATTTTCTAGTGCTTCGTTTGAATCTGATGACGCTGAACTGCTACTGCGCCATCGCAAGTCTCCGTCCATAGTACGGTTGATATAATCTTCATAAATGTTGTATACATTATCCCATCCCTCAATGAACTCATCCATCGACGATTCTACTGTTGATGTATTTGTAACTTTGGAATATATTCACTTGTATACTATATGTATTACATTTGTACTTTATTGTATCCCCAACGGAGATGTATTATTCCTCCGATTGGAAGTGTCGTCATTTGTATTTACAAGTGTCGCAAGTTACATTGTAAGTGTCGTCATTTGTATTTGATGCGTTATTAGGCCTCCTCAGGAAGTCATCCCATTTAGGGTTAAAGGAAGGTCAAGTTAGTGTATAAACATAGAGTGTGTCTCTCTCATTTCACTCATTCACTCACTCATCCAACTTGCATAGTTGAGAGAGAGGAGTGCGCACAAGTGGAGGAGGAGGAGTTGCTGAAGACATCTATATTTTGGCATTTGATATTTTTTATCCTTGTATTAGTGCTGATTCTATCTTCGAGGAAGTTGTGGGGTTTTTCACCTTCTTGGTTTTCCCCGGCGAAATGCTTTGTGTCCATTGTCTCTTATGATTGTTATGCTGTGCATGTTATTCTCTTAGTGATCCTATTGAATGAAATTATTGAAAAATTAACATGGTATCAGAGCTGACCTAAGAAGAAGACATTGTATAGTAGAAGAAGCTAGGGATTCTTGTTTTTGGGGTTTCTTTCCACAGGTCATCAAAGGCAAGAGGAGGCTAGAATAGAGAAGGGCTTTGCAATAGCAAAACCTAGTCATATTGGAACATTCGCTATAGCTTCATTTCTGAGAAGGGTCAGGATATAGAACTTTTATAGACCGAAGATAACATCCCCTTGTACCTTGTGTTCAAAGAACAACATTTGATTCGCTATAATTTCTGATTTATGATCCATACAAATTAGGGTTTCTGCCTATTCCAGATCTCAGTCATAAGCAGGTGACCTAGGGAAAAAGGTTATAACTTGGGCTAGGAAGATCCAAATGAAATTCTGTAAAAAGTGTTAGTAAGAGAACGGATTGTAGTGTCACAGGTTTGGGTTTCAAAGACCTAAGTTGAACCAGTGACACATGGAACTTCGTACAAGTTCACTATCTTGTTTCATCCCATAAACAGGTCACGTTACGACACTTGGCATAAATCTCTCTTGGAGAATCCAATTGAGATCAAAACTGTGGGGTTGGAAATATAACAAGACAGGATACCAAGGGCCAAAGTTTTAGACCCCGAGGATCCGAAATTTATGAGTTATACTAGAAACATTACAATCAATTCTGGAAGGTCAAATTTTGGAATTTCCACACCAGCTTGCTCATCCAACTCTCAGCATTTAAGTGGTAAGATATAAATATTTTATTTCCATTTGAGTTTCTCATTAAGATGTCTCACCACACCAAGCTTGAGGATAAGCTTGAAGGGGCTGATTATTTCCTAGCATGGAAGTATAGGATTGGGTTAATCCTAGAAGAGAATGAATTGGACACCTACATTAAAGAAGAGGTTCCATTTCTAGAGGGAGATGAGGCTAAGGCCTTACACAAGAAGAACTTGGTCAAGGACAAGATAATCATTGCTGATTATATCAAAGACCATCTCATTCTCCATGTGTCTTCCCTAAAGACACCTAAGGATATGTTTGACTCCTTGACCAAGTTGTTTGAAGGAAAGAACATAAATCTGAAGATGACTCTGCAGAACCAATTGAAAGCCGTAAAGATCCAGAATGGAGAGACCATCCAATCCAAATTTACTAAGGTCTCTCAAATCAAAGAACAACTTGAAGCTATGTGTTATAGGTCAAACTTGCACCTCTCCATCCGTGATCACCCTGAGTTGCTAATCACACAAAAGGACAACTTGGATGTAGGAGCATGTTGACCTTAGATGACATGACAACTCATCCCATTTCCTGACATCACTGGAAAAAACACAAAAATATCATTTTAAGATATGAGCGCTACTCTACTTAAAGAGACTAGCGCCCATACGCTACTCTATGGTTAAATAGTAGCGCCCATATCCAAGTATACGCTACTCCAGTGTAGAAAAGTAGCACTCGACATTAAAAATCAATTGAGCGCTAGTTGTTAAATACTAGGGTAGCGCCCTATACGCTACTCCACTGAAGAAAAGTCGCGTACATATTAAAAGATGATTAAAAAATATATTAATTCATCGAGGAGGATTAGTTGATGGCAGTTTCTTAACTCGCCCAACTTCCTCCATAAACTAACATCTCGACCTGAACTGCTTCTTTGAACCTATAAATACCAAGAAGGTTAAAGGAGCAAGGTTACAAAATCATTGCTAGAAAAGATAGAGGATGAGTTAATGGAGAAACTTTAGGACATTGGAGAAGTTGTGCAGAAGACATTCAAGCCAGAGCAGAGCCAGAGCCTAGAATCTAGTTGCAGGAGCCTGCTTCATTATCAGGTATATTTGTACTGCATTCTGATTTTGACAAATAAAGGTTGAAGTGTTTCCTTGTTCCAATCTGAAGGTGTTATGAAATGGCATTTCAAGTTGGATTTATTTTGGTCAATGCTGAATATTGAACATAGTTTTTGTTTATTTCAAGCTTTATATGTTGCCCAAAATGTTTGAGGAAGGTATTGTTGTTGCAGGTTTGCTGAAGGAAAAGTAGATTTGGAAGATGGACATGGGATCGAGTCAAGGCTAGGATCAGACTCCGGTTAAAAGGTGTGTTCCCCAAATCTACAATCTATGTCTTTGGTAAATGCCTCTGTAATAGCATTAATGCACTTACCTGTCACCCCAACCAAGTTGATAGTTTTGGTTTCCTGACTATAGGGTAGAAATATCCGCCAACAGACTGGCGACTCCGCTGGGGATATAGATTTTTTGGCTTTAGGAAACCCTTTTTCTGGTGTGTGTTCTCAGTTTATTTTGATTTCTTTGATGTGTCAAGAACCTTTTTAGGTATCCCTTGTCTTTTTCTTGCCTGCTTTCATCAGTTTTTATACCTTCCAAAGTTAGTTTTCAAGCCTTTGAAATATGAGCACTACTCTGATATATGTATAGTAGCGCCCATACGCTAATGTTCTGTATATACAATAGCACCCGTTTTGGCATGGGCGTGAGTTGCTCTACTACACAGTAGAGTACATTTCCTGAAGCAGTAAATTTTTGGTTTGCTTGTGTTTTATGTTAAGTTTAAACCAAATAGACTAGCAAGATCACTGAAAGAAACATAATCACAAGATAGACACAGAATATACCCTGGGAAACCCTCATGGGGTAGAAAACCCAGCAAAGCTTTCCTCAATAAGATGATCAACCAAAATACAAGATGTGCTCCTTCCTTCTTTGTCTCCTTAGCAGATCTACCACACAAGTGCGCCTCTCTCAAGTGAGTGAGTGTATCAAATGAGGAACATACCTCCTCTATTTATACACTACACTGACATGTATTTTACACTAGTACATGTAGGCTCGTATTTAACCATTAGGTTAAATACCCTATTATAACTGACTGGGCCGACCCCCACATGGTGGGTCTAATAACCCTAGTTACCACAACCAATTCGGAGGAATAAACATCTCCGGATTCATAGTATAATCACATCGGAGGTATGGAACATCTCCGGAATAAATAATATACAAATATAATATTCTTAGAAGTTACAATATTCAACACTCCCCCTTAACGAGAAGGATATTATAACAACATCTGCAGGAGCAACGAGTCATACATCATACATGATACATCTATATATCATCGGAAGCTTTCTTCAATTTGTCTTCATCAGTAACTCAAACAGTTACTGATATATCAATGTCAACATCAACATCGACATCACGATCATCGGCATCGTCATCACACGATCATCAGCATCGTCATCACACGATCAGCAGCATCGTCATCACACGATCATCAGCATCGTCATCACACGATCAGCAGCATCGTCATCACACGATCAGCAGCATCATCATCACACGATCAGCAGCATCGTCATCACACGATCAGCAGCATCGTCATCACATGATCATCAACATCGTCATCACACGATCAGCAGCATCGTCATCACATGATCATCAGCATCGTCATCACACGATCAACAGCATCGTCATCATACGATCATCAGCATCGTCATCAATACACATGATCCTTTCTTTCAGATTTACTGGATCAATTTCATCACAATCATATTTAAGACAATCCTTCCTTTCGGAATTACTAGATTTACTGTCTAAGGATGATTAGTCCAACCACAATCATATTTAAGAATATCCTTCCTTTCAGAATTTACTATCTAAGGATGATTAGTCCAACCACAATCATATTTAAGACTATCCTTCCTTTCGGAATTACTAGATTTACTGTCTAAGGATGATTAATCCTACCACAATCACATTTAAGACTATCCTTCCTGGATTTACTGTCTAAGGATGATTAATCCAATCACAATCACATTTAAGACTATCCTTCCTGGATTTACTGTCTAAGGATGATTAATCCAATCACAATCACATTTAAGACTATCCTTCCTGGGTTTACTGTCTAAGGATGATTAATCCAATCACAATCACATTTAAGACTATCCTTCCTGGATTTACTGTCTAAGGATGATTAATCCAATCACAATCACATTTAAGACTATCCTTCCTGGATTTACTGTCTAAGGATGATTAATCCAATCACGTGCATTTTGAACCAAGGTCTAGGGACGATGCAGTCCTATCCTCTATTCTCGGAGACACCTGTCTACGGCTCACTTTAGAACTGAAAGTCCAGGGATGATCCAATCCCCTCAAGTCCACTAAGGACTTCATTCTCAGAGACCTCACGTCTACGGCTCTCTTTAGGACTGAAAGTCCAGGGATGATCCAATCCCCTCAAGTCCACCAAGGACTTCATTCTCGGAGACCTCACGTCTACGGCTCTCTTTAGGACTGAAAGTCCAGGGATGATCCAATCCCCTCAATTCCACCAAGGACTTCATTCTTGGAGACCTCACGTCTACGGCTCTCTTTAGGACTGAAATTCCAGGGATGATCCAATCCCCTCAAGTCCACCAAGGACATCATTCTCAGAGACCTCACGTCTACGGCTCTCTTTAGGACTGAAAGTCCATGGATGATCCAATCCCCTCAACTGTCCACTAAGGACTTCATTCTTGGAGACCTCACGTCTACGACTCTCTTTAGGATTGAAAGTCCAGGGATGATCCAATCCCCTCAACTGTCCACTAAGGACTTCATTCTCAGATACCTCACGTCTACGGCTCTCTTTAGGACTGAAAGTCCAGGGATGATCCAATCCCCTCAACTGTCCACTAAGGACTTCATTTTCGGAGACCTCACGTCTACGGCTCACTTTAGAACTTAAGTTCAAGGATGATCCAATCCTCATCTGTATTCTCATCTATACAGGTACAAATATCCAAGAGCATGTATCACATCAAAACATGTATACATCACTAATCAAAACATGTATACATCACTAATCAAGACATGTATACATCACATCAAAAACATGTATACATCTAGCATGTATTCCCACTAATACATCTAACATCAAAACATGTATACATCACTAATCAAAACATGTATACATCACATCAAAAACATGTATACATCTAGCATGTATTCTCACTAATACATCTAACATCAAAACATGTATACATCACATCAAAAACATGTATACATCTAAAATAAAAGATATATAAGAGTTCTAAATCTAAATAATTCTAAGTAGCTAAGTGCAACAAAACAAAATTTAAGGGACATAATTGTTATCAAATACTATACTACTCCCCCTTTCGAGGAGGGTCCTTCTGGACTATACCAAGCTTGTCTCGAAAGTATTCAAACTTTACTCGAGACAAAGGTTTAGTCAGGATATCGGCAATCTGATCCTCAGTGCTTATATACTCAAGCTTGATAGCTCCTCTCTGCACCATGTCTCGTATATAGAAGTAACGGATCTCAATGTGTTTTGACTTATCATGGAACACAGGATTTTCAGTCATCTTAATGCAGCTTTGATTATCACACATAATCACAGTGGGATCCATTTCTAAGTCAAAAATTCCAGATAAAAGTTTCCGAAGCCACACTGCTTCACAACTGGCAGAGCAAGCGGCTATATATTCTGCTTCGACAGTACTGAGGGCCACACTAGATTGTTTCTTGCTGAACCAGGAGATCATGGTAGATCCAAGACCATAACATCCACCTGAAGTACTTTTTCTGTCTGAGACACTACCTGCCCAATCAGAATCTGAGTAACCATGTAACTTGAGTTCATTACCTCCAAGATAGTATAGGCCAAAGTCCACTGTACCTTTTAGGTACCTCATTATATGCTTTGCAGCTATAAGGTGAACCTTTCTAGGTTCTACTAGATACTGACTTAGGGTATTTACAGCAAAGCATATATCCGGCCTAGTATTTGTCAAATACATCAATGATCCAATGATTTGTCTATATAGGGTTATGTCCACTAGTTCTAATGAATCATTAACTAATAGTTTCAGGTTATAGTCCAGGTTAGAGGCCATGGATTTACACTCCAACATATCAAATCTTTTGAGAATCTCCACAGTATACTTACCTTGATTTAGAAATATTCCTTTTGGCTCTTGCCACACTTCTAGGCCTAAGAACTAGTGCATTAATCCGAGATCTTTCATTTCAAATTCTGAAGAAAGCTTCTTCTTGCTTTCAATAATTTGTTTCTCATTTCCGGTTAGAAATAGATCATCTACATATAATAGCAATATAATAGGTTCATCATCCATCACTTTAAGATAAAGATTGGGGTCAGCTTTACTTTTGGTAAATCCCATGCTTGTTAAGAAACTGTCAATCCTTCCGTACCAATCCCTGGGAGCTTGCTTCAATCCATATAATGCCTTTTTCAGTTTTCATACATGGGTCCTTCCGTCTTTGACCTCAAAACCTTGAGGTTGTTCTATGTATACTTCTTCTTCAATTACACCATTCAGAAAAGCTGTCTTAACATCCATTTGATGCAATTTCCATTTCATCATGGATGCAAGTGCCATGATAGTTCTAATTGAAGTATACCTAGCAACAGGTGCGAATGTTTCTTCATAGTCAATTCCCTCCTTTTGAGAGAATCCTCTGGCTACAAACCTTGCCTTGTATTTTTCAATGCTACCATTTGCAGCATGTTTTATCTTGAAAATCCATTTGGAAGAAACCACACTTTTATCTCTTGGTTTGGGAACTATATCCCAAACATCATTTTTCATTATCGACTGATATTCTTCTGTCATTGCTTCTACCCATTCTTTCTTTTGAGCTGCCTCTTCATAGCTAGTAGGTAGTTGATCCACAAGATCACACATCAAGGCCATATAGTTGGACACTAGCTTTGGTTTCTTTCTTTCTCTAATGGAGCCTTCAGGAGCACCATATTTTTCAGCCCCTTGGATAATATCTCTAGCCCATGATGGCCTTCTTTTCTTTGATAAATCTGAGATAGGAGGTTCTTGTGGTTCCAACATGTCATGATCCTCTGGTGGATTATCTTCAGGGATGTGAACAGCCTCTGAGTTTTTAGAAGAAGGATCTTCTTCATAGATTTCTTCAAGTTGGCATTTTCTTGATTTCTTGAGAGCTGCTTCTTCATCAAAAGTTACATCTCTACTGATTTCTATATGATGAAAGCTTGGTATGTAAATCCTGAAGGCTTTGGATGATTCACAATAACCAACAAATATTCCTTTCTTACCAGAAGGATCCAACTTGGTTCTCTTTTCTTTTGGAATGTGGATGTACACAGGACACCCAAATATTTTAAGATGGCTTACCTCGGGCTTCTTTCTAGTAAACACTTCTTCTGGAGTTTTGAAATCAAGAGCACTATGAGATAATCTATTTTGAACATATACTGCTGTCTTGGCTGCTTCAGCCCATAGATACATGGGAAGATCCTGGTCATGTATCATCGTCTTCATAGCTTCCATGATGGTTCTATTTTTCCTTTCTGCAACCCCATTTTGTTGGGGATTGTAGGGAGTGGTTAGTTCTCTCTTGATTCCGACTTCTTTACAAAATTCTTCAAACTCTTTTGAAGTATATTCTCCACCATTGTCTGTTCTGAGAATCTTGATTTTCTTTTCTGAGAGATTTTCTATTAGAGCCTTGAACTCTTTGAACTTTCCAAAAACTTCATTCTTACCTTTTAGAAAGTATATCCAAGTTTTCCTTGAATGATCATCAATGAATGAAAGATAGTATTCAAATCCACTTAGAGAGGTGGTGGGCATTGGACCACATACATCTGAGTGTATTAGCTCCAAGATACTCTTAGTCTTTGTTTCACTTTTTGGAAAGGGGTTCTTGACATTCTTCCCTTTCTTACATCCTTTACATGATCCATCATGATCAACCTTCAAATCTGGTAGTCCTATGACCACCTTGCTTACATAGGGTAAGGCTTTGTAGTTAATGTGAGCTAGTCTTCTATGCCATAGCTCACTGGGACTAGAGGTTTCATGAACAAGGGCAGCTTCTGGATGACCCTTGAGTTTATACAAACCTCCTTCTTCTTCACCAATGACAATTGCATCCTTAATAGATTTGCTTTTGGACCACATTAACACTTGTCCATCAATGAATGCAAATCTATAACCTTTCTTGTCCAATGCTGAGATTGAAAGCAAATTCTTCTTCAATCCTGGAACATACAAAACTTCCTTCATCTTCATGGGGGTTCCAGAATCAAGTTTGTAGTTTGCTTCACCAATTCCCTTAATGGGATGTTGATAGTTATCTCCAAGAGATACCTTTAGTGGAGAGGTCTTTTCTTCAAGATTTGTTAGAGTCTTCTTTTGTCCTGTCATGTGCTTTGAGGCACCACTATCAATGACCCATGTACCTTCTCCAGGTGTTATAGATCCAGAGAGTGCGGAGAAAAGAACATACTCTTCTGCATCTTGCTCTTAATTTCTTCTAGGTCTTCTTTTGGAGAAGGTCCTTTCTTCATCTTCTTCTTCTCTTCTAGATCTTTTCTTGAGAGGCCTTTCTTCCTCTTCAATTTCTTCTTCACTCTCATCTTCTGCAAGATGTGCATGATGTCTTCTGTGGTAAGTACCCTTTTTCTTTTTGTTCGGACAGTCTTTGGCAATGTGTCCTAATTTGTGACAAATGAAACATTGGAATGAGGAGTAATCTCTTCCTTGGAAGGATCCCCTTTTCTTTTGAAATCTTTGTGGAGGATGGGACTCCTTTTGACTATCCTTCTTAAGGTAGGATCGATTCTTTCTTCTCTTGGTATGGGTGGCCAAGGCTTGGTCATCTTCCTTGAGCAATGCTTCTCTATTGGAAACCCTAGCTTCTTCTTGAACACAATCCTCCCATACTATATCAAACTTCATGCTTTCTTTTCTGGCACACATGGTTTGTATGAAAGATTCCCATGATCTAGTGAGACCATTTAGAGCTGTCATCACAAGTTCATCTTCATCAAGAGTATCACCAATGGCATCTAGTTTCTCCTTGATTAGAGAGACTCTTGAGAAGTAGTCTTGAATGGATTCTCCTTTGTGCATCTTGGTACTCTTCAACTGAGTCCTTAGATTCATCTTCCTATTGATGTTCTTTCCTTCATACATTCCTCCTAGGGCATCATACATTTCCTTTGGAGTCTTCTTGGAAGCCACTTGGGGAATCAAGTGGTCTTTAATAGAATCAGCTATGATTCTCTTTGCCCTAATAAAATCCTTCCTGTGTTTTTCTTTGGCTTCATCTCCTTCTAGTTCTGCAACTTCCTCCTTCATATAATGAGCAAGATCATTCTCCTCAAGAATGAGACCAATTCTGTATTTCCATGCCCAGAAATTTTCTATACCTTCTAGCTTGTCTTCAAGCTTAGTATTTGGAGCCATCTTCTCTTGGGGGAGTCCAAGAGACAGAGTAGACTTACCTGGAAAGTTACTTTTCACTTTTCCGGAATCTGGAACATAATTTTATCGCACTTTTGGTAGAATTAGGGTTTGACTTTCCCGGAGTTCTACTCATCCAAAAAGTTCGATCTATAGCTCAAAAGAATGCTCTTGAGAAGGGCTATCCAGCCATGTAATAAGAATGCAAAAATTCCAACTTTTTTCTAAAACCAAATTCTGACGTATCGCACTTTTGGTAGAATTAGGGTTTGGATTTCCCAGAGTTCTACCCAACCAAAAAGTTCGATCTAGGGCTTAAAAGAAAGGTATTGAAAAGGGATATCCAGCCATGCAACCAAAAATCAACAATACCAACTTTGGGCTGAAACCCTAACTTCACCGGAGAGAGAGAGAGAGGTATTCTTACCTTGTGAAAGATGTCCTATTCAGTCTAGCTCTGATCCCATGTTAAGTTTAAACCAAATAGACTAGCAAGATCACTGAAAGAAACATAATCACAAGATAGACACAGAATATACCCTGGGAAACCCTCATGGGGTAGAAAACCCAGCAAAGCTTTCCTCAATAAGATGATCAACCAAAATACAAGATGTGCTCCTTCCTTCTTTGTCTCCTTAGCAGATCTACCAGACAAGTGCGCCTCTCTCAAGTGAGTGAGTGTATCAAATGAGGAACATACCTCCTCTATTTATACACTACACTTACATGTATTTTACACAAGTACATGTAGGCTCGTATTTAACCATTAGGTTAAATACCCTATTATAACTGACTGGGCCGACCCCCACATGGTGGGTCTAATAACCCTAGTTACCACAACCAATTCGGAGGAATAAACATCTCCGGATTCATAGTATAATCACATCAGAGGTATGGAACATCTCCGAAATAAATAATATACAAATATAATATTCTTAGAAGTTACAATATTCAACATTTTAGCCCTGTGGTGATTTGCTGACTGTGCTGTAGGATCCCTTTGATGATTGCATAAGGTTTTTGATTGTTGTTCAAGTCATAGAACCTCTCCTTAAAGTTTTTTCCATTCTTTAAACTGCTTGTTGACCTTTGGAATTTTTTGGGACTTTTTATTGACTTTTTGAAGACTTGGTGGTGTTTGGTGACGAACACTTTCACTTTGGCAGACCCTGACTGCTTGTTGCCCGTTTACAAACCTGTATACCCCTGTATCTGTTGTTTGTGGTGACGTTGTCTGCTCTCCACTACCCCCATCCTTTGTTTAGGGTTTGGTCTTTGGTAGAGCTTCTTGGTTGTCTTCTTTTTGGTCAAGTTTCTATCTTCCAGGACTTCTTGTCTTCTGCTGGTCGCAAGTGCTTTTTAAACAGCTGTAGGCTAGTTTCACCTCTCAATTTCTTCATGTTAGTAGGGCAGCCTGCTTGTCTACTTGTACTTGGCTTTGTGGTCTTTCTAGGGTTAAACACTTTAGGTCAGTCCTTGGGTGTTCTCTCCTTTGTTTTCTCCCACTTGGTGTCCAAGGTTATAGGCTTTTTCTTAGTAAAAAACCTGTAGATCAAGTCTTTCTCGAGCTAGGGTTTCGACAGCTGTAGGTCTAAGAACTTGTAGCCATACTTACACATTTTGCATAAAAAGTTTTATTTGGCTTTCCATTTTTTCATAGTTCTTTTTCAGTTATTGAAAAAGCAAAAAAATTTGGTACTTTAAGTTAAAATAGAACTTGTCTTTGTCATTGCAAAATAACTTAGCATATTTTGTATAATTTTAAAAAGAAAACAATTTTTTTTTTTTAAGTAAGTTTGCTTAGATTTTCAGTTTTGAAAAAGAAGTAGATAAAAAAATAAAAAAAAGTTTTGTTGTAGGAAGATTTGAGTATATTTGCACTTTTGTTTTCTTGTTATAACCACGCTCACACACTCACTATCCCTTTTGCGTAATAAAATCCTTAAAATTTGCTAATAAAATGAACTAGAAACTTTTTCTTTTTGGGGTACACTACACCAATTAGTTTTGGTTAGGGTCTTGGGTTTAAATCACCTTAAACCACCCAAGATCACACATTGCGCAACAATCGTAGTGAGACTATCATAGGTAAACCCACCTCACTCAAAATTTGCCTCGGAGCATATGCAGTAGGTCATTGCGAGATCAGTTTGTGGGAATACTCCTCCTACTTACTGTTCGAGCATACGCCAGGATCGGATTGCGTATTGGGTACTCTTTCGAGTTTCGGGCTTAGCTACCCTGCCCACGCTTTCTGATTCGACCGGTTCGACCAGTGACTATTCCCCCAGGAATTTTCGGTGTTGTGGTATCCATAGTATCAGACTTCTAGGTTCTTACACAGGTGACAGCAGAGGGTATATCTGCTGTACCTAAGACAGACATGGGAGGAAACCTCGTCCAGGTCTTTGGGAGGGCGGTTGGGTGATTCCAGCGCTTGCACCCTTAGTCATTGTATTGTGGACCCCGGGTAACTGTCTTTCTTCCTTCGTTGATCTGTTATGGGCCCTCATCATCCCAGACTCTTCTCCGGAAGGCACCTTTGTTTGACTGGTTTGTATACTCAGGAATTTTTTTAGTTGGTGTGTTGTTTGCCCCCTAGTTGTAGCGGCCACTAGGTTCTAGTTTGTTATTTTATATTTATAATCACGGAGAATCAACAACTCCATAGATCGAGAAGGATTCAAAACCTTCCACCTGTTAGAATAGAACCTATACAACCAGCTAGAAGACAGCGGGTAAACCCCGATATTTCTTCAGAAATTACCTCTGAAATAGAATTGCTTGAAGAAATACTTATAACAGAAAACCTTGAAATTGAGGTTCCTGAGGAACCGCTACCAGGTACCACAGATCAGCAACACTTTAGTACTGTTGAGGTGGAAGATCTTACTTCCGCGGAGTATAGCACTCCTTTCAATCCTCCCTTAACTAATACTAGAATCCCGCTTCTGTCACCTGTTGGTTTCCAGCAGCCCCTTTTCAGTGCAAATCTTTCCTTTCTAGGACATCTAATGTCTAACTCAGGAGGTGAACAGGGGGTTCCCCAAACTCCCACTTTAGGTATGAATACTAGCACAGTTAACCCTTCTTTTACTGCTACACCCAGTCGGGCACAAACCACATCTGTGCCTACTCCATCTTTCAGTTTCAACACTAATACTTTAGGCATGCCTAGTTTTACAACGATGGCATCTATTCCTTTACCTAATGTTGGACCTAGTAGTACGGCCAACTGTGCACCACCTTCTACTTCCCAACCGTTATATCATATTCCTAGTACTTGGGTTTCCACACCTGTGGTAGGACCAAGTGCTTCTGCAAACATACCAGTCATGGGTACCATGACTGCACCGTCCACATCAGCTTCTACTAGTTTCAACACCTTTGTAGGCCCTAACTTGAATCAGGGTAGCATGCCTGCAACTAACGTTCCTTTTTCCCTATTTTCAGGGGGAGGGGGCAACATCTTCAACCAGCAATATGGCGGGGCTAACACCCAGCCACAGTGGACGAACCAACAAAGCACTAATCCGCTCTCGTATGGGTGGGGAAATTTTAATAACTCTTTCTCACAACAACAACAGATGGCAGGGGGAAACCCCTACCAACAAATACCTGGGGGTAACCCCTACCAACAGTTAATTGGGGGCAACCCCTATCAACAGTTGGTAGGTGGAAACTCCTATCAGCACATGGCCGGGGGCAACCCTTATCACCAGATGGCTGGGGGCAACCCCTACCAACAATTCATGGGACAAACGATGGGTGGTTTCCCTTATCAAGCTTCATCTTACCAGCCTCATCTACCTTTTCTGGCAACTTTGAATTTGCCAGACCTTTCGAAACTGACAAATGATCCTGTGTGTCATAATGCCACGTGGCCATCAGTTCCCACCAAATTACCTTCAGATATTCCAAAATTCGAAGGCAAAGCTGGTGAAGACCCTGGTGACCATGTCACTACCTTTCACTTGTGGTGTTCTTCAAATTCGTTGAATGAGGATTCCATCAGATTGAGATTATTTCAAAGGACCTTAACTGGTCCCGCAGCCAAATGGTACATTGAGTTACCTGCGGCTACTTTCTCTAGTTTTGGGGATCTAGCAACCATCTTTTTGAACCATTTCCAACTTCCTATTCGGTATGATGCCGGAACAGAACTGTTGTCTACTTTTAGACAAAACAAAGCCACTCACCTATCTGACCACATTCAGGAGTGGCAAAGACGAAAGAGGCTCATAAAGGCCAACATCCCTCCAGAGTTCCTGCTTGAGTGGTACTTGAAATCACTCCTTCCTTATATTTCTAAGGAAGTAGTGACATCTGGAGTTTCCAATGAAGAAGAAGCCATCTTAAGGACTCAACAGTTAGACCTTGTATACGCACAATCTAGTTTTTTGTACGAGATTATACCTGACGCACCGAGATCAAACACTGATCTAAGTAGACCCAAACCTGGACCACATGCTGACGGCATAGTGGGTTTAGTTAACTCTGCAGCCTTCGAAGCACTGACTAAACAGGTCCAAGCCTTAACTGTCAAACATTCAACTGCAGACATTGCTTCCATCACAACCTCTCCTTCTACTTCTGAATCTGTTAATCAGGTTCAGAACAATCAAAAGGGCCCTCGGCAGCCCAACAACAAAAAGAAGGGCAAGAAAGGAGAGGGGAACCAACAAAAGCCCAAAAAAGACAATGTCGAAGAGGGTAACAAAGAAGAGAAGAAGGTTAGGTTCCCTTGTAAACTTTGCAAACAAAACCACCTTACTCATCAATGCCCTCTACTAGAAGAAGCCCAGAAGCTCTTAAGAGAGAAGAAGCCTTCCGTCTTGAAAGATCCATTTCCTAAAGGGCATGGCTCAACTTCTGGCACCTCCAAAACTGGGGGCACTTCGCACGCCACGGTTGATCAAACATTTATAAATATGGTCAACTCATATGCACTTTTGCAAACTAGAGCTAAGAACTATACCCCGAAAATGCAGAGAAAGGATAAGGAGATTGCTGAATCCTCCACTCCACTCCACATACCTGTGGACCCAATGCCCAAGATTCCGAAAGGTGTCTTGAAGAGGGCATCGCACAATCCCAACACACGGGCTGCTTCTAACTACAATGTGGTTGAAGATTTATCCCAAACCCCTTGTGCCATGTCTACTCTGGAAGTCTTGCAGAGTTGTCCATTGCAATGAAATGCACTTCTGGCAGCTATTGGGAGTATGGAGTCCTCCAACATGTCTGCATGATTTGACATGACTGATGTCAAATACCGGTTTCCATATCACGTTGCCCTCCAGATTGAGGTCGTTCATGGTCCAATGACCATCAGACAAGCTATAGTAGATGAGGGAGCGTCAACTTGCGTAATGTCGATTTCCTGTTGGAAAGCTCTAGGTTCTCATGAGTTAGTCCCTTCCAACACAATGCTTACTGCATTTGATGGCAGAACTTTTCGTCCACATGGATTTTTGCCATCATTTAATGTCACTTTGGCCGGTAAGACAGTTGCTGTTGAGATAGAAGTTCTGGACGCTCCGCTCGATTACAACATGTTATTGGGCAGGAGTTGGACTTATGCCATGCAAGCTATAGCATCGGCAGTTTTTCGAGTGGTCATGTTCCCATTTGAAGGTAAGATCGTTACAGTTGATCAACTTTCTTTCACTCAAGGAAAACACCAGACTTCTTTGGAAACTACGGTTCCTATGATTGATCAAACCACCCCAGTTAGCGAGAGTTTAGGAGCAGGACTTTTTGGATCACTGATTGGCACTTTTGACCTACCCGCTCCTACTTTATTTGTTGGTACTGAGGGATGTTCATCATATGAAACTCCTATGATTAGTTCAACAACTGATTCCGAGTTTCTCTCAGCTAATACAAACCCCTCCGTGCCTACCCCTGTTGTAGAAGTTACCCACTTGGAGTCTCATCAAACTACAACAGAACATATGTCGACTCAATTGGTGTCTGGCGAGTCAAACATGGATTGTGCCACTACTCAGACACCCAACCCGATTCATTCTCTCAACAGTTCAGGAATTACTTTACCTTCTAATGAAGAAATGTTAGAAGCCTTGAATGACCTAGACCATCCTCATGAACATATAAATCGCGTGTCCTTCTTGTTTCCTTTTCTTCACTTATTAGAGAGAGGTGAATTTTGTTCACCACCCGATGAGAATACTAGTCTCACTCCTTCACAAGTTGCCATTGTTGAAGCAAATAGAGTACATACCTCGTTGGTGAACATTTTTACTGGGGTCAATGGAAACATTTTCTTTGAAACGGGATGTTATATCGATGAAATAATCCCATATACCAACCTTTTCCGTGAGTTCCATAATACCTTTGCCCGGCCTCCTGAGGAGGATCCAGGCATTGACCCTACTTGAAGAAGTACTATGCTTAGGCTGAAATACTTTTTCTTGTAACATAGCTGTATATTTTTGTATAGTTAGTTTTGTTATGCTCGTTAGGTGATCTTATGTGTGTGTTTCGTTTCGTGTACTAGATGTCAACCGCACATTTCCTAGGATTTGTTGATGGCGCCAGTCGCCACACCTGTTAGTTGGTTGCAGCAGCTTGGGTCATTTACTCACCCGCTGACCAACTTGTTTCTTCGGGGGGGGTTTGTTTGGGACCTACCACGAACAATGTGGCTGAATACACTGCAGTTATAGAACTTCTCCGAGATGCCCTCAGTCATGGCATTTCGTACCTGGAGGTAAGGCTTGACTCACAACTAATTGTATTTCAGTTAACAGGTGTCTATCGGATCATGGATCCAGGATTGCTACGTTAGTTTCTACGAGTTAGACTATTGGAAAGACAATTTCATTCTATCAGATATGAACACATTCCAAGAAATTTAAACAATTTAGCTGATTCATTAGCAAACTATGTGTTAGACTGGCATTTGCATCATACATTGTAAACAACATTCCACACATAAAATTTAAACGCATACACATGTAAATAACTGATACTGTATATATAACTGGTACCGTATCAAAAAATATGAGTTTTTGAGTCATGAGTCTCTCAAGTCAAGTCATAAAAGTACAAAAGCTGGGCATGGTAGCCTCAAAAATATATACATATAATGTTTTTCTTCTCCTACGGAGAAGGAGGAACCTCCTCATCATCTACCGCATTGCGGTAGATGATCACTAGTCTAGCAACTCTCCGCAGTAATCTAAGCCATGCTGGGGGCACCCCAACAACATCTTCCTGCATGTCAACAGGTATCTGGTCCATGCGGCATGCAGGAATCTCATGAGTCAACCGACTCATTTTCCTCTCCAGGGTTCCCAACATAGCTTCAGCTGCGGTGATATCAGTTGGCCTCACATAGATGGTAGGATGGCCCTCGGGATGAACCGGTCCAACATCTGCATTCGACACTTGATTAGAACTCCAAAACTCATTCATAAAAATCAAATACTTGAAAAGTTTGAAAAAATTAAATAAATTCTCAAAATTTAAACATACCAATATCTCCCCAGGCTCCACCTGGCGGAAGCACCAGCTCTGGATCGTGACGGAAGTCCAATCCAGCATAAGGAAACTGCTCAAAAGCGGGAACCTGCCTCTCCCACCACCCCCAGAAGTCATCAGTGTGGTAACAATAGTGACTTTCCCCACCACCTTGGCGGAGAAAAATATCACCCCAACGGCCTAGTCTGGGATCACGGGGGTTAACCTGTGGTAGAGGCATCCCCAAGCTAATAGCAGGCATCCTCTCGAAGAAGAAAGTACACAAGATACTCCCATACCCGAAATTCTTCATACTGCCGGATTTGCAACTTGTCAATTGATACTTCATGTTTGCCAACAAGCTAGTACTCCAATCATAAACATGGCCGTGCAAGCACTGTACACCAATATGCATCGAATGCCTAGAAGCTAAGTGTTGTGATGCACTACCAGATACCCGGTTAATCATGCTCACTATCACTTTCAGCGGGAGACCATCAATAGTTGAAATCAAGACTTGGCTTCCTGATTTTTCTGCTCTGGCAACACAGTATGTATTTACATATTCTTGCACTGATCGTGCACCCAAACGAGATGTCCCTTTTAGATTGATCACGTCTCCTCTCCTTGAGAGACCGGTAATAAAGTATATATCCTCAATAGTAAGCTCAAGAGTTTGCCCCGGATGATGAAGGTATTAGTATCAACATCCCAATACTGAATCAATCTCCGAAACAACTTGTTTAGTGCCCGCATGTTTACGGTTCAATTAAATTTCAACAAACCGCATCTACGGAGCGCATGAAGGGTAGCCGGGTCTTGCATGGCTAGTCTATCCATGTCTTCATGCTCCCTTTCCCTCCATTGTAAGACCATCCTGCACAAAAACCCCAAAATTTTTGAGTCTCGGCGCTTGAAATTGGCTTTGCAAATATGTACGCTACTGTGTATACTACACAGTAGCGTGTAGGCGCTACTCTATTTGAGCAAAGTAGCACCCATTGCCTTTGTACACTACTTTGGTGTATACACAGTAGCGCCCGCGCATAAAACCTTATGAGCATTGCGTTTCGGGCCATTTTTGCTCAAAAATTTACAAATAAACCATTGAAATGCAAGTTTGGTTGATTTCTACTTACTTGGTGGAAGAAGTTTGGTGATTGGATGCTCCGTTTGATCACAATGGAGATTTGAAATTCGCAAAATGGTGCCCAATGTTTGCCCTACAACACAAAATGAAAATTGATTTTTTAAACAATGAATTATATATAAAATTGGATTTTGATTTTTACCCATAATTTTTAATTTTCCATAGTTTCAAAAACTTTCAAAAACCCTAATTAATCAATTGAAACACAAAATAAGGTATAACACTGATCCAAGTTCAATTTTCACTCAATTGTTGTCGGATTCGTCTCCTAAGCTCAAATTTCTTGATGATAGACTTTGTCAGTTAACTAAACATTCTAAATTCATATATCATTTAAGATTTTTGAGGCATCGACTAATATTTTGTTGAAGACCTAGTTTTGGCAGGACATGAAGCTACGATCCCAGAAGCTGACCTTTAAGTCATTTTAAGCTCTTGTTTGGACTATTTAAACCTAAACAAGATTGCCGAGCAAACTTGTCCTCTTCGAGCTCGTTAAAGTATCTGAAGGCTCATCCACTCAGGTATAGAATTACCCCTTTTCCGGGCCTCAGTGGATTAACTACGGAAAAGGTATACTCTAGGTATACTCCTGTATGCGCTAGAAGAGTTCTCCTTTCATTGTTTTATACTTTTTCGGGGGAGGAGACTAACTATACGAAAAAGGACCTTCTGGAGTCTCTCTTTAGGGTTTTCAGACTCTCTAAATATGAAAATACCAAGCGAGCATTCACCTACTCGGGCTCGATGTGAAATCCACGAGAGGGTAACTAGAGGACTGTTTAAGTTTTTCAACTCTATAAACAAGAAAACACCGCCGAGCATAGAACAATCCGGGCTTGATATAAAATCCATGGATAGGTAAAAAGAGGATTTTTTAAGTTTTTCAGACTCTATAAACAGGAAAACACCGGCAAGCATTAATCTGCTTGGGATCGATACTAAAATCCACGAGCAGATATATGGAGTTATTGTTTAAGTTTTTCAGACTCCTTAAAATTGAAAACACCGGCGAGCAAGAACAGATCTCGGCTCGATATTAAAATCCAGAGATCAGTACATATAGAGTAATCTTCTATCTCTTCTTCGAACTCTCTAAATTATGAAGAAGGTACTGAGTCTTCCTCCCATGGGCTCGTTAAACTATTTACATGGTTGGACCTATTGAGTTTTCATTCTTTCTTGGACTCATTAAATCCACAAGAAGGGTATTCTTTTATCTAAAAAGAATAAGGAACGGGAAAACATATCATATCTTCATTATCAAAGGCAGTTTCAGTCAAGTCCTATCCTTGAACACAGCACCTACTTGAGTCTATCTTGTCGGTTGGGTTTAGTTTTTGGCCTCAGGGTGAACTTTTCCTTCGAGTTATTTACTCCCCCGGTTGGTTATTCTTCCAACCATATGGAGGGTTTGTTAATGTCTCTTACATTTAAGACTTATTTACCCCATTATGTCAGAAACTGCCTGAGTCACTTTTGTGTCGTGCTCAATGTTGAAGGATATACCCTGTGTCGACCATTCTGCAGTTTACCTTGACCTCATGTGTCAGCCTTCCTAGTGTCAGTTTTGTCGCATATTATTCCATATCAGCTCTTACCAGTTGAGTGTTCCTCGAGTTGGATGATGGAGGATGCCTTAAGGCCTCCCTTCCAACGGACTTCTTCCCATCGACACCAAATCATTATTCTGGGATTGAAGTTTAGAGTTTCGGTTAGTACCTTGGAGATTGCAGTCACTAGTGGCAATTTTCCTCGCTGTTGAATGATGAGAATACATCAATGTCTCTTCTTCGACAGGATTCCCAAGTGTTCGACTCCAAGTCCATCTATTCACATTTGGCGAATCGTACTTGGTACCTTGGACCCCATCATCATTATCAGTGGAAGTCCTCGCGTTTGTTAACGGTATACATCAATGACCGGTAATCAAACGATGCCCTCCATGTTCGACTATCAGCTCATTTATTCACATGGCTCGGGTTTGTACCGAGGGTTATTGTGGGATGAAGACCTTGGGATTTTTTGATGACATTACCTCATTTTGTTATCACCCAAGTTGTGCAAGACTGAGCCTCACTTATATACGGCTCTCCATGAGACATAGATCCAGTTTGTTGTTATGGCTATGATCTCTTAGTTTGACATGGATCCATGCTTGTATTTCAAGTGGCCATGCTTTTATATACATCTCCTTGTTATGTATCGGAGATCATGTTGTATCACACTGCACATCTATACGATGTCAACAATGTAATTGCTCGCTGACCTTGATCTTTGTTGCAGGTTTCTTGCGACTTGTTCTGCGGTTCTGTGCTCCTCCTCTGGCTTTGGATTATAATGTATTTCGGCCATCGTTTATCTCTGACCTCACACATTAGGGGGCATATGTTATAGGTCAAACTTGCACCTCTTCGTCCGTGATCACCCTGAGTTGCTGATCACACAAAAGGACAACTTGGATGGAGGAGCATGTTGACCTTAGATGACATGACAACTCATCCCATTTCCTGACATCACTGGAAAAAACACAAAAATATCATTTTAAGATATGAGCGCTACTCTACTTAAAGAGACTAGCGCCCATACGCTACTCTATGGTATAATAGTAGCGCCCATATCCAAGTATACGCTACTCCAGTGTAGAAAAGTAGCACTCGACATTAAAAATCAATTGAGCGCTAGTTGTTAAATACTAGGGTAGCACCCTATACGCTACTCCACTGAAGAAAAGTCGCGTACATCTTAAAAGATGATTAAAAAATATATTAATTCATCGAGGAGGATTAGTTGATGGCAGTTTCTTAACTCCCCCAACTTCCTCCATAAACTAACATCTCGACCTGAACTGCTTCTTTGAACCTATAAATACCAAGAAGGTTAAAGGAGCAAGGTTACAAAATCATTGCTAGAAAAGCTAGAGGATGAGTTAATGGAGAAACTTTAGGACATTGGAGAAGTTGTGCAGAAGACATTCAAGCCAGAGCAGAGCCAGAGCCTAGAATCTAGTTGCAGGAGCCTGCTTCATTATCAGGTATATTTGTACTGCATTTGATTTTGACAAATTAAGGTTGAAGTGTTTCCTTGTTCCAATCTGAAGGTGTTATGAAATGGCATTTCAAGTTGGATTTATTTTGGTCAATGCTGAATATTGAACATAGTTTTTGTTTATTTCAAGCTTTATATGTTGCCCAAAATGTTTGAGGAAGGTATTGTTGTTGCAGGTTTGCTGAAGGAAAAGTAGATTTGGAAGCTGGACACGGGATCGAGTCAAGGCTAGGATCAGACTCCGGTTAAAAGGTGTGTTCCCCAAATCTACAATCTATGTATTTGGTAAATGCCTCTGTAATAGCATTAATGCACTTACCTGTCACCCCAACCAAGTTGATAGTTTTGGTTTCCTGACTATAGGGTAGAAATATCCGCCAACACTATGGATGAAGTAGTGGAGAATGGAGAAATTGTAATGACCACATTGAATGGCCTACCTAGGTCATGGGACTCCTTCATCCAAGGTATTTGTGCAAGAAAGAAATTGATCTCCTTCAGTAGACTATGGGAGGAATGCTCACAAGAAGAAGCTAGGCTTGTGGCCAGAGAAGAGAAGATGGGAAGTGAATACCAAGCTCTCATAGCACACACCAAGAAAGATAAGTTCAAGAGGGAGAAATATCATCACAAGAAATCTTCTCACTTCCATAAAAAGAAGAAAGATCTCTCTCACATTAGATGCTTCTCTTGTAATGAGAAGGGACACTATGCCTCAGAATGTCCCAAGAATAATAAATAATTCAACAACAACAACAACAAGAATAACAAGAAGAGATTTCATGCTCATGCTGCTGAGGATGATGAACCTCCTAGGAAGAAGACCAGGGAAGAAAGTGAAGACTCTTCAAGTGATGAAGAATATGTTCTAATCTCTGCTCTCACAGGTACTGTTACACATGGGTGTAATGAATGGCTTAATGATAGTGGGGCTTATAAACATATGACGGGATTCAAAGAATCTCTTATGGACCTATCTAAACATGAGTCACCTCACAAGGTGAAACTTGGGGATGACTATCAATATCCTATAAACGAAAGTGGTGAAGCTTCCTACAAGTTAGACCCTGGAAAGTCTTTAAAAATGAAAGATGTTCTATATGTACCTGGACTCAAGAAGAATCTTCTCTCCATATCATCTTTGGATGAAAAGGGAATGAGAGTTGCATTTGTGGATGGACAAGTACTCATGTGGATAAAAGGAAAGACCATAGATGATGCAATAGTGATTGGGCAGCAAGAGGGAGGATTGTACAAATTGAAGGGACAACCTGAACATGCCATGGTACATGAATCCTTGGAGCCAAGTGAACTTTGGCATAGAAGGCTTGATCATGTGCAATATAGAGCACTACCAATTGCAAGCAAAGCAGTAGAGGGTCTTCCTGAAATCCATTCAAAGCATGAAGGTGTTTGCAAAGGATGTGCAAAAGGAAAGAACACAAAGAAGGCATTTCCAAGCAGTGAAAGCAAGGAAAAAGGAACCTTGGATATTATCCACTCTGATGTATGATGTTTGATGTCATCTAGTTCTCTAAGTGGGTATGTATACTATGTTTCTTTCATTGATGATTTCTCTAGGAAGACTTGGGTTTATTTCTTGAAGAATAAAGATGAAGTGTTTGATAAGTTCAAGGAATTCAAAGCCTTGATAGAAAATCAAACTGATAAGAAGATCAAGACCTTTAGATCCGGCAATGGCATAGAATTCACTTAGAAGACTTCAAGAAGTTATGTAGTGATTCAGGGATTAAGAGGGAGTTGACCACTCTTTACAATCCACAACAGAATGGGGTTGTAGAAAGGAAGAATAGAACAATCATGGAAGCAGCACAAGCAATGCTTCATGACCAAGATCTACCCATGCACTTATGGGTAGAAGCAGCAAGGCCATGGCCACACCTATGGCATCGAACCTGAAGCTTTTGAGTGATGCTTCATTAGAGAGGGTTGATGCCACGATGTATCGTCAGATGATTGGGTCCTTGATGTATCTAATGAACACGAGACCATATATTTTCTTTGCAGTGAACACCTTGAGCCAGTTTCTAACATATCCTAGACATGTTCACTTGATTGTTGTAAAGCATATTCTGAGGTACCTGAAGGGTACGATTGATTTTGGGATCAGGTATGATGCGAATCAAAAGTGTAACCTGGAGGGTTATGTTGATTCAGATTGGGTAGGTAGTGCTGCAGATAGGAAGAGCACTTCAAGGTGCTGCTTCAGTATGGGATCAGGTGTGATCTCTTGGTTTAGTAAGAAGCAATCCTACATAGCACTAAGTACAGCCGAAGAAGAGTAAGTCGCAGCTTGTTTGGCTAGCTGTGAGGAAGTATGGCTAAGGAAGCTACTATCTGATTTATTTGATATCCAGTTGGATGGTACTTGTATCTATTGTGACAACGAGAGTTGTGTGAAGTTGTCATAGAACCCAGTGGTCCATGACAAGTCGAAGCATATCGAGATCAAATATCATTATATCAGGGATATGGTGCAGAGAGGAGCAGCGAAGCTCTAGTATGTTTCGATAGATGAGAAGATTGCAGATGTGTTGACCAAACCACTAGCCAGAGTGAAGTTCGAGTACTTCAGAGAGAGTCTTGGTGTTCTTTAGATAGAAGATACTTCGAGGAGGAAGTGATGGGACACATTTACAGGAGCCATTCCAAGCATGGTGGTAGGAGGATCCTTCCCATGGCTATGGATGTAAGCGTTGTGTGATGAGCATCAGGACAATGCTCTAGATGATGTGCATCAAGATGATGCTATGTATATGATCAGGATGATCATGTGATGATGATGAGCATCAGGACGATGCTCCAGATGATGTGCATCAGGATGATGCTATGTATATGATAAGGGTGATCATGTGATGATGATATGCATCAGGATGATGTATTGTATGATAATGATTAGTATGATCATGAGTATCAGGTTGATATTCCGTGGCCATGGACAGGTTGTGCAGTTGCATAGAAAATATCCTGGAGATCCGGACAGGTTGTACTAGGCACATAAAATATCATGGAATGCTCTTTAGAGATCTTGCAGGATGCAAGATACTCTTTTAAGGTTTTGCAAGGGTCGCATAGAAAAGATCCTGAAGATCCGGGTAGGTTGTGCTAGGCACGGAAAATATCTTGGGATTCTCTTTAGAGATATTGCAGGATGCAAGATACTCTTTTAAGGTTTTGCGAGTTCACATGTAAAAGATCCTGGAGATCCAGACAGGTTGTGCTAGGCACAGAAAAGATCTTGGGATGCTCTTTAGAGATCTTGCAGGTTGCAAGATACTCTTTTAAGGTTTTGTGAAGGTCACATGTAAAAGATCCTAGGAGATCCGATAGGTTGAGCAATAAGCTCGTAAAAGTCCTGGGATGCTCTTTCGACATTTTGTTGATGCACGTAATCAGCCTTGAGGATTCCACAGGATGGCCAGATATGATGAAGACCTACAGGAGGCTAGGCCTACAACCAACATGAAAAAGGGATGGCTCTGTATAAATTCCTATGAAAAGAAAAATTCAAAGATAGCACCAATGATTGAGATGACGAGTACAGCAGCAGTGACGATGATGCTCTATGATCCAGTGATGATGATCCAGCTCTAGAATTGAAGACTTGTGCCTATATGTATTGATGATCTGTGTCAAGAGAATACATTCCTAGTTAAGAGGGAGTGTTGATGTATTTGTAACTTCGGAAAATATTCACTTGTATATTGTATGTATTACATTTGTACTTTATTGTATCCCCAATGGAGATGTATTATTCCTCCGATTGGAAGTGTCGTCATTTGTATTTACAAGTGTCGCAAGTTACATTGTAAGTGTCATCATTTGTATTTGATGGGTTATTAGACCACCTTGGTTCGGTCGTCCCTATATGAGTCATGTGGATGGGTTATTAGGCCTCCTTAGGAAGTCGGCCCAGTTAGGGTTAAAGGCAGGTCAAGTCAGTGTATAAATAGAGAGTGTGTCTCTCTCATTTCACTCATTCACTCACTCATCCAACTCGCATAGTTGAGAGAGAGGAGTGCACACAAGTGGAGGAGGAGTAGTTGTTGAAGACATCTATCTTTTGGGGTTTGATCCTTTTTATCCTTGTATTGGTGCCGATTCTATCTCTGAGGAAGTTGAGGGGTTTTTCACCTTCTTGGTTTTCCCCAGTGAAATGGTTTATGTCCATTGTCTCTTATGATTGTTATGCTGTGCATGTTATTCTCTTAGTGATCCTATTGAATGAAATTATTGAAAAATTAACGTCTACATACCTTTGCCCTTCCACGGGGTCAAGCAACAACCCTTATCTCCTGGTTCTCAAATGACATAATTTTTTTCTTGAAGTTGATGATAGATAGATTATCCATTGCCCAGTCAATCCCTAGAAGTGCTATGTAGGGGCTGCTATTGTCCATAATTTTGATCACACTGAAATATGCATACATCTTGAGGACTTCAATCTCAACTGGGACCTAGCATAACCAACCGAGCAGGGTGACCTTACTTTGGTTGGATAAGTGCAGTTGCATTGGGGACCAAGCCAACTACAATTTCCCCATCGTTTCCCATGTCTGTTTAGTCAGGATGTTCACGTCCGACCCCAAGTCCAAGATAATGGATTCGACATCGAATGCTCCAATTTGTGCAGGCATTCACATCTCCCATCCTGTTTTTCTCTTGTGTATGCGATTCACTGTCCACTCCATCCATGCAACCTCCCATCAATGCAACAGGTTGGATATCTCTGTCAATGCATCCTGATATTTTGACAGTTCCAGGCAACTCTCCAAAAATTTTCGTAAGGTGTTTTCTCTCCTCTGCAAGTTCGTTGTGTCAAATAGCGGTGGCATGTCATATGTAACTGTGTCCTGCTAAAGAGGTGATTGATTCAACTACCTTAATGCCTCCTATGATTTCAAAAAAATGTCCCTTTATGCTTTCGCATCAAATGTGACTTATTTCCTTATTTTCAGTCGGACGCCAGCCTGTGACTTATCAGCCCCTATCACAACTCCTCCCCGAGTCACAATTCCAACAGTCGCATCTTGACTCCAAAATTCTGTTGAGATTTTATGTACCACTGGAGGATTTTGATGTTGATTTTGATTTTGTGGAGGTGGGGGCAGGTTATTAGTTTGCCACTTTGCAATGAGATGAGGATAATCTTTGACCCCATGGTACACAGTGTTGCAATACCTGCACTGTGGTGATGGATTTGGGAAATCCATCTGATAATGCCCTTGTTGACCACAATTATAACATATTATGGGTCCTCAACCTAATCCAGCATCTCCTCCTCGATTGAAACCAGTGCCTTGACCTCCGCGGAACCCCCCTTTGACTCCTCCCCATGGTGCCCCATATGGTGGGTACTGTGGTTGATTTTTTTTGGTTACGGATATACAGTAAACCATATTGCAGTTGTTGAAACTATGATTGTAGAAACTGCGGTTGGCCATACTATAACTGATCGTACAGTGGCAGCGGGTTATACTGCTAGGGTTGCTGATTATACTGAGTCGACGGTTGATTATCCTTGTGGTTGTTCTTCTCCTGTCATGAAGTATGTAGCCACAATCCTTTCTTGGAGTAGGCCATAAGCTCTGCAATTGTTCTCATCGTGGCCATCCGATTTACATAACTTGCAATACAAGTTCGTTGGTTTCAACACTATCTTCTGCAGGTACACACACTCTTCTGGTCGATGGCGTCTCATTTGGAAGACATGACACCAAGGAAACCCTTCCTGACTAAGGGGATTTGGTGCGCCTGATTGCAAATATTCTTGAAAGTCTAGGCACTGATCCTTGTGGTGTCCTTCTATCCTATATCTAGCACACTAGACATCTTCACGAGCCTCTTTTCCTTTCTTCATGTCTTGCAGTTGGATCTTCAAGTTTTCTAGCTGCGCTTGTATTCGATCCATGCCCAAACCTGTTTCGTCGATTGGTGAATCCTCCAGCTTCATCGCGATCTCCAGCGCTTCTTCCTGAGTCACTACCTTTTGTTGCAATAGTGGTCCACGAATGTGCGGCACCAACCCAACAATAAACCATTCTTTGTGATGCATATCATTCATCCCAAAAATCACCTTTGCCATTAGTGTTTTGTATCGCTAGTAGATGTCCCATACTGACTCATTGGGAAATTGTTTAATTTCTTTGAGCTCAGTAATGTACTGCGACTCAAATTTTGTCTTCCTTAATTTATCGATCATCCCTTCTTTATTTCTAGCAATGTTCTCCCTTGAGCTCCTGTCGATACCTTAGTAAAATTTATATACCAATCTAGCGCACGACCCCTGAGGGTCGTCGCTATTTTTCCCTTCTTTATATCTTCATCCTGGACCTGCTTCATAGTCCATACAAACCAGTATTGTTCAGGATCCTCGGTCCTGTTACCTTGGAAGGTTGGCATATTCGCTTCATCCACCATTCTTGTACTTCTGCTATTATTGTTTACTGATGCACTACTCTTACTACTGTTTTGGAATGTAGAAAAACTCTACGAATAACTTGTCTTTGCTTTTATCAAATTCTAAGTAGTGCGCGGAGTTGAAGGTACATTGTAGCTTAGGGCCCATCCTTCTCTTGCTTCTGGGGTAGCTTGTTCACTTTATTCGTCGCAATAAGGTCGCTTCATCCCTTTGGGTCCTATTTCACAGTATTCTGTTCCAATCCTCTTAGGAGACTCTCTCTAAGTCCTCCTCTTCTTCTCAGGATGCCAGAATATCACCCCACTCCTCAAGGTACCACACTCTTCATCAGCTTCCCTTAAAAACTCATCGTCGCTCATGTCCATCTACCCCACATCTTTCTACCGGACCTACATCTACACGGTACCCACAACTTTCACATACCGGATCCTATACTCATCGAAGTTCATCCTCAATATGCCCTTTTTGCAGACGAGCATCTTAAATCATAGTTTCAATGACAGTAGGAATCTCCCCCTGGGTCCTTTGAAAATTTCCTTTCCGCACCGCTATATGATTTGATTGTGTCTACTGCGAACTTAGTAATATATCCCTCCAGGATACTATCCACCCAGAAATCGACATCCCTTGATACTGTATTGTCGACACGTTTCACCTATCGAATCAACTCTAGATTCCAATGGTCTGGTTCAGTCTTTTGGAAATGGTTCTTCTGAAACATTAGCTGTGCTAACCACTCGTGTACCAGTACTGGGAATTCACAGAAGAATATCTTGTGGATATCTGAATAAATGTACTTCTACAACCAATTTCTTACTGTCTGTCCCGGGTCTTTCTTTTCTTCTTCTGCCAATTCTTCTACCCTCTTGTCAAACGAGTCTTGGATCTCCGATTTTGTCGGGTGCCACAACATATCCTCTTCTTCTCCTCTTCATGGTCTCGGCAACGGAACCATTTGATGACATAGCGACAGTCAATAGGGGTTCACTTTGCACTGTCGTCAACAAACCATCAACATAACTCCCTTACACACCGGCCTAGAATGGTTTTACCCTTTCCTGCAACACTCGCAGAGCGAGTGAAGTCTCACCCGACATGAATAAGGAGGCTACAGGAACCAAGTTTTCGTAGTGGGGTTGAGGACTTGCATCAAACACACATTGCACTCCCTGAAACTAGAGATTATTCCTTTCACATTATGCTAACAATTGATCATTCATAGACTTAATACATAATGGACATTCACATCAACATGATTAAACTACTCATTCGCATGAACAGAAATTAACCAATCGCGGAATATTAAACATTTCACAAACATTTGTATTCACCATCTAGCAGAAGCAAAGACAAAAGATAGAACCATAGTCGAACATCTTCATGCATTCATTAAAACTTGCAGAATGACCTTCGCAAAACAATCAATACATCATAACGCGGATGCAAAATAGATCAAAACCTCAAAAGATCGATGCCCTTAGGCTTACAATCATACTCCTATTTATACGATACTAAGTGGCTAACAAAATGGTCCACATGACCCATTTCTAACAAAGTAAACTACTTTCGCATTCTTGTCGGCTCCTTATTCTTCGCAACTGAGCCATTCTTCCGCGGGTGGTTCTTCTTCTCACTATTGGCTTCCGTACTTCATGCGGACTAATCCCATGCCAACGGTTCTCGTTTCAAGTGGGCCAAGACACCAATTATTATGATTCTTTACCAAATGTTACTTTTGAGGCTAAGAAGGAATATTACATGAGCTTATCCAAATCAACTAAAAGTCATTTCAGAAATTTTTTTCCACCTATATCCTCCACTGAGGCTTATCTACATGACTTCTTATAATTTAATGGCGAGTCCCAATTTAATCACTCTGCATTTGGGTTTTTACTGAGGATATTTCATGTTTATTCTTTTTGCAATTTAATGGGAAACTGCTTTTACGTTTTAGGCAACTTGTGTACATATGTTTGATGTATGAAATTAAGTCATTCACTATGAACCATCTCCCATGAGCATTATTCAGTAATGGTAGAATGTTTCAAGCATCGAGGAAACATAAGTCCTGTTAAAGAGACGACTTATGAAGTTTCCCTGTTTTACCTTTCTAGGAAGTTTGTGTATATTTGATGTATAAAATTTACAAAAACTTATATATTTTCTTTAATACTATATAATATTACAACAGGGGTTTTCCTAGTTGGTGAAAGAAAGGTACTTTTATTGCTCCATTAGAGTTTGAAACTTAGATTCCCTCAAGTGACATGATTATACCTCATGTGTTGGTGTGCCTCCACAAGGGAGCTGTTTATTGTGGATGGAGCTAGCTGCAACTCCAGGAAGACTTTGGTGGAATAAATATTTGATAGTTGCAGTTACTTATCCAAAGGGATGTTTTCTTTATCTTGTGAGATGCTTCTATTGTCTATTACATTGCAATATTCAAATCAAATAGTTGTTGCTTTCTAGTGTTCATCTAAAGCATTTCATCCATGTATATTTATGACTATGTATATGATATTGCTCATCTTTATATTTAACAATGTTAAGAATACTCTTTTTTAATACTTCAACATTACCTGCTCAATGTAACATTGGAAAAAAATTAAAGAAGCATGTGTTTCCTTGGAAACAATTGCAAAAGCATGAACAATTTTCCAAATGAATTAAAGACACTTCAATAACATATTGTGTAAACAATAATGGAAAAATATGGACTTCTTTGTCTAGGTAAATTTAGTTATTACCGTTGTCTAAGTCAGAAATGCTTGGATATTTATTACTCATTGGAAGGAGAAAGTAACAAAGAGAAAAATGGACATTGGAAGGAGATGGAGAGGGGAAGGAAAATTGAAATTATTGACCATAGATTGCTATAAGAAGTCATTGCAACTAATAAACATTAGTAATATAAGGGGTAGTTGATGCCCTTTTTCTTTGAAATATGCCTCTTATGATTTACTAAATATAATAAAAATATATCACATTGCAACATAACACATGTGGGCATTACCCTTTGAGCTACTACCTAAATGAGGTTAAATCCAATTGACATCAAATTAATGCCAACCTTAAGCCCAAAAGTCAATATTACTATATAAAAATGTCTAATAAAGTCCCCAAAAGGTGAGCAATAAACATGATCATGTATCATAAATACTTAAGTTCATGGAGTTGATGTTGTTGCTGAAGGTGGAGGATTCTCATTAGGTGGTAAGGAGAGGTTCATCAAGCACTAAGAGATCCCATGCATCATTCACCTCATCCTAAGTATTCACCATGTTAGAAATAATCCAAGGGGGCGTAGGTAAACTTGTCATTGGCATATGATATTGGCTCTTTTTTTGGTGCTACACGACCAACTTTTGTGAGACCTTGTGTCTTTCATGAAGTTGTTTTTCTGTTGGTTGTAGTTGACAGTAGCTTGATCCCTTGTTTATTGTTGAGATGCACTTAGTGATAAATCCTTCATAGGGTTTCATAGAGATCCTTATCATTGTATAAGACACCCTTTCCTAGTACTTCAACATTTGGAAAAGTTGTTTAAGTCCAAGCCACCTAGTGAACTTGTGCTTCAGTCCGTGGACATAAATTACACATGATTGCCACTTTATCATCCCAAGAAAAAAATTGATTAATATCTCAAATCTTGAATTCAATATTATTATAGAATTTCCAATGGTGAAAAAATTTCTCTACTCTTAACAACTGCCAAGTTGATTCAAAATTGGAAGTCTAGATTATGTTGTTTCCAACAATGTGGCCTTCCAAGTAATTGGGTTGCATGAAATGTGACCATAGAGACCCATGGTCCAATTTCAAACTACTATTGCTTTTCTGCAAAACCAAAAAAGATGTTTGGGAGTTATAAACTGACCATGGAAAGTGCAAGTGCATAAGGCCACATTTACATATCATCTATGTTGCATGGTTATTGTTCATAGAAATATAGATCCCATACTCACCACTTTCCTGTTCTCAGGATATTTGGAGTGGATATGAAATGCTCCAAATTCATATGTACATGTACCAGTACCATACAGATTTTTTGGGAGCATTCTTGTTGGAGCATAGGCCGCAACTATGGTAAAGCTACCAAATTTTGAGGAAAAAGCACTAAGTTTTGAAGGAAAAGTGCTAATTTTGAGGAAAAGAACCATTTTTCGACAGAAATGAACAGTGCGCGGTATGGCGCCAGATGGACGAGCTCACCGCAGATTGCGGGCCGGAAATCGCGGAGCCCGTGCGTACAAGTCAAAGGAAAGAGTAAATAACGTGGTCGAGTAGAAAGCTCAACCACCACAGTAAATGAAGCAACGGAATAGAGGGCTCAACTACCCTCATTAAGGCAAAGTATAGGAGTTATGGTTTCTCGGACCAAGGAAGAGCAACGGGCCGAAGCATTGAAGGCGAAGGACAAGGAGCAAAGAACGATGAAGCGACCCCCATACCCGCGATCTACGCCGAAAATCGTGAAGTCTACAGGAAGCTGCGACGTGACTGCAAGAGGTGCCTACAGTACACCTAACCGTGTCAGCGGTTAGGGTTTTTGGGGATCACTGTTGGGAAAGGCCCACAGTTTTGTAAAGGTGCGACCCTTAGGGCCACTTATATATAGGTGTAATTGAAAAATGGAAAAGGGTTGGTTAGGTAGTTAGATAGTTGATAGCCACTGAGTCACTTGTATTGCTGTGTCTTGTAAAGCTGTTAATGATCATTTTTGTGCCTGTAAGTAGGCCACGATCTCGCAGGAGACCGCTTGGCGTAAAGGCCATTGTATGTATCGACTAGTCGCAAGAGGACTGAGAGGGGAATGTAATTGTATGTCTTTGTCATTGTAATATCTGTAGAAGAAGAGAATAGATCTTAGAGAAGGGCTCCCAGCTGTGTGCGTGGAGTTTCCCAGAAAGATCTAAGGCTGCAGCTGTGTGCGCAGCGGAACTGTGTTATCCCCATCTCAAGATAATATAAAACACAGTTCCCATGGATGTGGCTTCCCTCTTGGAAGTGAACCACATAATTCTTGTTGTTGTGGTGATGCTTTACGTGATTGCATTTCTTTGCTTTACTGTCTATGTTTCCATGAATGTTTCGCTATCTTTATGAATGAGTATGTAAAGTAAATCCTTGAAGCTCCCTTAGAAGTGTACTTGTGCATTGTCGAAGGAGTCTGTAAGAACACTGTCATCGCAGTGCTTAAGGAGTGTGTTACTGCGCTATGGCGCAAGGGCAGAGACGATACATAGTGTGTCGGAGGTAGCGGGTAAAAGACTCGTGCGCAGGTGTGGAGCTACCACGCAGCTAGGCTGAGAAGAGTGAGTTCCCGCGCTATAGCGCTGTGAGACCTGTGAAAGAGTAAGACGCTCTGTTTCGGGGTTACCTGCAAGAAGGGAGGGGAGAAGACTGTAGACTCCACACCACCTAGGTTAAGGAAACCTGATTCCTTAGCCCCCCATAGCCACTTCGAGTGAGACTTCGGGCTGCTGTGCAGCTCGTTGCCGAAAGGGCCAGTGCACCAAAGGAGTGTTTGTTGCTGCGCATCCTGAAAACCTGGGTCTGTCCAGAAAGCAGCCAACAAATGGTTCTATTGCCGGGACTTGAACCCTATTATTTTGAAGGCAATGTGGTGATGGAATCCTACAGCTAAAGAAATTCAAGAGTGGTTTGATTCAAAGGCTAGAGAGTTCGCTGAATGTGAAAATAGAAGCCCTAGGCTTCAGACAGAGGACTGGTTGCAGAAGCATATTTATACCGAGCTTCATGAAATCTTCTTTGTAACATTTGCAATCGAGTTGCATGAGTGGGTATCCAAGCTAGCAGATACTGAACCCACTGTGCATGTTGATCAACCTATCGTTTGGATGCCTGAGCTAGTTAGCATTGTGAAGCGGGTAGATAATCCTGTGTCCCACGCAGTAGACTTTTGGTTGAACAGTCTGCTGGAAGGTTTCATCACTGAGTTTGCAGTAGATACGAGAAAGAGCTTCAGCGAGGCTGAGAGGAGCTTCTTCAAAGCATACAGGGCAGAAAACGGTATAAAGTAGGCCTTGACCAGCATTCTTTTGAGTCTAGCCCAGAAGATAGTCGAGCTCGTAGAGCGAGCCATATAGAGAGACAAGGGAGTGCTCATATCCCTTATCACCCTTTTACACCGGAAAAGCCAGACGGGGCTCAGCATAACCCCGCAGTAACACCCTCTAGTAGCCCGCACGGTACTTCTAGTACCTCAGCCCCACCTTTGTTTAACCATCCCGGAGGCAATGCCACAGCACCTCCACGTCAACCTAGCGCAAGAAGGATGGGTGATGACATGAAGCTACCAACCTTTAGAGGAACAGGGCTAGAAGACCTTGAGCAACACTGGTTTCTATGTGAAGCCATTTGGACGATTAAGCAAATTAATGATGATGACGTTAAGCTGGTTCAGTTAGCAACCACACTAAGAGAGAGAGCCTTAACCTGGTTTATGAAATACTCAGCAGCACAGAATAGGACGCTTGCTGATGTAAGAAGTGCTATGATTAAAGAATTCAAGAAACCTAAATCAGAATCACAGTGCATAACAGAACTCAAAGACATAAAACAGTTACCTACAGAATCAGTATGGGACTTTGACTAGAAGTTCAAAGCCTTGATAGATCAAGTAAGCTTTGAGTTTGCACCGCAGTAGCATAAGGAATGGTTCATGGCTGTGCTGCTCCCTCATATTAGACTTCCTCTTATGCAACAGAATCTCACTACTCAAGAACAATCTAGAGATGGCTATGAAACTAGAAGCTTCACCAATTGCTGGAACAAGCAACGATGTTGCGCAGTTGCAGAACCAAATAGCAAACCTAACCTTGCAAGTGCATGATATTAAGAAAGGAAAGGATGTTAAAGAAGAAATTTGGTGTACAAAGTGTAGAGCACAAGGACATTCAAAGGACCATTGTCCTGTTTTCATAGATTATATTGAAACCGGAGCACCTAACCCTTTACCACAGGCTCAGGGGCCTTGGTGTGAAATCTGTAGAACTAGAGGCCACAGACCACAAGAGTGTCACTTGTTACAGAAATATGTGCAAACTCCAAAGAATCTATATTGCAATTTCTGTAAATCAGTAGGCCATGATGAGAACAATTGCAGAGCATATGACCTTATGATAGAAAGAAAACACGATGTTTATAGAGTACAGTCAGAACCACAGGGACCCACAGCAGGTCCGCAGTATGACCCAGCTTGCGAAGGCCGAGGAGGAAATTACAGGGGCCGAGGACGCGCAGGGGGTTTTGGTCGTGGAAGAGGACAGATCACTTGCTATAACTGCGGAGCTCAAGGCCATTATGCAAGGGATTGCCAAAATCCTACAACCACCTGCAGATACTGTAAATCTTATGATCATGTCATTGAGGAATGCCCTTAGTTGATGGCCAAGATGCAAGAAAAGAAGCCACAGGTTAACCAGAATATTCAGTTGATTGCAGTAGAAAAAAGAGAACCAGATCCCACAGTTAATATAGTGACGCGTAGTGGTGCAACCACTAGTGTGCCAGAGTCAGGACCTAGAAAGCCAGCGACACAATGGGTGCACCGCGCTAATATTAAACCATCCCCGCTTGACCTACAGAATAAAAAAGAAGCATTCAAGCAAGCTCAAGAGTATTTCTCAGATCCGCAAGCTTCAAGTTCTGTCACATTACCGCACAATGATATCAGACCGCATGTGCCACGACAAGAGAACTTGGTACGAGAGTAGGCCACTACATCTGGAAGGCCTGATGAGGAGGATACACTGGGCAGTGTTCATGCTTTCTAGAGAAGCTGCTTAAAGTTGTTGCACAATGAAAAAGAAACTATGGAACTCTAACACCTGTTGGATCAATGTCAACAATCTGCTTCGATGAACACACCGTAGTGTGCTGTTCATCAGATCAGGAGTCATACTAGAACTGGAAGAGAGATGAGACTCACAGCGCAGATTGGAGCATTTGAAATGGACGAAGTCATTTTGGATTTAGGCTCAGAAGTTAATGTTCTCACCATGCAGACATGGGAATAGATGGGTATCCCTCAGCTTATCAGATCTCCTATCCATCTAAGACTAGCAAATCAGCAATGAGTTTCTCCATTGCGCAGATTACCCAATGTACCCATTGATATTAAGGGAGTAAGAAGTTTTGCAGACTTTGAAGTAATCAAAATTATGGATGACAGTAGACCTTGCCCAGCACTTTTAGGCATAGAATGGGCATTTGATAATCTGGCTGTCATTAATTTGAAGAAAAGACAGATGACTTTTGAGGATGACCAGATTAGGGTCATTGCACCACTTGATCCCCTTCAAGGACCACGGTATATTGAACCCATTCAAGCAGAAGAAGAAGGGCGCCACATGGAAAGTTTGTATCAGATGACTGCTAGTCATAATGATTATGTCAATCCCACAGCGAACGGCCATATCAGCTGGCGATGTGATAGCTCGTGCACATCAGATTCAAAAGCAGGACTGGAAAACTGGCAGAATCACTTACATGAGGTTTCTGCAAGGCGTTGCACCATGATGACTAAATCCATTTGATGGATTGGCACAGAATTGAATAACACTCCAATCTTTGATGGTTTAACTGGAGTAAGTGAATTCATACATGCATATGAACAAGAAATCCCAGATGAGCAGCGCATACAAACATTGGATGTAGCACTGCGCGCTACACCCGCAAGATGGTGGGGTGCGCATAAAAAAAATATCGACACATGGCAAGACTGTCGCAGGTTGATACTGCGCAGATTTCAAGAGACTACAGCAGGAGTTTTGCACAAATATGATGGACAGAGTGACCCCAGGTCACACATTGAAGCATGTAGTCAGCAATGGTCAGATATTCCAGAGGATGAGTGGGTTCACCTATTCATCCACACGTTGGATATAGTTCCAAGGAACTAGTACACTGAAACAGAATTGTGCAGAGGCACTATCACTTGGCCTCTCATGATTGAAAGTTTTCAACTCACTTTCAGCTTTGAGTCAGAACATCCAAGCATCGATCAGGCTTTAAAGTGTATTAGAAAGAAGGTATTTGGACAATGTCCTTTACCAGAATATTCTCAACCAGATTGGGCTGTCCAGATGGAACATGCCCTGGAATGCTATAATTTCACCACTGGAGAAGAGGATGATGAGCCTCGCAACATCAATATTCCAGAGTCAGAAGGGATGCGCAAAGTCGAAGGCCCTCAGCTTGATATCCCTGCCATTACAGAACACATCAAGCTCAAGAAGATTAACATTGGTACAAAAGCCGAACCCAAGGTTGCCTCTATAGGAGATTATTGGGATGATGAAACTGTTGGCCATATTGCAGATTTACTACATGAGTACCAGGATATCTTTCCTACCAAGTTTACAGAAATGAAAGGCATCCTAGGAGATTTAGGAGTTATGCGCATACCTTTGAAAGCGGATGTTAAGCCAGTAAAACATCGCCCGTACAGGTTAAACCCGTGATATAAAGAAAAGGTCAGAGAAGAAATTGATAAGATGCTCGCAGCTGGAATCATTGAGCCAGTAGAGGAAAGTGATTGGATTAGTCCTATGGTGGTACAAGAGAAAAAGACAAAAGGTGAAATAAGAATCTGTGTGGACCTGCGCAAGCTCAACAACGCATCAGCGCATGATCCATTTCCTACGCCCTTTACAGATGAAGTGCTTGACAATGTTGGAGGACAAGAGGCTTACTCCTTCACTGATGGCTTTTCAGGATACCATCAGATCAGAATCCATCCAGAGGACCACCATAAGACCACTTTTGCGACTAAATGGGGCTCATTCCATTATATGGTAATGCCCTTTTGTCTTAAAAACGCTCCTGCTATTTTCTCTAGAATAGTTGTTGTTGTTTTTAAAGAATTCATTCATAAGTTTCTAGAAGTCTATTTTGATGACTGGAATGTGTTTGGTTTACTAAAGAACCATATAGGGAATCTAAGGATGATGTTAGAAAAATGTAGACAGTATCAGATCTCCCTTAACTTGAAAAAATGTATCTTTTGTGCTCCTTTTGGTATTTTGTTGGGTCACATTTTATGCAGACAAGGACTCATGATGGATCCTGCGAAGGTTGCCATCATTGCTAACTTGCCTGTGCCCAACTCAGTCAAACAATTGCGCACTACATTGGGACATACAGGATACTACAGGAAATTTATCAAGGGTTATGCAAAGATCACTGCGCCTATGGAAAGACTGCTGAAAAAGGATTTGAAATTCCAATGGACAGAAGAATGCCAACAGAGCCTGGACACACTTAAAGGAAAGATGGTCACAGCACCTATTCTAGTTTTCCTAGACTAGAGAAAACCCTTTCATGTTCATGTAGATGCTTCTTCCATAGCATTGGGGGTTGTATTGACCGCCCCATTGCTTACTCTAGCAGAAAGCTGTCTACAGCTGAGAAGAACTACACCACTATAGAAAGAGAAGGACTAGCTATGGTGTATGCCTTACAAAAGTTCAGACACTATCTATTGGGTGCCCATTTTAAAATATATACTGACCATTCTGCCTTGAAGTACTTGGTCAATAAGCCAGTGTTAGGGGGAAGAATTTGCAAATGGCTACTCCTCTTCCAGGAGTATGATTTTGAGATTATTGTGAAGCCAGGTAGATTGAATGTAGGACCTGACCATTTATATAGGATAGAGTCAGGGGAGGAACCTACAAATTTGGAGGACAATCTTCCTGATGCATAGCTGTTTTCTATTCAAGCAGCAGACGAGTATTATTCCGATATTCTTGAGTTTCTCACTACAGGGCAAGCGCTAGTTGAGTTCACAATACAGCAGAAGAAACAACTTGTTGTCAAAGCCGCAGACTTCACTTTGATAGAAGGCCAGCTCTATAAGTTGGGCCCTGATGAAGTCTTGCGCAGATGCATTTTAACGCATGAGAAGAACTCCATAATCGCAGAAGCGCACTCAGGAACCGCAGGAGGCCATTTCGCAGGAAAGCCAACTGTGCAGAAGATCTTAGCAGCAGGTCTTTGGTGGCCAACATTGCACAAGGATAGTAAGGAATTCTGCAAGTGTTGCGATGTGTGTCAGCGAACAGGAAAACCTTCAAGAAGAGATGAAATGCTGCTAAGACCCCAGATAACAGTGCGTGCTTTTGATAAGTGGGCCATTGATTTTGTGGGACCTATCAACCCACCAGGAAAGAGAACCGGCGCAAGATACATCATCACAGCTACTGAATACCTCACCAGATGGGCTGAGACGAAGTCAGTTAAGAATTGTGATGCTGTCACTGCTGCACAGTTCATTTTTGAGAATATTGTCACTAGATTTGGATGTCCACTGATTCTAATGAGTGATCAGGGCACACATTTCCTGAACGAGACTATAGAGGCCCTTACTGAAGAATTCCACATTAGTCACCATAAGAGTACACCCTACCACCCTCAAGCTAATGGTACGGTGGAGGCATTCAATAAGATTCTGGAGAATGCCTTGACCAAGATCTGTAATCAACAAAGGGATGATTGGGACCTTAGAGTCACAGCTGTGTTATGGGCTTACAGAACCACATGCAAGAAATTAACAGGTCACACACCTTTCAGTTTGGTGTATGGACAAGAAGCAGTCATGCCCATGGAATACATTGTTCCCAGTCTCAGAATTGCTCAAATTACAGAAATGGTAGATACTGATACTATGAGTGAAAGGCTGTCACAATTGGTTGCCTTAGAAGAAGACAGGCTTTTAGCTGGATTCCATCAACAAGTGCAGAAGGCGAGACAGAAGCTTGGCATGACATGCATATTAAGAATAAAGTCTTTCAGGAAGGAGACTTGGTACTCCTCTATGATAGTAAATTCATCAAGTTTCCAGGAAAGTTTCGTGTACATTGGTTAGGCCCTTTTCAAGTGATGAAAATAACAGAAGGTGGAGCAGTTCAGCTTGCGAAGCTTAATGGAGAGTTGCTGCCCACAATGATCAATGGGAGTCGGCTCAAGCTTTATCACGATGACCACTCCGCCCTGTCGACCTAATCAGTTGCTAAAGTCATGTAGATGTCCAGTGTAGTTGAAAGAGGCATCGCACTTATCAGTCTACACGAAAGTCGCGAGACATTTTCAGTCTCTGGCTTCCCGCGCAGTTCCTCAAAGTATCCGCGCAGTCAATAAAGCCTGTTCTGAGCGAGCCTATTTTCACTCTTGCGAATTTCCCCAGGTTGTCGAACTTTCACTCTCGTGGAGTTCCCTGTTGCCGATTTGTCGCTCTTGCGGAGTTCTCCTCACCGTGGAGCCCTCCATGTGCACAGTTAGCCATGCTGAAGTTACCCGCTGAAAATTTGAATTGTGGTAGTTCTGTAGCTGCGTCTGAGTCTTAATGAAGGATGAGACCGCCATCTAATTGTACTTGCTCTGTCAGATTCGGCTTGATTTCCCTAAGGTTCGCATTTAATTAAGGAGCCGAAGGCCTTAGCTCATCGCCCGAAGGCTGTCAGAGCCCATCCCTCGCATTTAATGCACCACAGAGCCGTAGGGGGAGGGGGGTTGTCAACTCATCCGCTTAGGCACCAACGGTTATTAACACCACCTGTCCACATCTGCTACCGCCCTGAGCTATAAATACCCCTCATTCGTATATGCTTGGGTTACTTCTCCTTGCTATTGCGTTGTATAGTTGTCCTGTTTGAGAGTCTAAGCCATTGTTTTCAGAGCCGTGTCGTGCAGACTGCTTTCCTCTGTTTTTAGAGTTCACATCCTACGTTGTTCCGCCCTTTTCTGTTCAGTGTTTGCCGTATATGCAATTTCATGACGGAGAACCTGTCAACTGAAGAATTCATCCGTCACTTCAGACACAGAGGGTTAGACTTCGGTATGGGTACCCTGATCAAGATTGGCGAGCTTCCTAGTTTCCCTGATCCCAGCAGTCCCCAGGCACAAGGGCGTCACAACAGCAGCAGCAGCAGCCGGAGGAACCTGTTCTAGAGCCCTTGGCCACTCTGGTTAACTACATTCCTCCGTGCCCAGATGATGCACCCGAAGTGCGTATTCCCAAGAATGTCAAGTATTTGATTCCGCTGCCACCAATGGCAGAAATCGTGCAAGAAGAAGGATCCCTGCTTGGACATCTCCCACTGGTTAAGTTTTCCGACTTCAACTTGGGAGATTATAGAATGTATCCTCAGTTCACACCAGATCACTATCTGACAGTGGTCCATAATCCTGTTAATAAAATTGATGAATTTGTCCCACAGGAATTTGCAGTAAATCTTGAGAAGCCTGGACTGTTGAACCTATTGAAGCTACCGCACTTCGGGCATAGCAATGAAGTTAATGCGGTTGTCAAGGTCCTGTTATCCTATGTTCATGGTGGTTATCTTTGGCTAGGGAGGCCAATTGATCTGAATGTGGACCTGATTCATCGAATTACCGGCCTATCTAAGGTTGGTAAGGACCCCAACGTCCATTTCGTTGGTAAAGACAAGGACCGAAAGCTGGCTGCACAGGTGGTGCAGAAATACAAATTGTCGAGAGGAGGTCGGGCTTATGACCTCACTGTAGTTGAAGATGAAGCACTCAGATTCACAGGTATTCTGCTTGCAGGCAGACTTTTAATGAAGTGCTGACCTAAAGAAGTCCCTGGAGCTGTTGTAGAACTCGCAGTTGCAGCTGCGGAGGGTGAGCAGTATAACTAGTGTCTCTTCCTCCTGAATGCATTCTTGGAAGACTGCCGAAACATTCAGGACACCGCCAATCAGCTGTTCCATTTCTCTTGGCTCCTAATCTTGTATGCCTTTGTCGGGTGGAAGGAATCGCCCAACACTTAGTTTCTTCCACGCCGCTCAGGAGAGGTTACAGGGATGCGCTATGTCAACCTCTAGGATTATAATAATCCCGTGAAGCGCAAGATGAACCACGCCGTGTTCTTCGAGTATTACCATCTTCTTAGGGATACCATCCTATAGATGCCTAGGCTTACTGAGGAGATGGTAGAACTCTATGGAACGAATTTGGTCTTTTCTGCAAACTTGCATGAAATCTACTTCCGCCCTCGTGGAATTCAATCGAAAGAATTGGCCATAGGGCTCTACCGAATGACTACCCAAGACGTGGAGGACACTGTGAAGTCCTGGCCAGATGAATGGAAGCAGGCCACTGAAGTCGCTGCCACAATGCCACCCCCTGAGGTGCCAAAGAAAGATAAGGGCAAGGAAAAGATCAGGCAAAAGAATGATGAAGGTACGTCAGGACCAGCTACCAAGAAGCAGAAGCTGTCGCACCCCACAGAAGCGACTGGAGATCCCTGTGAGACCCTTGCCGTGGGGCTCAACCGGTACTTGAAGGAGCAATTTCATGAGATGCGTGCCTCTCAGGCCAATATCAGAAGTGCTCTGGACCTACAGCTCTTGGAGTTGAAAGGTCTCGCAGGACGAGTTGCGCAAACCCATGTGCCAGCATCCGGCTCACAGGCGCTGCAAGCATCTACAAGCATCGAGCGGGTTGAAGTACCTACAGAAAGGCACACTGTTGTCCACATCCCGCCTCCAAGCATGACACTCCCAGATCCTCTGGCTGCCCTGCAGGTAAGCGTGGTTGGCCCTGTTGAAATAAATTTGTCACTAATTCTGTTGGAAACTCTACAGTTGGTTCAGGAGCAGGTCTCTACTGAGTTGAGAGCTAGGGGGCTCTCCACATTCCATGCCAATCAAAGACTGCAGATGCAGGAAGTAGAGTTGAGGGCAGGCTATAAGGAGATCTCTGCACAGCTTGAACTTCACGAAGCGCAAGACACTGGGCTAAGGAATTCCGTCGATGAAATCGCCCAGGAGCTGCCAACCTGCCAGATTCAACTAGACCTTCCTTTAGTTGAGAAAGTGCAACGCATTGGCAGAAGGGCACAAGCCTTAGAACAGCAAGTAGTTGCTATGGCTGAGGACCATAGAAAGCAACTCGCCGAGTTAGAAGCTCATGTCGTAGTGCCCCCCGTAGATGAGAAGCGAGAACAACTTGAAGCACTGCGCATAGCTTCTACCCAAATGAAGTGCAGAACAGATGAAGCCTAGCAGTTAATGACGCAAGCTATGCAGGCTTGGGATGAGCTCGAGAGGCTCCCTTCAAAAGTTACCCTTTTGGAACATGTGGAAGCAGTAGAACAATCCCTAACTGTTCTGAACGGAGAAGCTAAGCCCTTGGAAGGCTTAGCCAAAATGAGGAAGATGAGCGAAGTCCGCAAAGTCCAGCAAGAACTGCATAGGCTCAAAAACAAAGATGCTACTCTCGCCAACATCATTTAGCGATTTATGGATGAGTATGCTGAACTTGCTACCCAAGCAGAGGCCAAGGTCAAAGCATTTGCTGAGTCTCAAGAGTTGGTCGATGGCGCAGAAGGAGAAGAAGTTACTTCAGACCTGGTACAGACAGACACGAAGTGCGTGCAAGACATGGACTCCGCTATTGTGCAGTGGAAGCAAGCCTTCACTGCGACCCAAGCAAAGTCAGATGCACAACTAAAACGACCGTAAGCTAGTGCGAGTGGCTCGGGGACAAGCCACAAGTAAGTGTTAGGGGCCTGTTGGAGCATAGGCTGCAGCTATGGTAAAGCTGCCAAATTTTGAGGAAAAAGCACTAAGTTTTGAAGGAAAAGTGCTAATTTTGAGGAAAAGCACCATTTTTGGGCAGAAATGAACAGTGCGCGGTACGGCACCAGATGGACGAGCTCATCGCAGATTGCGGGCTGAAAATCGCGGAGCTCGCGCGCACAAGTCAAAGGAAAGAGTAAATAAGGTGGCCGAGTAGAAAGCTCAACCACCACAGTAAATGAAGCGACGGAATAGAGGGATTAGCTACCCTCATTAAGGCAAAGTACAGAAGTTATGGTTGCTCGGACCAAGGAAGAGCAATGGGCCGAAGCATTGAAGGTGAAGGACAAGGAGCAAAGAACGATGAAGTGGCGCCCATACCCGCGATCTGCGCCGAAAATCGTGAAGTCTGCAGGAAGCTGCGACGTGACTGCAAGAGGTGCCTACAACACACCTATCCGTGTCAGCGGTTAGGGTTTTTGGGGATCACTGTTGAGAAAGGCCCACATTTTTGTAAAGGTACGACCCTCAGGGCCCCCTATATATAGGTGTAATTGAAAAAGGGAAAAGGGTTGGTTAGGTAGTTAGATATTTGATAGCCACTGAGTCACTTGTATTGCTGTGTCTTGTAAAACTGTTAATGATCATTTTTGTGCCTATAAGTAGGCCGCGATCTCGCAGGAGACTGCTTGGCATAAAGGCCATTGTATGTATCGACCAGTCGCAAGAGGACTGAGAGGTGAATGTAATTGTATGTCTTTGTCATTGTAATATCTGTAGAAGAAGAGAATAGATCTAAGAGAAGGGCTCCCAGCTGTGTGCATGGAGTTTCCCAGAAAGATCTAAGGCTGCAGCTGTGTGCGCAGCGGAACTGTGTTATCCCCTTCTCAAGATAATATAAAACACAGTTCCCATGGACGTGGCTTCCCTCCTAGAACTGAACCACATAATTCTTGTTGTTGTGGTGATGCTTTACGTGATTGCATTTCTTTGCTTTACTGTCTATGTTTCCATGAATGTTTCGCTATCTTTATGAATGAGTATGTAAAGTAAATCCTTGAAGATCCCTTAGAAGTGTACTTGTGCATTGTCGAAGGAGTCTGTAAGAACACTGTCGTCGCAGCGCTTAAGGAGTGTGTTACTGCGTTGTGGCGCAAGGGAAGAGATGATACATAGTGTGTCGGAGGTAGGGGGTAAAAGACTCGTGCGCAGGTGTGGAGCTACCGCGCAGCTAGGCTGAGAAGAGTGAGTTCCTGCCCTGTAGCGCTGTGAGACCTGTGAAAGAGTAAGACGCTTTGTTCCGGGGTTACTTGCAAGAAGGGAGGGGAGAAGACTATAGACTCCACACCACCTAGGTTAAGGAAACCTGATTCCTTAGCCCCCCATAGCCACTTCGGGTGAGACTTCGGGCTGCTGCGCAGCTCGTTGCCGAAAGGGCCAGTGCGCCAAAGGGGTGTTTGTTGCTGCGCATCCTGAAAACCCGGGTCTGTCCAGAAAGCAGCCAAAAATTCTTATTGTTTGGTGGCCATTCCAAACTATGTTCCCATGATGCACCCAATGCCTCGACAAGTATCATAGATGAGCAAGTGCAAGGTCACCATGTTACAAATACCATACAAAAATGTCCTTTGGCTCTAGAGGTGCATTTTAAGCAAGTAGAAACTTAAGACTTAAGTCCCCAAAATTTATACTTAAGTCCCCAAACTCCATTTAATGTTGCATAGAAAGATGGATTTTGACTGAGCCATTTGTACCCATCAATACACTTGTGACTGAAAAAGGAATTTTTATTTCCCCACAACCAGTGCTTATACCAATTCTATGAAGGATTGATACTTATATCAGAAGAGAGATTTTTGGGAATAAGTCTTTATCATTTTCTTATTTTATTTTTTAGGTGAAACATTTCCTTAAGCTGTGGCCTTTGAATTCAATCTCTTTGATCATGGGAGAAATGTCCTTTATCATTCTAATTCTCTTTTCAAGAAAGAAAAGGTTGATGAACTACAGGTTGTTTTCCAGCAACTTGTTGTCGATAAGGACTAGATATCACCATAGCGAATGGTTATTATCTTATAGTCCAAATATGAATGGATCCCATTTTTGTGGAAGGTAAGTCAAAATACCCTATGTTATAAATGAAGCTTCAATTTTAAATGGGATTGTTGTAATAACAATGTACGCAAATTTATCTCCTGCAACAAGGATTTCCACAAGGCACACCCAAACATATGCGATTGTGTAGAAGTTTCCAGGCCTCATCCGATTTGAGGAATCTAATAAATGAGCGGGGAAGACATGCATTTTCATGTTAATGAGTCCCACTAGCCCACTTCTTGGGGGTACAATAGAGGTCCTAGTGAACTTGATGAAAACCATATTTCCCTTCAAAGGTTATCCCAGAGGAATAACCACAAAAACATTTCAACCTATTGTAAGTTAGGGCGAAAGTTGGATCCCAATAAGATAAGATAAGATAGTTATATTGATGTCTAAAATTGAAAAAAAAGGTAGATCAGTGGGACTAGGGAAAAGAAGTGCAATCAGTGATAAGAACCTGTAGGAATGTGTTAGGTTACTCTAGAAGAAAAAAGTAAGCTAAACTAACAGATATATGAAAAGTACATGAAAGAGCATGATCATGTAATGTTGGAATTAAATAGAAATGTGTTTGGTATCCACTTTGGCACTTCTACTTTATTTTTCACACTACAAACTACCATTTATTTTGGGGAAAGGATTCAAAAACAAAAGGAATCCCAATTTTTTTAATAGATTGCATGTTTGGATGCAAATCCAACATGCATGCTCTAGCCAACAGCTAGTCTAGGAGAGTTTTGAAACTCTAATGATAAGAAAAATTATCCAAGCACTTGCGGTTACTTCCGTACAACACTACATCCTCTCCAAAACATTGGAAGGAGTCATAGGTGAAGTGCTCATTAGTTATTTGCACATATTCTTGGCCAAGGAAAGTATTTCCCCAATGGTCCTAGAGATAATGCAATTGATCCAATATCAATGTAAAATCACAAGTCTCATTGCATTTGGTTGTCTACAATAGATAATATATACCTTGTAGTAGTTTCAGAAACAATTGTTGGGAAATCTCTAATTGGCAATTACCAAGATCCAACTATTGACCAGAAAGTTGTAAATCACAAACAACAATGGCCTACATCTTTAGGAGATTTTGTTGAAAGTGTGGGATCCATTTCATAAACAGAGTAGTGATATTTTCATATGTAATTTTGAATGAAAATTGCTTTGTTCTCATCCTATTTTGAGTTTGTTTGTTAGATATTTATAAACTAGATTGTTTCATATTTATAATCATATTTATATTCAGAGTCGATTTGTAGCTTCTTTAGGTAGCACAATAGTCTATTGGCCTACTGGAATGTTACTTCCATTAATATTATATCCATGGTGGTAACATATGTAGTCACATTAGGCACATGCACTCTATCTTTCATATGTTTAAATACTTTTATTAGCTACTCGAGATTGCCCAGTTTGAAGAGTGTATTGAGCAATGTGTTGTATGTCACAACATTAGTATTGAAACTATGGTATTGCATCTAATAGAAGAACTGCTAAGCTTCGTTTATCCCGCGATCTTTGGAGAGTCCATTTATTCATGTATTGTTGTAAGCTAGGTTAGGCCTATAATATTTTTGCAACATGTAATATCGTTGGAAAGTTTCAACCAAGATATTAACTCAACTTCAAAAATTTTATGAACTTCTCTAGTTAAATTTCTGACAATTTCTCCGAATGGAGCAAGAGGTAAGTGAGGGGTATTAAGGCAAGGAATGAGGATGGTGGGATGAACATTCAATTATGGAATTTGTATGGGGCATGTGCAGCAGCAACCAATCAGATCAAAGAAAGAGTCCTCAGCACAAAGCGCTGGGGCCATTTATGTTTCGGACATCAACTACCGCTGAAGCCTACCGCAAAGCTTTCTGGGCACACCAGCATATGCTTACTAGACTAGGTGGGTTCCTGAACTTAATAACATTGGTTATATCAGTCAAATGAATTATGGTTATGTTTAGGAAGATAATTTAGCAGAATTGGGAGATTTTGGGAAGAATTGGGGTTTTGGGGCTCTCCCGGGATTGCCGACCTAGTATTTTCCTAATCTTTCCAAAGAGGGCCTAAAGGATTACAAATTTTTATTTTTATGACTTATATAGATATTGGGATGAATTAATGACCTTATCCAACTAACAGAATGTAAAAATATTGCTTAGAATGGAAATGGTAGTGAAAGTGGTAAAACTAGTCTAGAATGGGCATCAATCTAGCTAGTCTTGAATTTTAAATTGGCAAACTGATTTTATAAATTCCAAACTCTGTTCTAATGATTATTTAGATCTGATATGAGATGTTCCATACATAAAACACAATATATTTCATTCAGAACATTCCGCCTTTATTTAACTGCTTGCTCTTCAAATGATAGTGCCTCACAAGCTAATTTCTTGATTACAATATTGGGAGAATGGGGAAGAGAAGTAAGAAGTTACTGTGGCTCTATTATGGAAGTGAATATTAGTCCATATACATATTATATGGATGATATTTCTGCACTCTGACTGGCTGATCTTCAAATGGGTGCCATCATTAACTAGCTCTCTTCTTCAGTGGAATCACCTCCAAATCTAGCTGTGGGAGTAGTAGAGGTAGAAGAGGAGTGGAAACTCGATCTGATATTGAATTCTGGAATATAGCAGCAACTAATCTCTGCAACTTCAGCTGATAGACTTCACTGGAGGTCCTGAGAACATCTCTCCATAATTATATTCTTCCACCAGTGTTCTTCCACCAAATCTAGTTGTGAATCTCCTCCAATGGTAGCCTCCTCTTCAATCTGACATTAGATCTTCACGGATGAACTGTACTAAAGGTTACTGGCTGTAATATTGTTTGTTGGGCCTGCATAATACTCATAGGAAAATCATAGGGCCTTGGGGAACATCACCCAAGAGGAATGGTTGAGGCACATCTCTCAACATGTGAGTAGCTCAGAGCTCTCATTCACAAATTACAAATGATCAAAAGTTGTCAAATGGAATTGGTTGGATTCTTTTATAAACTTCATGATAAAATGTTGATCAATTTCTTGGCTTGGTGACTTGTGAGAGTAGGTTACCCGCTTTCCCATTCTACTCCAAAGCCATGAGGGCACCTTTCTTATGTTAAATTTTCAGAATTTACTTCAATCTGATCTAGGATCTTAACTGAGAGAACAACATGTACAGCATATCTACAGCATATCAATCATGGACACAATAATGCAAGCACACAAGAGACACATATTTTACTTGGGGAAAACCATAAAGGTGAAAAACCCCAATAACTTCCTCAGAGATAGATAGAACAATGATACAACCAGAATAAAAGAGATAGTCTTCTCCTAGCAGCAGAGCCTCCTCCTCCACAAGTGCGCCACTCTCCCAAGTGTGAGTGAGAGAATAGAATATGTAAAATGAGAGAGAGACATTCTCTATTTATACACTAACTTGACTTGACCTTTACTCAACTAGGTCGGCCTCAACTTAACCACTTAACATAATGTTGACTGGGCCGACCCCAACTAGGGTGGTCTAATAACCCTTTGACCCACATGGCCGACCCCCAATAGGGTGGTCTAATAACCCTTTGACCCACATGACTTATACAGGGCCGACCCCAACAAGGTGGTCTAATAACCCATCAAGTATAAGTTACGACACTTACAATATAAATGACGACACTTCCGTATAGAGGAATAATAACATCTCTATAGGAATACAACCACTTCCGTATAGAAGAATAATAACATCTCTATAGGAATACAATATACATATATGTGAAATACATTCCGAAGTTACATATACATCAACACTCCCTCTTAACTAGGAAGGTATTTCTCGACACAGATCTTCTAGCACAAGTCTTCTTCTCTGGATCATTGTCACTGGATAATCGTCATCGAGTCATCATCATCATCACTGCTGCTGCTATCTCAATCAATCTCTGAATCTACTCGTCATAGGAAGTTCTACAAAGCCAGTCCTTTTTCATATTAGATGTAGGCCCACCACCTGCAAGTCTTCATCATCACTGGCCATACTGTGGAATCCTCAAGACTTATTACACGTGTCACAAAACCTCGAAAGAGCATCCAAGGATGTTACGAGCACACGGCTCTACCTATAGTATCTCCCAGGGCGATGTTATATGTGACCTCACAACAAAACCTCTCAAGAGCATCCCAGGCTGTTACGAGCACACACCTCTACCTATAGGATCTCCCAGGGACAGATTATATGTGGTCACCATAAAACCTCACAAGAGCATCCCAGGCTGTTACGAGCACACAGCTCTAACTATAGGATCTCCTAGGGATAGATTATATGTGGTCATGGCAAAACCTCACAAGAGCATCCCAGGACTTATTACGGGAACACAGCCCAACCTATTAGATATCCCAAGGACATATTATATGCCATAGGACAAAACCTCGAAAGAGCATTTGCCAAATATCCCAGGGCTATATTATATGCCATAGGAAAAACCTCGAAAGACTATCTGAAGATCTCCCATGGCCAAATTATATGTCCTCCCAGAGCAAAACCTCGAAAGAGCATTTTCCAGATATCCCGGGGCCAAATTATATGCCATAGGAAAAACCTCGAAAGACTATTAGCAAATCTCCCAGGGCCAAATTATATGCTCATCTGCACAACCTGATCCACGGCCATAGAGTATCAACCTGATACTCACCATACATCATCCTGATCATCATCACTACAACATCCTGTTGCATGTCATCTAGAGAAGCTCATCATCCACAATCATCCTAATCATATAATGCATCCACCTGATGCATACCAAGTATCTACCTGATACATATCATCATACATGATCTACCTGATCATACAATGTATCCACTTGATACATACACAGATACATGATCCACACAATGTATCCACCTGATACATATCAACATACATGATCTTAGTATCCACCTGATACATATATAGATACATGGTCCAAGCATCCAACATGATGCATATACAAAATACATACAAATGATCCAAATGATCATATCCAGCATCCAACATGATGCATATATACATAAATGATCCAACTGATCATAACAAGCATCCAATATGATGCATATACATATACAGAGTAGTAAATGGAGCATCGTCCTGATGCTCATTATCCATGATCCTCCTGATCATCATAGCATCGTCCTCTTAAGATCATCTCATCGTCCACGAAGCACAGCCCAGATGCACATCATCCAACACTTACACCACCGACATGGGAGAACACATCTACCACCATTCGGGGAAGGCTTCATCCCTTACTTTTTCACCATTGGAGAACATATCTACCACCATGTGAAAAATGGCTCAGCAATTACATCACGACCAAGGGAGAACACATCAACCATGTCAGAAAAGCTCATGTGCATCTACATCTTCCGGACTCATCACTTCCCTTTGGAAGGAACCTCGATCTGAAGTGCACCAAGCCTCTCTCTGAAGTACTCAAACTGCACTATAGCCAATGGCTTGGTCAATACATCTGCAACAACTGTACTCAGTGCTACATAGGACTGCTTCCTGCTAAACCGAGAGATCACACCTGATTCCATACTGAAGCAGCACCCAGATGTGCTCTTCATATCTACAGCACTGCCAGCCCAATCTGAATCAACATAACCCTGCAGGTTAAACTTTTGATTCGCTTCATACTTGAGCCCATAATCCACTGTACCCTTCAGGTACCTCAGAACATGCTTTACAGCAACCAGGTGAACACTCCTTGGATCCGTCAGGAACTGGCTCAATATGTTCACCACAAAGCAAATATCTGGTCTCGTGTTCGTCAGGTACCTTAAGGACCCAATCATCTGACGATACATAGAGACATCAACCGGCTCAGATGAAGCATCACAAAGAAGCTTCAGATTCAAATTCCATAGGTCTGGCCATGGCCTTGCAATCCATCATCCCGAACCTCTTCAGGATCTCTACTGCATACTTCCCTTGTACAAGGAAGATTCCATTTGCACTCTGCCACACCTCCATGCCAAAAACAAATAGTGCATCATCCCCAAGTTCTTCATCTCGAACTCGGCAGCAAGCTTTCGCTGCATGTCGGCAATCAATCTATCTTCACCTGTAACAAACAGGTTATCCGCATACAAAAGTAGTATCACTGGATTTCCTTCCTCAACCTTGTAGTAAAGGTTGGAATCCGCTTTACTCTTGGTAAAGCCCAAACTGGATAGAAAGCTGTCTATCCTACCAAGTTCTGCACACATATATGACTAAACCATTCAAGAAGGCTGTCTTGAAATCCATCTAGTGTATCTTCTATTTCATCACTTTTATATTTCTCTATGTTGCTATCTGCAGCATGCTTGATCTAATAGTTCCATTTGGAAGTCACAACAGGCTTCCCTTCAACTCTTGGGACCGCATCCCAAACATCATTCTTCATGATCGACGGATCATGGCATTCTTCTCGTATCCTGGGAACTTCAATATCTTCAATAGATAATTTTGTTGCTTGAACAAATGTTGTAGTCCTTCTTTTGTAGGTGAAGGTATACAGTCTTTTCTACAAAACAAGTTAAATTGCATGATTAGAAACATCTCATAATTTTCAGACAAATTCTTACACATAAAGAAATATGTCATACATTCATGCAATTATCTTAGCCAATGCTTGAATACAACATTTATCCATGTTCCACAACTTTCTAGACGCCTTCCAGTCTCTACCAGAACATTGTTAATAGTTTGCACTACTCCCAACATGTCAGCAAAGAGGTTTCATTCTAGATAAGTAGCACTGGAATGTTGTACAGTGCCATACGCCACTTACCCATCACATGCATATTAGTAGTATACTGTTCATTAATGCAATCATTCTAATATGCACAATACATATCCTAAGTCTAGGAACATGAGCATATACATCATTGAACAATTTTATTTAAACAAACAAATATGCAAGAAATGATAATTAAAAAATACTTATCTTTGTTTGGTTGCTGGGTGGACTCCCTCTGAGTCTTTGTTTCCTTGCAGGAGCTGTTGAAGTAGCTTCTTCTACACCTTTCTATTGTGGAATGTAGAAAGATGGTCAACTCCCTCTGAATATCTGCATCCTTGCATAAACTACTGAAGTGTGCTCCTTTTCTTTCTTGCAGGAACAACTGGAATGTGCTCCCTCTTGATCTTTGCTTCCTGGATTACCTGTCCTTGAACTTACATCCATCCTTAATCACTATGCATGCTTATTAGTATCATCATTGTGTTATCCTTGAGGTCTCATACATAATCACACATTTATTAGTATAATCTTAATACTATCAAAACACAATAATCTTAAACATGTATAGTCATCATCATTCATAGATAATAGACATTAGTATTCAAGGTTTCAGGGAAGTCTTCTTTTACTCATGCATATTCTTATTTGATCATAGGACTCTTCTGATTAGTTAAATCATCAATGCATAAACTCGTGATTACTCAAACCTATACCTTCATGATTCTTCTGGTTAATCATATCATCAATTATGGTAAGAAACATAATATGCATACAGCCATGACTATTCAAACCTATGACTTCATGAATAATCATTATCAACAACACAACAGTATAAGATCCTAACACAAGGTAGGATTCTAGCTTGATATAGGAAAAACATACCTGGATTAGCATGCTAGCTAGTTATGTATAACATACCCGCATAATGTCTTCTGATTCTCTTCAGTGACTTGTGCTAGTAACCTGCATGTCTCATAGGTTAACCATTGTAGGACCAAGTTATACATACCTCAAAAGTAGATCTTCTATGTGATCCATGACAATGGATGAAGCTTTGTCTTCATGTCACCATGATCATATGTTCTTGAAGTAGAACATGATTTTTCTTTCTTGGTGTACCTTTTATGTTAGCGAACAACATAAACCTCATACAACATCACAATACATTAGTACATTCTTAAGTGTCAAAACCTTAATCAATGAATATCTTCTATTAAGGTGATACAACAAGTCTAGTAATTAATCAAGATTGTACTGTAATGATATGAAGACAAACATATGATAAAATTAACCATGAAACATACCTGTAAGCCATACCTGTCAAGATTGCTTGTAATCTTCTTATGTAAGGCCTTAGCCTCATCTCCCTCTAAGACAGGAACTTCTTCACTTATGCAGGTGACCAATCCATCTTCTTCTTGGATTAACCCAATCCACTTGATTTGCAAGAAATGGACCTAGAGCTGGATTAGGGTTTGTCAAGGAAACCCCAAAAATTCAAACTTTGAATTTCAAACTTCTGAAAGGATAGAAATATGCGCCTTGATGAGCTGATCAAGTTGGTATATTCAGAATTTGAAAACTACAAAGTTTCACCCCTCGAAATTGCCTTTTAGATTTCTGGATTCACTAGGGAGGACCCTGAATTAGCGTTTGAGTTTCCTAGAGCTTCACCCAACCAAAAGATTTGATTCAAAGCTCTAAGCTTTGATTTTTCTGAGGAGCTTCTAGTCATGGTCACAAATTTCCAAAATTCCAAGTTTTGCAGAAGCCCTAATTTTCCATCTTTCCGATCAAAGTCCCGAACTAGGGTTTGATCAAGCTTGGCCTTCTGCCCAACCAAAAAATCTGATATTGGTCTCTAAATTTCGATTTTGATGAGTAGCATCCAGTCGTGGTCTCCGATTACAAAAATTCCAACTTTCTCCAAAGCCCTAAATTCTAGAAGCCATGAATGAAGGTGCTCAAAAATATTTCTGTTTTGACAGAAATATGTACCTAATTGTTTCTGGTGTACCTCCGACCTGTTATCTTTCCATCCCGATAGGTCTGACCTCAATTGAATTCTCTGAGAGAGAGTTATGCCAAGTGTTGCAACGTGACCTGTTTATGGGATAATACAGGAAAGCGAATTTGTACGTCGTGCCACATGTCATTGTTTCAACTTCGGCCTCTGAAATATTTTCCTAAGATAGCCCGACCTGTTATATTTCCACCCCAATAGGTCTGACCTCAATTGGATTCTCTGAGAGAGAGTTATGCCAAGTGTCGTAACGTGACCTGTTTATGGGATAATACAGGCGAGCAAACTTGTACGGCATGCCACGTGTCACTGGTTCAACTTATTCCTCTGAAAACTTTTCTTGAGATAGTACAGTCTATTTACTACCTATCACTTTTTATGAAATTTCATTTGGATCTTCCTAGCCCAAGTTATGACCTTTTTCCCAAGGTCACTTGATTTTAACTCAGATCTGGAAGAGGCCAAAACCCTATATTGTACAGATCATAAATCACAAAGTATAATGCATTAGAGATTGTCCTTTGGACACAAGGTACATGTGGATCTGATCTTCGACCTTTAAAAGTTTCAGATCCAAAAACTTCACGAAAATGGATTTATAGCGAAAGTTCTACGATGACGGTTTTTGCTATATCAAGCCCTAGCATCGTAAGTGCAACAAGTGTCATACATACCATATCATGCCTTCTTTCAGGCTAGCTTTGATACCATGTTAAATTTTCAGAATTTACTTCAGTCTGATCTAGGATCTTAACTGAGAGAACAACATGTACATCATATCTACAGCATATCAATCATGGACACAATAATGCAAGCACACAAGAGACACAGATTTTACTTGGGGAAAACCATAAAGGTGAAAAACCCCAATAACTTCCTCATAGATAGATAAAGCAATGATACAACCAAAATACAAGAGATAGTCTTCTCCTAGCAGTAGAGCCTCCTCCTCCACAAGTGCGCCACTCTCCCAAGTGTGAGTGAGAGAATAGAATATGTAAAATGAGAGAGACACACTCTCTATTTATACACTAACTTGACTTGACCTTTACTCAACTAGGTCAGCCTCAACTTAACCACTTAACATAATGCTGACTGGGCCAACCCCAACTAGGGTGGTCTAATAACCTTTTGACCCACATGACTTATACAGGGCCGACCCCAACAAGGTGGTCTAATAACCCATCAAGTATAAGTTACGACACTTACAATATAAATGACGACACTTCCGTATAGAGGAATAATAACATCTATATAGGAATACAACCACTTCCATATAGAGGAATAATAACATCTCTATAGGAATACAATATACATATATGTGAAATACATTCCGAAGTTACATATACATCAACATCTTGAGGAGAATAGCAACTTCTGAGCTTTCAAAACTTTCTTTCCTTCACCTCCTTCACTGAATTTGGGCAAGTATGCTTTAGATAGCTTTTATGGTTGTTCCTATTTTCTTTCAGAAAGCTTTTATGAATCTTTCCACTTTCTTTACTTTCCTCTTTTTTGCTTTTGTCTTAATTTTCTAGCTTTTGTCAGTTTCCTTTCTGGGTTCATCTTGCCAACTTGTCTCCACTAGATTCCTTAGTTTTTATGAGACTTAACCACTTAGGCAAGTTTGGCTCACTTACCAATTCGAATTTCCTATCCAAGTCATCAACCACTTGGCATATTTATTAGCAATAAACATTTAAATGAAAATAATACAACTTAGAAATAATTTAACTTAGTAATTAATTAATTATCCAGTAATTAATTAATTGTTATGGTGTAATGCCTCAAAATTTCCCCAATTAATTAATTTCTCAATTAGTCAATCACTTGGACTTAGTCACGGGGTTAATAACTGCATGGGGGGGCCTCCTTGTCCATTTAATTCCCAAATACAACCTTAGGCATCTTCCATAAGGTAGTTTCCATACTTGCTCATTAATTAAATAATTATTGCTTAGGTGACTTAGGCCAAAATTACCCCATGGACCATGGAAAAATATGGGGACATGACAGTCCTCCCTTCCTAAGATTGCTTGTCCTCAAGCAAAGTCAGGAGTCCACCAGGCATCTGTTGCACCACTCTAATTATAATTGTCCCCATCCACTGTACAATCTGTAAATTAAACTTGGGCCTTCAAAAAATGAAGAAAAACTGCACTGTAATTTAGATCTACAAATGAATCATAAACAAAATTTTCAACCCAATTAGGATAACTGAGTAGAATTCCTGGATCCCATTGTTTCTCCTGCAAGGACCAAACATTTTCTGTCACCTTTGGCAATATTTCACTCAAATGAATGCCCGGATCCCAAAGTATCAATTGCATTTTCCCAATCATCAAAATCAATTTAGTGGATCTGTCATAAAAAATGTGCCTTTTCATCTGAGGACTAACTAAAAGGACATTACTACCAACTAAACCAAGTGGATAGAAAAATGTTTCTTCTAGTGAAAACATCCAATGGCTCAACTCTCTGCCATTGGAGAAAAATTTCAAGCATTCCTCCCAGCATGTGGATTCCCTCCACATAGGCCAACCTCTGCAAGTAAAATGTTCCATTAATTTAACTTGGCAACTTGCCTACTTAGCTGCCTTCCCTTGACCATAAGCATAAAAAAATTTGCCAGGAAGTTTCATGCTTGTCAGGTAATATTTCACCCAATCCATATGTGGATGAGTGACATCAAATGGATTCAAAATATACTTTTGTTGCTGCTCACAATTCAAGACAATGTCAGTTATAATAAGAAATTTATTTCAGAAACAAGTGAACTTTTTACCTACCAGAATTCTTTTCTAGTGAGGCCTCTATCCATCCATCTAGTGGCTGAGTCAGAGATCCTGCTTGCTGGTTTATATGAGCTATAATCAGCCATCTCTTTTGCAATAGGATCCATCTCCCAGGGGAATAGATCATGATCCTCCTGTTGTACATGTGAAACAAACCAGAAGAATTTCTTCACCCACTGTTCTTTCCCCATTGGTGTTGTTGAATCTAGGACATGTGGGAAAGAACTGTGAACCTTCTTTGCATGTCTGCAACCTTCAGTTATCAGACTTATGGCTGCAACTTCTCCATTATTGGCTGGCCCAAACTGGGTTCTCTCATCCCACTCTTCCATGGGAGAGTGTCTGTCTTCAAGGAACAACTCAAGTTCCCTTGGAAAAAAGTCAAGTGCTTGGTTCTCATCAAACTGTTCTGTACACTCTTCAAGCACATATGAAAATGAAGGATCCTCTTGATCCACAATCTCATGATGTTCCTCCCTATGATTAAGAATTCTTTCAGCCAAATGAAGTTGACTGAATGGTGAGTAGGAGGGTAGGGGGGATCTTTGCAACTTTTCACGAAGCTGCAATATTTCTTTCTTTGATTCTTGGAGGACACTTTGAGTGCTTCTCAAAGAATCTTGGGTGGCCATTAATTCATCATTGAGCTTGTTGATCTCTTCATCATCCCTCAAGGATGTACCATGAAACAATTCTACAAGCTCCAACAAACTATCTCTATCAGAAAGCAGGTTCAAGAATTTACCTTTTATGCTTGCCATGGCTTTCTGAAACTCTCCTATGTCTCTCATGGAAGACTGCTCCCCCAAATTCCAACAAAGGTTATTCATTAAGGCATGGGTTTCATTGAGGGTTTGAAGGGCTTCTTGAATTTTGCATTCATTCATCTTTAGTGTCCCTGCAACGAAATGAGGTTTTGGTAGATGAACCTTCCCTTCTTCTAGCTTCCTAGGATCAACTTCAGCTGATTTTGTTGAAGTTATGAAAGCTGATCCATATTTTGGGGTTGCAAGATATTCATATTTTAGATCATGAATATCAGATCTTTGGCTGCAACTGGGGTGCTCATTCATCTCTGGTGCACCAGTAAGTCTTTCTCTCCAATTTTCATCCCTCCCCAATTCAGGAGTCTCAACCCTTGGGGGTTCAAGAAAACTCATATTCTCCTCTGAAGTGGCTGCCCCATCATGTTGACACATAGGCATGTAAAAATCAGAATTGAAACAATTCCCATGTGTTATCTTTTCTCCTCCTTGTGATGGTGTGTTGGTGGTTTGGCCTTCCACCAATCTCTCATTTTCAATTTCTATTGTTGCAAGACCTTCTTCTTTCTCCATGGATCTTGCATCCACAACACCATCACCAATGGGTACTTCCATGTCTCCCACATATATGAGAATACACATCATTAGATGCTTCCTCACACTTAAAACATTCCTCAATAGGTTCTCTTCCAACCATGTGGGTATCCTGTAAACACCTTTCTAGTGATTCAGTCCTATCACTGCATTCACCCTTATCATTAAGGATGCGAGACTCACCATCCAGGGAATCCCTTATGCAATAATCATCCTCTGATGTGGATGAAACATCATCATTATACAAACTAGTACAAAAATATGAATGTGGTCCATACCTTGGCATCATACTTATCTCTTCAATGGGTTGGGTTATGGTGCCTTGTTCTACCACCAATTCTACTAGTTCACATCTAACTGATGTGTGATCAACTTCTGCCTCACTATGAAGCTCAAGTGGTGAATTTGAATTTGATTTAGGTTCTTCTTTTGGATCCGATCCAAAATATGTCTCACCATCATTAAGCTTACCAATCTCTTCTGAGGTGATCTTGAGATTCCCAGCATAGAATCTTGTAGTAGATTCTTCTTCCATTCTGTCAACAATCTCATGATTGGTTTTTGGGTCTTGCTTCTCCCTGGTTGTCTTAGGATGAAGATTTTTGGAGGTTCTTTTTGAAGAGGATACAAAAATTCTTGTGAATTCACATGCATCCAATAAATATTTCATATCTTTTATTATCTCTTCGATAGAAGGTTGACCTTTGACTATGGAACATGCAACTTTTTCCTGAATATGGCTATCAGAATAACCATAGTCTCTTCTTCTAATCATGATCTCATGGGAGATGCTTGTGGAAGGTATTTCTTGGAAATTCTCTTCCTCATATTGTCTGCAATATTGTTCATACTACTCATCATAATCATCATACTCTTAATAAAAAAATTCTTCTTCTTCATGCAACTCACACTCTAAATCTTCCATGAATGGAACTAATTCCAAGACTTCAACTTGACGATAGTGTTGAGATACCTTTCCACTGAGAGTTACTTTCCACAAGATGAGCCAAGGAAAGTGCTCCGATACCACTGTAATATCCTTGGAAAATTTCAACCAAGATATTAAGTCAACTTCAAGAATTTTATGAACTTCTATAGTTAAATTTCTGACAATTTCTCCGAATGGAGCAAGAGGTAAGTGAGGGGTATTGAGGTAAGGAATGAAGATGGTGGGATGAACATTCAATTCTAGAATTTATATGGGGAATGTGCAGAAGCAACCAATCATATTAGAGAAAGATTCCTAAGCACAAAGCACTGGGGCCATTTATGTTTCGGACATCAGTTACCGCTGAAGCCTACCGCAAAGCTTTCTGGGCACACCAGCATATGCTTACTAGAATGGGTGGGTTATTGAAGTTAATAACAGAGGTTATATCAGTCAAATGAATACTAGTTATGTTTAGGAATATAATTTAGCATACTTGGGAGAGTTTGGGAAGAATTGGGGTTTTTGGGCTCTCCTGGGATTGTTGAGCTAGTCTTTTCCTAATATTTCCAAAGAGAGTCTAAAGGATTACAAATTTTTATTTTTATAAATTATATGGATACTGGGATGAATTAAGGACCTGCTCCAAATGACAGAATGTAAAAATATTGCTTAGAATGGAGATGGCAGTGAAAGTGGTAAAACTAGTCTAGAATGGGCATCAATCTAGCTAGTCTTGAATTTTAAATTGGCAAACTACTTTTATAAATTCCAAACTCTGTTCTAATGATTATTTAGATCTGATATGAGATGTTCTATACATAAAACACAATATATTTCATTCAGAACATTCCTCATTTATTTAACTGCTTTCTTTTCAAATGATAGTGCCTCATAGGCTAATTTCTTGATAACAATATTGGGAGAATAGAGAAGAGAAGTAAGAAGTTACTGTGGCTCTATTTTTGAAGTGAATATAAGTCCATATACAGATTAGATGGCTGATATTTCTGCACTCTGAGTGGCTGATCTTCAAATGGGCGCCATCATCAACTAGCTCTCTTCTTCAATGGAATCACCTCCAAATCTAGCTTTGGGAGTAGTAGAGGTAGAAGAGGAGTGGAAACTCGATCTGATATTGAATTCTGGAATATAGCAGCAACTAATCTCTGCAAATTCAGCTGATATACTTCACTGGAGGTCCTGAGAACATCTCTCCATAATTATATTCTTCCACCAGTGTTCTTCCACCAAATGTAGCTATGAATCTCCTCCAATGGTAGCCTCCTCTTCAATCTGACATTAGATCTTCATGGCTGAACTGTACTGAAGGTTACTAGCTATAATATTTTTTGCTAGACCTGCATAATACTCATAGGGCCTTGGGGCACATCACCCAAGAGGAATGGTTGAGGCACATCTCTCAACATGTGAGTAGCTCAGAGCTCTCATTCACAAATTACAAATGATCAAAAGTTGTCAAATGGAATTGGTTGGATTCTTTTATAAACTTCATGATGACCTGCTGAGCAAATTCTTGGCTTGGTGACCTGTGAGAGTAGGTTACCCACTTTCCCATTCTACTCCAAATCCATGAGGGCACCTTTCTTGAGGAGAATAGCAACTTCTGAGCTTTCAGAACTTTCTTTCCTTCACCCCCTTCACTGAATTTGGGCAAGTGCACTTTAGATAGCTTTTTTGGTTGTTACTATTTTCTTTCAGAAAGATTTTCTGAATCTTTCCACTTTCTTTACTTTCCTCTTTCTTGCTTTTGTCTGATTTTTCTAGCTTTTGTCAGTTTCCTTTCTGGGTTCATCTTGCCAACTTGTCTCCACTAGATTCCTTAGCTTTTCTGAGACTTTACCACTTAGGCAAGTTTGTCTCACTTACCAATTCGAATTTCCTAGCCAAGTCATCAACCACTTGGCACATTTATTAGCAATAAACATTTAAATGAAAATAATACAACTCAGAAATAATTTAACTTAGCAATTAATTAATTATCCAGTAATTAATTAATTTTTATGGTGTAATGCCTCAAAATTTCCCCAATTAATTAATTTCTCAATTAGTCAATCACTTGGACTTAGTCACGGGGTTAATAATTGCATGGGGGGCCCTCCTTGTCCATTTAATTCCCTAACACAACCTTAGGCGTCTTCCATAAGGTAGTTTCCATACTTGCTCATTAATTAAATAGTTATTGCCTAGGTGACTTAGGCCAAAATTACCCCATGGACCATGGAAAAATATGGAGACATGACACAACATGTCTTGAAAGACTTCCCTTTCCTTCTTTAAATTACCCACCTTGGTAAAACCAACTATACTACATTGTATGTTATTTCATTGGGCATAATGCCTATTTTTGGCATAACATCTAACATTCTTGGACCTTCCTGAAGGTTTCCTTCTTCGGAAAGCCCACTAGTAACAGCATCGTTGTATGTGATAACATTTGTATTGTACCTTTTGTCCAACATTTCAGGAAGAAATTTGGTGGCCCCTACCATTTCCCTTGCTTGCAAAAATCGTCAATGCATGCATTGTAGTGAGTACATTAGGGCATGCGTTCCTCTTGAGCATTTCACAAAAGAGCTTACTAGCCTTGTGCAACTTGTCTTCTTTACATAACCCACCAATAGGTGCATTTTATATGAAAACATCAGGCCAAATGTTTTTGTTAGACATTTCATAGAAGAAATTACTAACCTCGTTCAACTTATCCCTTAGGAATAAAAATACCACTAGTAAGAGCATATATGTGATAAAATTTGTATCGTACCCATTGTCCAATATTTCAGGAAGAACTTTGGTGGCCACTACCATTTCCCTTGTTTGCACAAATCATAAATATGTGCCCTATTTGAGAGAAAACCAACCCTGGACATTGTTGCTTTGATCGATGTCAATTATCAATTGTGACAAGTATTTAAAGACCTAGGTTTCATGTGCTTTTTGAAAGCTGTCGAGGCTTTGTCTATAAACATGTACTCACAATGTGTTTCTTTCTCTTGAGACTATCATGTGAAGTATGGATTGTGATGTTTGTTTTAACGAGTTATCAAGTGTGAGAAGTATTTAGAGACTTGGGTTTCATGTCATGGATTTTTTTTCTTTTGCTCCCAACCTCTCACCTAGAGTTAGTGTCTTTATGGTGCTTCAACTTCAGTGATATTTATTTGCAACAATGATTGTGGATGTGCTTGATTGTTTGAAATAATGATTAAGCTCTCTTTGAAAACCTGTCTTGAATAAAAATGCCTAAAACCCAAAATTTGAGATGCTCGCAGTCCTGAATAAAAGATCCTAGTTGTAAGATTCCTATAGCACACTCTTTTTCATAGGTTCCTATCATAATATTCAATGTTCATATTAAAATTCCCGTAGTCCTGAATAAAAATTCCCACGGTCCTGAATAAATGTTTGCATTCCACTCTTATACTTCTTTTAAAAATGCTCACAATCTTGAAAATGTTGGCGAAGTACACTCTTATACTTTTTAAAAATTCCCGCAGTCTTGAAAAAATGCCCACTGTCCACTTTTATAATTCTTTTAAAAATGCTCGCAGTCCTGAAAAAATCCCCACAGTCCACGCTTATAATTATTTTAAAAATTCCCACAGTTATGAAAATGATCATGTGCATGTTTTGCGGCCTATTGGCATTTCCTTTAAAGAATGCATTTTCTAAATTGGGACAAAATTCGACAGTTTGCTTAGAGCTTTTGGTGTATTTTGAAATATGCATTGCATAGTTCGAAGGCTAGTGAAATCCATATCTTGGGAATTTCTGTCATAGAATTATACATACTGCCAAGTTTATCAATGCCTTTATTATAGGCTGGGAAAATCATTCTACCATACTAATATGATGCGCATTGTTCTAGCCATATGTTTTCCACATCTAAAACTGGTGCACTTTTTCAAGGCTATCAAGGCCTACTCTGTAGAAGTGGCCTATACTTGAGATTATCATATAGAATATAGACTTTGGTGTTGGTTGTAGCCAATTTAGGAAAAAACAATTGTTTCCCTTGTTACTTTGATCAATGTCAATTATCGATTGTGACAAGTATTTAGAGTGGTAGGTTTTCAAGTAATAGAATCATGGGATAGTTTCTAGTTGCTTGGATTGACAAATAAACATTCTCATTTGATTATGGTTTAGATTCATCTGTGTTTTTTGTGGTATGTTGACATTGACATGATTGTTTTTTCAAGTATCCATTTTTTCAATTGGGACAAAATTCCATGGATTGCTTACAGGCTACAGTGGTTTCTGAAATCTACAATGCTTAGTTCTAAGGCTCTTGTAATCAAGATATTAGGAACTTATGCCATATCATTGTACATACTTCCAAGTTTATAGATGCCCTTTTTTGTAGGTTGGAAAAATCGAGTTCTCTTCCATGGTTCTAGGTTTGCATAGGTCTTTAAATGCAGTGACTATTAGAATTTGGTTTAGTGTCCAAACAATACTATCTATTTCAATTAAAGGAGTTGTTGCATGTTCTTATTGTATGCATTGTTCTATGTGTGTTTCCAAAATATGGACTTAGACACAGTGTAGAAGCAATATACTTTTTGCATGGAATGTCCTGGTATGTATCGAAATTGCATTGATGATTATGTAAGAGATGATGTTAATGATGTAATATGGTGGCTAGAATACTTGTATCATATTGATATGATATGTTTAGTGATCTGTTGACATTGCCAAGATTGTTGACATTTCCAGGATTGTGAGATCTTGTATGCTTTTCTGAAATCTATTGAACCCTTTTTTGCAACTCGCCTTCTCTACATATCCAATCAATATGCACACTTTATGTGAAAACATGAGCAGGGATGATTTTAAGAACCCCCCCAAAATTTTAATGTATAAAAAATGGGCGAATCTCCTCGATATATAAGAAAACTTGAAGGTGATTTTATCAATAATATAATATGTATATATAATTTTTTTGGTGAATCTTTCATTTAATTATATAATGTTGTAAAATATTGGCGAATCTTTCACTAAATTATAAGATATTGTAAAATCTTCGTGAATATTTCACTTAATTATAAAAAAATGCAAAAACTTGGCGAATCTTTCACTGATTTAAAAAATATAGAAAAAATTTGGTGAATATTTTGCCAATAAGACTCAATATTTTGATTATGTAGATTACTAAGGTAGTGCAACATAAGAACATACATAGGAGCTCAACTCTGGACTCTCCCGACTCCTATATTCTCGAATGAACAAGTGTATGAATGAGGAGAGGATGGATTTATTTATACATTTCACAAGCAGTATTTGATCACTCACAACTAGAAGGTGTCGACGAAACACGACTGCACTAACTAGATTCAAGGAAAGTAGGGACTCTACTTGTTATCTTGTCACTTAATGTTCCAATGGACATGTGGGGTCATGAATCTTGGCAAGCCAACGAACTGATAGAATTAAGTGAATATCCTAGTAGCGAGCCACTTCCTTTATATAGATAGATAGTTCTTGGACCAATTCCAAGCTTCCAACCAAAATTCTACCAAACTTTATTCTCTTTGGTGTCAAATGGTAGGAGAGTTGCATATTTGTTGATGTATATGTAACTTCGGAATGTATTTCATCTGTGTATTTATATATATTTATTGTACCCTTATAAGAGATGTGTTATTCCTCTATAAGGAAGTGTCGTCATGTGGATTGACAAGTGTCGCAAGTGTGTGTACTTGCCGATGGGTTATTAGACCACCATGTTGGGTTGTCCCGAAATTATATATAATATAATGTGGATGTATCTAACTAGACAAGTCGGCCCCATAAGGTCACTGGGCAAAAAGGTGAGTATAAATAGAGATAGGAGATCTCTATTTTACTCACTCGGAAAAGTAACTCACTCTCACTCTCAGAAGTGGCACACTAGTGAGGAAGAGGAGGATCACATGCTAGGAGACTATCTCAATGTTATTTGGTTGTATTTTGGTTGAGCCATTGCTTTCTCTATCTCTGAGGAAGTTGTGGGGTTTTTCACCTTAGGGTTTTCCCCATGGAAACTCTGTGTCTCTTGTCTCTTATGCTTTTGATTCTTGTGATGCTTGTCATATTGTGATTGTCATGCATTGATATACTGTATATGTTATTCTCTCAGCAAAGATCCTAGAGTATAATGAATTAATGCTCAAAATTTAACATGGTATCAGAGCCAGGTTGAGAAGAAGACATTTTGCAGTGACGGAAGCTTGAGTTCCTTGTTTATTGGGTTTCTCTCCACATATTTTGGAAATTCAGTATAGTAGATTGACTCTACTCATCAAGGCGCATCTATTTGTCCAATCAGAATTCAATTCCGAGCATTTTCAGATTTGGCCCTAAAAATTAGGGTTTCCACAAAAATAGGAATTTCTGGAATCTGAAGACACAGCTGGAAGCTCCTTGCAAAAATCGAAGGTTAGAGCTTTGGATCGAGATTTTTGGCTAGGTAGATCTCCGGGAAACTCAAACCCTAATTCAGGGCTCTCTCTAGTGAACCCGAGAGGACAAAAAGGCAATTCGGAAGGGCAAAACTTTGCTGATCTCAAATTCTGAATGCACCAGGCTGATCAGCACATCAAAGCGCATCTTTCTATCCTTTCAGAAATTTGAAATTCACATTTTGAATTTTTAGGGTTTCTCTGACACACCCTAATCCGGGACCAGATCCAGTTTTCAGCATTTCAAGTGGTAAGACCTAAATCTTTTCTATTTGCATTTGAAGTACTCTTTAAGATGTCTCTCCACACCAAGCTTGAGGATAAGCTTGAAGGGGCTGATAACTTTCGATCCTGGAAGTATAGGATTGGGTTAATCTTGGAAGAGAATGAGTTGGACTCATATGTGAAAGAAGACATCCCTATCCCAGAGGATGAAGAGGCCAAGGTATTGCATAAGAAGAACTTGGTCAAGGCAAAGAGAAAGATTGTTGATTCTATCAAAGACCATCTCATACCCCATGTGTCTTCTCTTAAGACACCCAAGGAGATGTTTGAATCTTTGACCAAGCTATTAGAAGGAAAGAACATAAATCGGAAGATGACCCTGCGGAACCAATTGAAAGGAGTGAAGTTTCAGAATGGAGAAACCATTCAATCTTATTTTTCAAGGGTCTCCCAGATCAAGGAACAACTAGAAGCAGTAGATGAAATGGTGGAGAATGGTGAAGTAGTGATGACCACTCTAAATGGCCTACCCAGGTCATGGGATTCCTTCATTCAAGGAATTTGTGCAAGGAAGAAGTTGATCTCCTTCAACAGATTGCGGGAAGAATGTTCTCAAGAAGAAGCTAGACTTATAGCTCGTGAGGAAAAGATGGGAGGTGAAGATCAAGCTCTTGCAACTCACACCAAAAGAAGCAAAACCAAGAAGGAGCACTCTCGCCACAATAGATCCCATCAAAAGAGTAAGAAGGACCTAAGATGCTTCACATGCAATGAGAAGGGTCACTTTGCTTCAGATTGTCCCAAGAACAAAAGGGATAATAACAACAACTCCAGTAAGAAGAAGAAGGGCAGCAAAAGAAGGTTTCATGCTCATGTTGTCGAAGATGATGAACCCCCAAAGAAAAAGGCTAGGGCAGAAAGTGATAGTGATGATGACTCATCAAGTGAAGAAGAGTATGTTCTGATCTCTGCTCTCACAGGTACTATCTCCCATGGTTGTAATGATTGGTTGATTGATAGTGGGGCTTCCAAACACATGATTGGGTTTAAGGAATCTTTTGTGAATCTATCTAAACATGAATCATCCCATAAGGTGAAACTTGGGGATGATTATCAATACCCAATAAAAGGAAGTGGTGAATCCTCCTACAACCTAGATTCTGGAAAATCCTTGAAGTACCTGTGCTCAAGAAGAACTTACTCTCCATCTCTGCATTGGATGCAAAAGATATGAGGGTTGCATTTGTGGATGGACAAGTCCTAATGTGGCCAAAGGGAAAGAACATAGATGATGCAGTAGTGATTGGAGAGCAAGAGGGAGGTTTGTATAGATTGAAGGGACAACCTGAACATGCCATGGTGCATGAATCCATGGATCCAAGTGAACTTTGGCATAGAAGACTTGCTCATATGCACTATAGAGCACTTCCAATTGCAAGCAAGGCAGTAGAGGGTCTTCCTGAAATCAAGACCAAACATGAAGGTGTTTGCAAAGGATGTGCAAAAGGAAAGAACATAAAGAAGGCTTTCCCAAGCAGTGAAAGCAAGGCAAAAGACATCCTGGAAATCATCCACTCAAATGTATGTGGTCCTATGTCATCCAGTTCCCTGAGTGGGTATGTTTACTATGTCTCATTTATTGATGACTTCTCCAGAAAGACTTGGGTATACTTCTTGAAGAGGAAAGATGAGGTGTTTGATAAATTCAAGGAATTCAAAACCTTGATGGAGAATCAAACTGACAAGAAGATCAAAACATTCAGATCCGACAATGGTGGAGAATTCACCTCAGATGACTTCAAGAAGCTTTGCAGTGATTCAGGGATTAAGAGGGAGTTGACTACTCCTTACAATCCACAACAGAATGGAGTTGCAGAAAGGAAGAACAGAACAATCATGGAAGCAGCAAGAGCAATGCTCCATGACCAGGATCTACCTATGCATCTATGGGCAGAAGCAGCTAGAACAGCTGTATATGTGCAGAACAGAACACCCCACAAGATGTTGGACAACAAGACACCAGAAGAGGTCTTTTCTGGGTTCAAGAAGATTGATGTTAGCAAGGATGAATATAAGGATAGGTAATCCAAGAAGCAAAGATCAAGAGGGAGCACACTCCAGCAGCTCCTGCAAGGATGCATATTTTCAGAGGGAGCTGACCATCTCCCTACATTCCACAATAGAAAGGTGTAGAAGAAGCTACATCAGAAACTCCTGCCAAGAAGCAAAGACTCAGAGGGAGTCCACCCAACAAACAAACAAAGATAAGTATTTCAATTATCATTTCTTGCCTATTTTGTTTGTTTAAATAATATTATGCTTATGTTCCTAGACTTAGGAGTTGTATTGTGCATATTAGAATGATTGCATTAATGAACAGTATACTACTAATATGCATGTGATGGGTAAGTGGCCTATGGCACTGTACAACATTCCAGTGCTACAAATCTAGAATGAAACCTCTTTGCTGACATGTTGGGAGTAGTGCAAACTCTTAACAATGTTCTGGTAGAGACTGGAAGGCATCTAGAAAGTTGTGGAACATGGATAAATGTTGTATTGAAGCATTGGCTAAGATAACTGCATGACATATTTCTTTAAGTGTAAAGAATTTGTTCTGAAAATTATGAGATGTTTCTAATCATGCAATTTAACTTGTTTTGTAGGAAAGACCGTATATCTTCACCTACAAAAGGACTACAACATTTGTTCCAGCAACAAAGATATCTATTGAAGATATTGAAGTTCCCAGGATCCGGGATGAAGAAATGGAATGCCATGATCCGTCGATCATGAAGATGATGTTTGGGATGCAGTCCCAAGACATGATAGGGAGTCATATGTGTGCAGATTGAAGAAAGCCTTGTATGGCTTGAAGCAAGCTCCCAGAACCTGGTATGGTAGGATGGACAGTTTCCTATCTAGTTTGGGCTTTACCAAGAGTAAAGCGGATTCTAACCTTTACTACAAGGTTGAGGAAGGGAATCCTGTGATTCTACTCCTGTATGTGGATGACTTATTTGTAACAGGAGATGACAGACTTATTGCAGATACTAAGAGGAAGCTTGCTGCTGAATTCGATATGAAAGATTTGGGAATGATGCACTATTTCCTAGGTATGAAGGTGTGGCAGAGTGCAGGTGGGATCTTCGTTGGTCAAGGGAAGTACACAATGGATATCCTGAAGAGATTTGGGATGATGGATTTCAAAGCCATGGCCACACCTATGGCATCGAATCTGAAGCTTCTATGTGATGCTTCATCTGAGCCGGTTGATGTCTCTAGGTATTGTCAGATGATTGGGTCCTTGATGTACCTAACGAACACGAGACCAGATAGTTGCGTTGCTGTGAACACATTGACCCAGTTCCTGACGGATCCGAGGAGTGTTCACCTAGTTGCTGTAAAGCATGTTCTGAGGTACCTGAAGGGTACAGTGGATTTTGGGCTCAAGTATGAAGCGAATCAAAAGTTTAACCTGCAGGGTTATGTTGATTCAAATTGGGCTGGCAGTGTTACAGATAGGAAGAGCACATCTGGGTGCTGCTTCAATATGGGATCAGGTGTGATCTCATGGTTTAGTAGGAAGCAGTCCTGCGTGGCACTAAGTACAGCTGAGGCAGAGTATGTTGCAGTCTGTTCAGCTAGTTGTGAGGCAGTATGGCTACGGAAGCTACTGTCTGAGTTATTTGATCTCCAGTTGGATGCTACTGGTATCTTCTATGATAACCAGAGTTGTGTGAAGTTGTCCGAGAACCCAGTGTTTCATGACAGGTCGAAACACATAGAGATCAAATATCACTATATCAGGGATATGGTGCAGAGAGGAGCTGTGAAGCTCCTGTATGTTGCAACGGACGAGCAGATTGCAGATGTGCTGACGAAGCCACTAGCCAGGGTGAAGTTTGAGTACTTCATAGAGAGGCTTGGCATTCTTCAGATCGAGGACACTTCGAGGAAGAAGTGATAGACACATTTGCTGAAGCCATTCCAAGCATGTTGGAAGGAGGATCCTTCACATGGCTATGGATGTAAGTGCTGGATGATGAGCATCAGGATGATGTTCTGGTTTCTACTGGATATGATCAGTTGGATCATTTTTTATGTATGTATGTATGCATCATGTTGGATGCTGGATATGATCAGTTGGATCATTTTTATGTATGTATGTATGCATCATGTTGGATGCTAGATATGATCAGTTGGATCATGTGTATGTATTTTTGTATATGCATCATGTTGGATGCTTGGACCATGTATCTGTATATGTATCAGGTGGATACATTGTATGATCAGGTGGATCATGTATGGTGATATGTATCATGTATTTGTATTTGTATCAGGTGGATACATTGTATGATCAGGAGGATCATGTATGATGATATGTATCAGGTAGATACTTGGTATGCATCAGGTAGATGCATTGTATGATCAGGATGATCATGGATGACGAGCTTCAGGATGTTGCTCCAGATGACATGCAGCAGGATGTTGCAGTGATGATGATTAGGATGATCATGGATGAAGAGCTTCAGGATGTTGCTCCAGATGACATGCAGCAGGATGTTGCAGTGATGATGATCAGGATGATCATGGGTACATCAGGATGATGTATGATGAGTATCAGGTTGATACTCTATGGCCGTGGATCAGGTTGTGCAGATGAGCATGACAGCATGTAATCCGGTGCCCTAGGAGATTTGCAGATAGTCTTTCGAGGTTTTGCCTATGGCATGTAATTCGGTGCCCTGGGATATCTAGAGATGCTCTTTCAAGGTTTTGTCCTATGGCATATAATTCGGTTCCCTGGGAGATTCGATAGGTTGAGATGTGTGCTCGTAACAGCCTGGGATGCTCTTGCAAGGTTTTGTGGTGAGGTCGCATGTAATTCGTTGCCTTGGGTGATCCTATAGGTAGAGCTGTGTGCTCGTAACATCCTGGGATGCTCTTTTGAGGTTTTGTGACGCACGTAATAAGTCCTGAGGATTCCACAGTATGGCCAGTGATGATGAAGACCTGCAGGTGGTGGGCCTACATCCAGTATGAAAAAGGACTGGCTCTGTAACTTCCTATGATGAGTAGAGTCAGAGATTGGTTGAGATAGCAGCAGCAGTGACGATGATGATGACGATGCATCGATGACGATGATCCAGAGAAGAAGAATTGTCTAGCAGATCTGTGTCGAGAAATACCTTCCTAGTTAAGAGGGAGTGTTGATGTATATGTAACTTCGGAATGTATTTCATCTGTGTATTTTATATATATTTATTGTACCCCTATAAGAGATGTGTTATTCCTCTATAAGGAAGTGTCGTCATGTGGATTGACAAGTGTCGCAAGTGTGTGTACTTGCCGATGGGTTATTAGACCACCATGTGGGGTCGGCCTGGAATTATATATAATATAATGTGGATGTATCTAACTAGACAAGTCGGCCCCATAAGGTCACTGGGAAAAAAGGTGAGTATAAATAGAGATAGGAGATCTCTATTTTACTCACTCGGAAAAGTAACTCACTCTCACTCTCAGAAGTGGCGCACTAGTGAGGAAGAGGAGGATCATCTGCTAGGAGACTATCTCAGTGTTATTTGGTTGTATTTTGGTTGAGCCATTGCTCTCTCTATCTCTGAGGAAGTTGTGGGGTTTTTCACCTTAGGGTTTTCCCCACGGAAACTCTGTGTCTCTTGTCTCTTATGCTTTTGATTCTTGTGATGCTTGTCATATTGTGATTGTCATGCATTGATATACTGTATATGTTATTCTCTCAGCAAAGATCCTAGAGTATAATGAATTAATGGTCAAAATTTAACAATATTTATCAGTGAATACTTAAAATGGCTCAATCCACACAAATTTTCCTCAGCAAGTGATAACTTCACCTGTCACTGTTTTAAAACGTCCCAACACTATAAAAGCATCTATAAATTGATAAATGAAAACCCCATGCACTTCTAAATTCACCCAGTGATGGGAATAACGCCCCATGCACTTCTAAATTCACCCAATGATGAGAAAAACGCCCCAAACACTTCAATACTTGCCCCGGGCACTTCAAAATTCTCCCAAAGATGATAAAAATTCCCTAAGCACTTCAATATTTTCCCAAGCACTTCTAAATTCTCCCAAGGATGATAAAAAATCCCCATACACTTCAATATTTTCCCCAAGAACTTCAAAATTCCCTCGATGCACTTCAATACTTACCCCATGTACTTCTAAATTGACCCAATGATGATAGAAATGCACCATGCACTTCAAAACTTGCCTCAACCACTTCAAAATTCTCCCAACGATGATAAAAACACCCAGACACTTCAATATTTTCCCTAGGCACTTCAAAATTCTCCCAGCAAAGATAAAAATGCCCCCATCCACTTCCATGATTTCCTAGGCACTTCATTACTTGCCCTAGACACTTCAAAATTCATCCCATGATGATAAATATGCCCTATGCACTTCAATAGTTTCCCTAGGCAAGGTAGAAAAACACCTGACAATGATATGATCACCCAGGCAATTACAAAAATGCCTCAATCCACACAAATTTTCCCCAGCAAGTGATAACTTTGCCCATCACTATTTTAAAGTGTACCAACACTATAAAATCATTCATACATTGATCAATAACAACCCCACGCACTTCTAAATTCACGCAGTGAGGAGAAAAACGACCCATGCACTTATAAATTCACCTGATGATGAGGAAAATGCCCCATGAACTTCTAAATTCACCCAGTGACGAGAAAAATGCCCCAGGCACTTCAATACTTGCCCCGGTCACATCAAAATTTTCTGAAAGATGATAAAATTTCCCTAAGAACTTCAATATTTTTCCAGGCACTTCTAAATTCTCCCAACGATAATAAAAACTCCCCATGCAATTCAATATTTTCTCAAAACACTTCAAAATTCCCCCAGGCACTTCAATACATGCCCCATGCACTTCTAAATTGACCCAGTGATGATAGAAACACCCCATGCACTTAATACTTGTCTCAACCACTTCAAAATTCTCCCAACGATGATAAAAATTCACATACACTTCAATATTTTCCCCACGCACTTCAAAATTACAGCTAGGCACTTCAATACTTGCCCCATGCACTTCTAAATTGACCCAATGATGATAGAAACGCCCCATGAACTTCAATACTTGCCTCGACCATTTCAAAATTCTCCCAGCGATGATAAAAATGTCCAGACACTTCAATATTTTCCGCATGCACTTCAAAATTCTCGCAATGAAGATAAAAATGCCCCCGTCCACTTCCATATTTTCCCAGGCACTTCATTACTTTCCCTAGACACTTCAAAATTCGTCCAATGATGATAAAGATTCCCTAGGGACTTCAATACTTGACCTAGGCAAGGGAGAAAAACACTCGACAATGATATAATCACCCAGGCAATCAAAAAAATGCCCCAATCCACAAAATGTTTCCTTGGCATGTGATAACTTTGGCCATCACTGTTTTAAACGTCCCAACACTATAAAAGAATCCTTACATTGATAAACAACAACCCCATGCACTTCTAAATTCACCCAGTGATGAGAAAAACGCCCCATGGACTTAAAAATTCACCCATTGACAAGAAAAACGCCCCATGGACTTCAAAATTCACCCATTGACAAGAAAAATTCCCCATGCACTTAAAAATTCACCCATTGACAAGAAAAACACCCCAGGAACTTCAATACTTTCCCCGTGCACTTCAAAATTCTCCGAAAGATGATAAAAATGCCCTAAGCACTTCAATATTTTTTGAGGCACTTCTAAATTCTCTCAAGGATGATAAAAATCCCCATGCACTTCAATATTTTCCCCAAGCACTTCAAAATTCCCCCCAGGCACTTCAATACTTTCCCCATGCACTTCTAAATTGACCCAATGATGATAGAAATGCTCCATGCACTTCAATACTTGCCTCAACCACTTCAAAATTCTCACAACGATGATAAAAATGTCCATACACTTCAATATTTGCCCCGGACACTTCAAAATTCTTGCAATGAAGATAAAAACACCCACATCCACTTCCATTTTTTCCTAGGCACTTCATTACTTTCCCTAGACACTTCAAAATTCATCCAATGATGATAAAGGTTCCCTAGGCACTTCAATACTTTCCCTAGGCAAGGGATAAAAACACCTAACAATGATATAATCACCCAAGCAATCACAAAAATGCCTCAATCCACACAAATTTTCCACGGCAAGTGATAACTTTGCCCGTCACTATTTTAAAACATTGCAACACTATAAAAGCATCGATACATTGATAAACAACAACCCCAAGCACTTCTAAATTCATCCAGTGATGAGACAAATTCCCCATGCACTTCTAAATTCACCCAGTGATGAGAAAAACGCCCAAGGCACTTCAATACTTGCCTCGAGCACTTCAAAATTCTCCGAAAGATGATTAAAGCGCCCTAAGCACTTCAATATTTTCTGAAGCACTTAAAATAAACATCAAGGAATCCCCATTGACCAATGCTCTGCATCCATCTGTTGTATGTAGTCATCAAGATCATCAATGAGAGAATTCATTCTCATACATAACAAGGTAAACGACAACTCAATCTCATCTCAAAGTCAAATGTTAAATAACTTGTAGATGCCAGATAAGAGAGATGTATATGTAAATGTGAACTAAATCTAGTAGTTGACTAGGGTTTTTGTTTTTTTTAATTTTTTATGCTTTATGGAAAAAAAGTAATAGTGAAGTGTGGGTGCCCACAAACCCCCTTTTTGCAAAATGTGTCTTTCTTTTCAGGAGGGGACACCCACATACCCCCTTTTTGCAAAATATATCTTGCAACTTCATGAAACATTTCAGAGTGCATTTTGTGAATTTTCATAAAAAGGAGGGCATGGTGAAACATTTCCCCAGCCGCCCCTCCTGCCCTGGTCTTAGGGTCACAAGGAGCAAGGGGGTGTGTGCACCTAATCCTTCAGGATGCATCCATGTCTAACAGTGTAATTAGGTGACAACAGAGTGGGTATGTCACAATAGGTACCAGCATAGTGGGATACATGCAATCGACACAGTTACATGGGTTTCCATTGTTGAGTGGACTCAAAATGGTCTAGGCTTGAATAACATTCAAGTGAATGACTAGACAAGTGAGAGCAATCTTCAAACATAAAAGATGAAAATAGTTTTACAAAAATAAGAAAGGTGAGAGTTAAGACAAAGGAGGTAAGTCCGTAAATAAATTTTTCATTTTGGTTGTTCGGTGTTTGAGTTTCAGAAAATAAAAACAAAAATATTTTGGTGATTTGTTTTCAGGTTTGACTTTAAAAATGTCAAGGTTTGCATTGTTTTATGCTTTCAGGTTCCAATTTGTTCGCAGCAAATAACTATAATGTATCAAAGTAGAGAATGATTGTGACCTTTGAATACAAAGAGTTAGTGAAGATTGTGACAAGAAAGTTGACGAGATCAAGATGATGAGCAACAACATGATTATGATGCCAAAAATCAGGAGCCATTAATGTTAATTAAGCAATTTGTTAGCTGTTACTAATGATATGCTTGAGCAAGTACAAGATGCTACAAATGCACACATTTTGTGGAGGTTGATGAGTTTCCATGAAACATCAAATAAAAGTAAATCTCTTTACCGGCAAAATTTGTTGTATTTGATGAAGCTTGATGAAGGAGATCCATATTCAGATTATGCTGAGATTGAAGGATGCTAAGATCAGCAGCTTGTTTTCTGGTAGGGAGGTAGATGAGTAGGTAGTTATCACTCTAAAGAATCTGCACCGATCATTAGAATACTTTGTTGAAAAGATTAATATTACTTTTGATTCTATTGAGATTACCTACAATAGTTTTCCAAGTCATTTATTACACAAGAAGCAAGGGAAGAAGCAATTCAAAAGTGGCAGTGAAGCTTAGTGCTTTTGCTTCCAAACACAAAGGCAAAAGCAAACAGTATCAGAGAGTAAGATGGAACAATGCAAGGTATCTACATCAGTTAAGATTGGTTTCAAAAATTTAAGGTGCTATTACTCTGATAAAGGGGGGCATCTACAAATGGAATGCAGGAAACGATTATGGGATTTAGAGAACAACAAAAGACAGCCTAATATAAATCATTCTGACATGCAAAGAAAGAGAACGATTGGATTGCATTTGATGGAATCAAGCAATCAAGCTCAACCTTCATCACCAAACCATGTCAATGGAGAGTCAAGTTCTATATCAAATAATACCAAAGAAGCAATCTTAGAAGAAGGCACATACCCCACTCTATTTCAACTTCAAGCTTGCAATATTGGCACAAATATGCACAGTCTATGAATACTGAAGCCATAAAAAATACGTTGAGAATAGGTTTCAAGCTTACTCAGGCCCATAGCAAGGAATTGGCAATATATAATTATTCTCACTTCGATGTCAAATTCATCACCCAAGCTTCCAACGACCTACACATCTAAATTCCAGGCATACAAGCAAAAAAATAGAATATTTCCATATTTCAAGTTACTTTACAAATCTTGAAGACATACATGTTGAATACAAGAGTAGTGTGTTTGAAAATAAAATAATTTGCATAAATCCATAATTTACAAAGAAATCACAAAGGATTATTAGTGCATAAAGTACAGAGAACTAAGCATTGACAGAAAATTGTCATTAGGCATATATGATCAGTTATCTTTGATAAATATAATGATATCATCAATACACACATTTGAAGGAAATATACTAAGACAAGGTTTAACATTTTCAAGCAACATCCATAAATTTGATCCCAATGTGGTGCATACCTTTAAAACAATTTCCTATAATCATAGAATGAAAATCAAAACTTGGGCCTCAATACCAACACTTTATCTAGCTCAACAGTACACATATGCCAAGGATAAAATAGATCTTCAACAAACATTTTTAAAGTTCAAGATTAAATTCAATGGTAGTCATCAATTTATACTTCAAAGAAATCAAAGATGCGGGGTATAATAAGAAGTATTCTTCAAGAATCAAACCAATACTATGCATAGTCCAAATTTTCATGATTTAGAAAAGTAAACAAATTGAAATACAAAATTATTGTTGATGGAATCAAGAAATCAAGCTCAACTTTCCTCACCAAGTCATGTAAAATTCTCAATGGAGAGTCAAGTTCTATGTCAAATAATGCCAAAGAATCAATCTTAGAAGAAGGCAAATAGCCCACTCTATCTCAAGCCTCCAATATTAGCACAAATCTGCACAATCTATGAACTGTGAAGCCATACCAAATATGTTGAGAATAGGTTTCAAGCTTACTCATTCTCATAGCAAGTAATTGAAAATATATAATTATTCTCACTCAGAGGCCAAATGCATCACCCAAGTTTCCAAATACCTACACATTAAAATTACAGGCATACAAGCAAAAAAAATAGAGTATTTCCATATTTCAAGTTACTTTACAAATATCCAAGACAAATATGTTTGAATCCAAGAGAAGCGTGTTTCCAAAGAAAAGAATGTGCATAAATCCATAATTTTAAAAGAAATATCAAAGGAATATTAGTGCATAAGGTACCAAAGAACTAAGCATTGACAGAAAAATGTCAATAGGCATATTCGATCAGCTATCTTTAATAAATATAATGATATCTTCAAATATACAATTCAGGGAAATATGTTAGTTTTTCAGAATTTACTTCAATATGATCTAGGATCTTAACTGAGAGAACAACATGTACAACATATCTACAACATATTAATCATGGACAAAATAATGCAAGCACACAAGAGACACAGAATTTCACCGGGGAAAACCAATAAGGTGAAAAACCCTGCAACTTCCTTAGAGATAGATAGATCCATGATACAAAACCCAAGCATAAGAGATATACTCCTAGCAACAGCTTCTCCTCCTCCACTAGTGCGCCACTCTCCAATGAGTGTATGAGTGAGAAGTGAATGATGAAATAGAGTGCCTCCCGCACTCTATTTATACTTGAATTGACTTGCCTAATAACCTTTACTAGGTTGGCCTTAACTTAACCACATAACATAATGCTGACAAGGCCGACCCCCAATAGGGTGGTCTAATAACCCTTTAACCCACATGAATTATATAGGGCCGACCCCAACAAGGTGGTCTAATAACCCATCAAGTATAAGTTACGACACTTACAATATAAATGACGACACTTCCGTATAGAGGATTAATAACATCTCTATAGCAATACAAATACTTACGTATAGAGGAATAATAACATCTCTATAGAAATACAATATACATATATGAAATACATTCCAAAGTTACAAATACATCAGCACTCCCTCTTAACTAGGAAGGTATTTCTCGACATAGATCTGCTAGCACAAGTCTTCTTCTCTGGATCATCGTCACTGGATCATCGTCAGCGAATCATCGTCATCATCACTGCTGCTACTATCTCAATCAATCTCCAATCTACTCATCATAGGAAGTTCTACAGAGCCATCCCTTTTTTATGATGGATGTAGGCCCACCACTTGTAGGTCTTCATCATCACTGGCCATACTGTGGAATCCTTAGGATTTATTACGTGAGTCAACAAAACCTCAAAAGAGCATCCCAAGACTAATTATGAGCACACAGCTCAACCTACCAGATCTCCTTGGATCTTTTACATGCCATTGCACAACCTGTCCATGGCCACAGAGTATCATCCTGATACTCATGATCATACTGATCGTAACATCATTCACGAAGCACAACCTAGATGCACATCACACATCACTTACATTCACCGGCATGGGAAGACACACTTCAACCATCCGTGAAAGGCTCAGCACTTATATCTATGCCATGGGAAGACACACTTCAACCATGCGAGAATGGAACAGCACTTATATCATAGCCATGGGAGAACACATCTACAACCATGCTTGAATGGCACAAAACTTATATTGCAGCCATGGGAGAACACATCTACAACCATGCTCGAATGGCCCCATCCCTTATATCTGCACCATGGGAGAACAAATCTACCACCATGTGAGAATGGATCCATCCCTTACATCTGCACCATGGGAGAACACATCTACCACCATGTGAGAATGGCTCCGGCAATTACATCACGACCATGGGAGAACACATCTGCCACCATGTCGAAAAAGCCCAACAATTACATTGCGACCATGGGAGAACACATCTACAACCATGTCCAAAAATCCCATGTGCATCTGTGTCTTCAGAACTCATCACACATAATACAACTGATTATGTAATGTATCCACTTGATACATATCATCTCATATGATCATCCTGATCATCATCATAGCATCGTTTTGATGCATATCATCCAGAGCATCATCCTGATACTCATCATACGTGATCATCCTGATCATCGTCACTGCATCGTCCTGATGCATATCATCTAGAGCATTGTCCTGATACTCATCAGACGTGATCATGTTGATCATCGTCACTGCACCGTCCTAATGCATATCATCTAGAGCATTGTCCTGATACTCATCATACGTGATCATCCTGATCATCGTCACTGCATTGTCCTGATGCATATCATCTAGAGCAACATCCTGAAGCTCTTCATCTATGATCATCCTGATCATACAATGCATCCACCTGATGCATACCAAGTATCTACCTGATACATAAATATATGATCCAACTGATCATACCAAGCATCCAACCGATGCATATACATATACATGATCCAACTGATCATACCAAGCATCCAACCGATGCACATATATATATACATGATCCAACTGATCATACTGAGTAGTAACTGGAGCATCGTCTCGATGCTCATCACACAACACTTACATCCACAGCCATGGGAAGGATCCTCCTCTCACCATGCTTGGAATGGATCCTGCAAATGTGTCTCATCACTTCTTCCTCAAAGTATCTTCAATATGAAGAACACTAAGCCTCTCTCTGAAATATTCAAACTTTACTCTGGCTAGTGGTTTCGTCAACACATCTACAACCTGCTCATCCGTCGCAACAACAAGAGCTTCACTGCTCCTTTCTACACCATATCCCTGATATAGTGGTATTTGATCTCAATGTGCTTTGACCTGTCCTGGAACACCGGGTTCTGAAATAGCTTCACACAACTCTGGTTGTCAAAATAGATACCAGTAGCATCCAACGGGAGATCAAATAACTCAGACAGTAGCTTCCTCAGCCATACTGCCTCACAACTAGCTGAACAAGCTGCAACATACTCTGCTTCAGCTGTACTCAGTGCTACACAGGACTGCTTCCTACTAAACCAAGAGATCACACCTGATCCCATACTGAAACAACACCCAGAAGTGCTCTTCCTATCTTCAGCACTGCCTGCCCAATCTGAATCAACATAACCCTCTAGGTTAAACTTTTGATTCGCATCATACTTGATCCCATAATCAACCATACCCTTCAGGTACCTCAAAATATGCTTTACAGCAACTAGGTGAACACCTCTGGGATCCGTTAGGAACTGGCTCAATGTGTTCACTACAAAGCAAATATCTGGTCTCATATTCGTCAGGTACATCAAGAATCCAATCATCTGACGATACACCGTGACATCTATCGGCTCAGATGAAGCATCACACAAAAGCTTCAGGTTCGATGCCATAGGTGTGGCCATGGCCTTGCAGTCCATCCTCCTGAACCTCTTCAGTATCTCTAGTGCATACTTCCCTTGTCCAAGGAAGATTCCATCTGCACTCTGCCACACCTCCATGCCTAGGAAATAGTGCATCATCCCCAAGTCCTTCATCTCGAACTTGGAAGCAAGCTTCCTCTTAGTATCGGCAATCAATACATCCTCTCCTGTAACAAACAGGTCATCCACATATAGGATTAGTATCACCAGATTGCCTTCCTCAACCTTGTAATAAAGGTTTGAATTTGCTTTACTCTTGGTAAAGCCCAAATTGGATAGAAAGTTATCTATCCTACCATACCAAGTCTTAGGAGCTTGCTTCAAGCCATACAAGGCTTTCTTCAACTTGCACGCATATGACTCCCTGTCATATGTCTCAAAACCGAGTGGCTGCTCCACATACACTTCCTTCTTGACTACACCATTCAAGAAAGTTGTCTTGACATCCATCTGGTGTATCTTTCATTTCATTACTGTAGCCAGAGCAAGTATTGATCTATTGGAAGTGTATCTGGCCGCAGGAGCAAAAGTCTCTTCATAGTCAATCCCTCTTTTTGGGAGAAGCCACGAGCTACAACCCTCGCTTTGTATTTCTCTATGCTACCATCTGGAGCATGCTTGATCTTATAGATCCACTTGGAAGTCACAACAGACTTCCCTTCAGGTCTTGGGACCACATCCCAAACATGATCGATTGGTACTTCTCGACCATGGCATCCTTTGACTGTATCCCATATCATGGGAACTTCAAATTCTTCAATATCTTTCGATAGATAGTTTGAACTTCGTTGCTGGAACAAATGTTGTAGTCCTTCTTTTGTAGGTGATGGTATACAATCTTTCCTACAAAGCAAGTTAAATTGCATGATTAGAAACATCTCATAGTTTTCAGAACAAATTCTTACACATAAAGAAATATGCTATACAGTCATGCAATTATTTTAGCTAATGCTTCAATATAAAATTTATCCATATCCTGTAACTCTCTAGATGCCTTCCAATCTCTACCAGAACATTGTTAAAAGTGTGCACAACTCCCAACGTGTCAGCAAAGAGGTTTCATTCTAGATAAGTAGCAATGGAATGGTGTACAGTGCCATATTCCACTTATCCATTACATGCGTATTAATAGTATACTGTTCATTAATGCAATTATTCTAATATGCATAATACACAACTTAAGTCTAGGAACATAAGTATATACATCATTGAACATTATTATTTAAACAATCAAATATACAAGAAATGACAATTCAAATACTTTTCTTTGCTTGTTTGATGGGTGGACTCCCTCTCAATCTTTGTTTCCTTGTAGGAACTACTAGAGTGTTCTCCCTCTTGATCTTTGCTTCCTAGATTACTTGTCCTTGAACTTATATCCATCCTTGATCACTATGCATACTTACTAGTATCATCATTGTGTTATCCTTGAGGTCTCATACATACATACATTAGCATAAAAAAAACATTATGATTCTAAGTAATCTTAAACATGTATGATCAAGGTCATTTCATCACAATTCTTTTACTCATGCATATTCCTATTTGACCATAGGACTTTTCTGGTTAGTCATATCATCAATCAAAGTAAGAAGCATAATATGCCTAAACCCATGATTACTCAAACCTATAACTTCATGAATAATCATTATCAATCATACCAAGTATACTTATATAAGAGATCATATCACAAGGTAGGATTCTAACTTGATATAGGAAAAACATACCTGGATTAATATGTTAGCTGGTTATGTCTAACATACCCACATGATGTCTTCTTGTTCTCTTAAATGAATTGTGCTAGTGACCTGCATATCTCATAGGTTAATCATTATAGAACCAAGTTATACATACCTTGTAAGTAGATCTTCTATGTGATCCATGACAATGGATGAATCTTTGTCTTCATGTCACCATGGTCATATGTTCTTGAACTAGAACATGATTTGTCTTTCTTGATGTACCTTTCATGTTAGCGGACAACATCAACCTCATACAACACCACAATGCATTAGTACAATCATAAGTGTCAAAACCCTAATCAATGAATATCTTCTATCATGCCTTCATATTTTTATTAAGGTGATACAACAAGTCTAAAATTAATCAAGATTGTACTAATGTTAATGAAGACAAACATATCATAAACTTAATCATGAATAGATTTCGAAACATACCCATAAGTCACACTTATCGATTTTGCTTGTAATATTCTTATGTAAGGCCTTAGCCTCATCTCCCTCTGAAACACGAACTTCTTCACTTATGCAGGTGACCAATCCATTATCTTCTAAGATTAACCCAATCCACTTGATTTATAGAAACTGGATCTGGAGCTGGATTAGTGTTTGTCAGGGAAACCCTAAAAATTCAAACTTTGAATTTCAAACTTTTGAAAGGATAGAATGATGCGCCTTGATGAACTGATCAACCTGGTATACTCAGAATTTGAAAACTGCAAAGTTTCACCCCTCAAATTTGCTTTTCAATCTTCTGGATTCACTGGGGAGGACCCTCAATTAGGGTTTGAGTTTCCCGGAGCTTCACCCAACCAAATAGTTTGATCCAAATCTCTAAACTTCGATTTTTCCAAGGAGCTTTCAGTTATGGTCACAGATTTCAAAAATTCCCATTTTTGCAGAAGCCCTAATTTTTCACCTTTCCGATCAAAGTCCCAAACTAGGGTTTGATCAAGCCCGACCTTCTGCCCAACCAAAAAATTCGATATTGGTCTCTAAATTTCGATTTTGATGAGAAGCATCCAGCCGTGGTCTCCAATTACAAAAATTCCAACTTTCTCCGAAACCCTAAATTCCCGTAGCCATGAATGAAGGTGCTCAAAATCCAATTCTGTTTTGATTGAAATATGCACCTGATTGTTTTTGGTGTAACTCATAAATTTTGGATCTACAGGGTCTGAAACTTCTACCTGTAGTATCCTGACCTATTAAATTTCCAACCCCATAGGTCTAACCTCAAATGGATTCTATGAGAGAGAGTTATGCCAAGTGTCACAATGTGACCTGTTTATGGGATAAAATAGGAGAGAGAACTTGTACAGAGTTCCATGTGTCACTGGTTCAATTTCGGCCTCTGAAAATCAGACATGTGAAAGTACAGTCCATGACCTACCTTCCACCTTTTACGATCTGAAAGAGGCAGAAACCCTATATTGTACAGATCATAAATCTGAAAGTACAACAAATTAGAGGCTCTCCTTCAGAAACAAGGTACATGTGGATCTTAACTTCGACTTGTAAGATTTTTAGATCCTGAAACGTCACCAAAATGAATTTATAGCGAAAGTGCTACGATGACTGGTTTTTTCTATATCAAGCCCTAGCTTCGCAAGTGCAACAAGTGTCATAAATGCCATACCATGCCTTCTTTCAGGCTAGCTTTGATACCATGTTAGTTTTTCATAATTTACTTCAATATGATCTAGGATATTAACTGAGAGAACAACATGTACAACATATCTACAGCATATTAATCATGGACACTATAATGCAAGCACACAAGAGACACATAATTTCACCGGGGAAAACCAAGAAGGGGAAAAACCCCGCAACTTCCTCAGAGATAGACATGATACAAAACCCAAGCATAAGAGATATACTCCTAGCAACAGCTTCTCCTCCTCCACTAGTACGCCACTCTCCAATGAGTGTATGAATGAGAAGTGAATGATGAAATAGAGTGCCTCTCGCCCTCTATTTATACTTGACTTGACTTGCCTAAAACCCTTTACTAGGTCGGCCTTAACTTAACCACATAACATAATGCTGATAGGGATGAACCCCAATAGGGTGGTCTAATAACCCTTTAAGCCCATGACTTATACAGGGCCGACCCCAACAAGGTGGTCTAATAACCCATCAAGTATAAGTTACGACACTTACAATATAAATGACGACAATTCCGTATAGAGGATTAATAACATCTCTATAGGAATACAAACACTTCCGTATAGAGGAATAATAACATCTCTATAGGAATACAATATACATATATGAAATACATTCCGAAGTTACAAATACATCAACAAAATATACTAAGATAAGGTTTAACATTTGCAAGCAATGTCTAGAAATTTGAGCACAATGTGGTGCACACCTTTCAAAAAAATTCCCATATTCAAAGGATGAAAATCACAACTTGGGCCTCAATACCAACACTGCATCTAGTCCAACACATATGCCAAGGATAAAATAGATGTTCAAAAAACTTTTTTAATGTTCAAGATGTACTTCAATGGTAAACATCATTTTATACCTCAAAAAAATTAAAGATGCAAGGTATAATAATAAGTACTCTTCAAAATACGATCAATACTATGCATAGTCAAAATTTCCATGATCTAGAAAAGTAAAAAAATGGAATACAAAAGGATTGTTGATGGAATCAAGCAATCAAGCTCAACCTTCATCACCAAACCATGTAAAATTCCCAATGGAGAGTCAAGTTCTAGATCAAATAATACCAAAGAAGCAATCTTAGAAGAAGGCACATACCCCACTCTATTTCAACTTCAAGCTTGCAACATTGGCACAAATCTGCACAGTCTATGAACAGTGAAGCCATAACAAATACGTTGAGAATAGGTTTCAAGCTTACTGAGGCCCATAGCAAGGAATTTCCAATATATAATTATTCTCACTTAGATTTCAAATTCATCATCCAAGTTTCCAAAGACCTACACATCTCAATTCCAGGCATATAAGCAAAAAAATAGAATATTTCCATATTTCAAGTTACTTTACAAATCTCGAAGACAAATATGTTGAATCCAAGAGAAGACAAATATGTTGTAAAGGATTATTATACTACACCCCCCAACCCCCAAATATATCCTATCTCAAGTTAGATATGTGGTCCCAGATGAGAAATATCATTGAGAATTTTATAAATCAACCTTTTCCAAGGCTAATTGTTGTCATTGTTATGTACTAAGTTGGGTGACTTAACCTTGAAATGATGTATGTATTTTCAATCTAAACCACATGGTGCGTTTAGGAGCAACCAAAATTACTAATATGAATTAGGTCATGTGAGCCTGCTGGATATTGTCGTAAGTGTACACTAAATGGGTTAGTACCTTTTTAATCGCAACAATGTAGAAAGATAACATAGAATGAATAGGTTGAATAATGATATTTTATTACTTGAAATAAATTCCATAGATGAATGGTATGAGAACTTGCAATTACAAATATTTGTCTCAAGCTCTAGAAGATCCTATAAGATTCACTATTTCATAACAAAGGCTCCGGGGACCTTTTATAACTAGTTAAATTGTCAAGGATCTAGTTAAATTTGTATAGTTCCTAGGTTATAATTATTTTCTACCATGACCTACAATTGCATGACCATCACTTGTGCTATGGGATCTCTATTGACTACATTTTGCACATAGCCCCCCTTGGAAAGAAATTTTTATAAAATATCAAGTTCAAAACTTTAGTGTTAGCACCTAGAAAATTTCATATTCAAGGCATCTTTGTGGCTCGCAAAGCATTTGGAAACCCTACGAAACCATCAAGCACATTTGAGTTGGTAGGGGCATTCCTTCCAAATTAGCATTTCTTTGAATGACCACTAGAGTTTTTCTCCCAACCAAGTGCAAGTTTGAGTAACCTTTGGCTATCATCTATAGCACATCACAGGTCTAAGTTATCCTATGATATATTTGAGTTATTGTCTACAAACTGTGGCACTGTCATTAGGAAAAATGCCAAGGTTTGTGATCTTCAGGATCAACATATTTTGTGGAATTTTTGTTGTCCTTTAGATAGATGCAAGCCATTTATGTAAATTGTTATTTGATGTTTATATAAGAAGCATTTTATCCAAAAAAATATCTTGTAGGAGTTCATCAATAAGGATTCAGTACTACCAAGAGAGTCAAAATTGGTCTAAGAAGTGGTAGAGAGACAAAGTGGGGGGGCTTATTTTGGATGTAAAACCCAACCAATTTTATGAAGAGAGTTGCAGAGATTTATTCCTCCTTATTGTGTGCACAACAATCTAGTTGCAAGGCAAGTTCAATGGACAAGAAGCATTTTAAATGTCTATGTTTAGATCATTTAGAGCATACAACAATCTCTCGTGGAAAGTGTGCTTATGAATATTGTAATCTCTTGAGAGCAATAAGACAGTGTATTTTAATTCTATAGTTTTTCCATGATTGAGCTTTTCTCTAGGGTAACTTGTGTGTTATTTTTTTTCTCCTATTAACATTTCCAAGTGTGTTCTATTTTAATTTCTGCAACTAGTATTTCATATCACTACAAGAAAATGCTAGCTATTTGTATGGCACATAGACGCTAAAAGTGGCAATAAAATTATTTTTCTGCAAATTAAGATATGTTGGGACAAACTATTTAGAGACATAGCTTCAACAGTTTACAGATCATGGAGTATAGACAACCCCCACATATATCACCTTTTTACCCATTTTTGTGTCTATTTAAAGGCCATTGTTTGTGCATACACATGAATTTAAAAAAAAAATAAAAGGAGAATACAAAATTTCCTTAGTCCAAAAATCATATGAAATATAACATTGGAAACATTCAATTTAATCCATGAACCACAATTGCTTTTTAAGTCATAGATCACTTACGGTATTATGGTTCTTGCATCTTGTGCTATGTATATAATGGTACTAATTCAGTGTTGGTCAAAGAACTAGAAGTCTCAAGTCAATTAAGTTGGGGTAAAATGCCTCATTTTGGGATCATCATTATTTCTTAATGTAATTTCCTAGAGGAAAGTTTAATATCGAAGTCATTAGACAAGCCTCTAGGTTGAAAATACTTCTCCAAATGTTTATTGCCTCTTGTTATGAACCCTTTCCTATGCAAACTAAGTGTTTGCATGTATCTATAAAATAAGGAAACCATACTATCCAAATAGTAAGAAATATTGTTATTGCCCATGCATACCAAAGATGTGATTGTCTGAGTGAAGTATCCATAACATACCACTTTCATGGGAATAGATAAGGGTATATCAACTACAAAGGCCGGTAACTGTTAAGATAAAACTAAATAAGAGGTGGTTGAATTTGTACATTGTAACTTAAGTATGGACCAGCATGCCAAAGCAATTGATGTTGTCGAAGATAATAATCCTAACAACACTGCAAGGGAAACAAGTGGTTTAATCTAGGGTTCCAGACATATGCTGCTTATTTTTCCCAGATCAATGCTTTAGGGTTTTTTGCTTTGTATCTTTTAAACATCAACTGCTTTGGAAGATTTAATGTTCCTCTTGAATTTCCACATAAGTGAGTTTAATTATATCAGTCAACTTCCAAATTGTTGTGCATCTCTAGCATAAGTAATGTCTTTGAAATCGTAGAAATTTTAGTGGGATAAGAAAAAGATCGTCAGATGAATATCATAAACTAGGAAAACCTACATATAAACTCAAGGAACAACAAGTACAATGGAAAATACTCACGTACAAAATCAAGTCTACCCTGGAAACACCGAGGCAAATGTTCTGGAATATTTTGAACAAGCTATCAAATGAGAATAAAGATTCAAATAGGAGAATCAAAATATCACATTGCAATAAAAAAACATTTGTATTGCTAGAATGATGGATAATACAATCGTAATGAAATAATTTTATCCTCTATAGATGCTTGGGCACTTTACAATATACGCGAAAATTTACAACTAGAACCATCCCCTACAAATGTGTGTGACTTAAGCAAAACGAAATATATCACATTGGACCAAAAATTCTTCTGATACAACACATCTAGCAAATCTCAAGTTCGGATTTATCATGCAATAGACTTGCAAAGCTATGTCTAACACCCCTACTTAGTTCTCATTATTTCCCATGGGAGGCCCAACAATGATGAGCAACATAGTAAATGACCAAAATGTCTCCTTACCCTAAGAAGTTTGATGTTGTGCAGGCCACTACTTGGTCATGATCCTGGTCAATACTGAAGAAAGGGCAGTCCTCACAACTAGTTTCTTGGAACAAGTCAATCAATTAAAATAACAAATATGGGAAAATGAGTGCTCATTCAAACAAGTAGAAAATTTAGTTCAACCATAATCCCAAAATGGCTTGCTTATTCTATTGGGAAAGTTAACAAATTACTGAGATCTCATACCACTGTCCCACTGGATGAGGAAAGTTTCCCAGGAAAATATTTTCCAGATAGACAATAATCACTGAACAAATTAAAGCTGGAAAAATAATAGAGATAAATTTGAACCTTGACCTTCTTTCGAGAATTTTCTAGGAAAAAAGAAAGGATAATAAAGAGATTAATTCTCTGACACCTCATCATAAGTATTTATGAGCCTACAGTCAAGGAAATCCATGAGCTCACAGCCAAAAATTCTTCGTCAGCTTCCCTGGTAAATCAAATCATTTGATCTATAATTAAGATTTGATTTACCACTAGATGTTCTACTACACAACTTTATCATTGATATCATCATAAACTTTGCGGCCTTGACTAGTGGCACTATTTATTAAGACACAAATGATTCTCATAGGGAGGATTCTCTGTACATTTACTAACAAAATGTATTAAAATATATCAAATTATATCAAATTTAAATTTCTTTTCCTTGTATCTCCACTCAGATCCCATCTACCTCACATGGGAGGATGCAGCTTGAACCTTGTGGACATAAATCTAAATAGCAGTATGGCATTCCAGGAAGAATGCTTCATGCACAACCTATAAAACTACAAATGTAAATTTTACAACTCCCGTGCTAAGAATGTACACGATTCCAAAAGAACTAGCAGGACAAATAAGGCTCCTCATAGAACCAAGAACCTCCATAGAACATTCATCATATGCTTTAATTGACAACATAGGTCATGGGAATGTTCAAAATTTGGATATTAAATTTAATATCTATGGAGACAAAACGAATACAAATTGGTGCATGAATTTTCAAATAAATAAGTCCAATGATCATAAAACTATTGGATCCCAAAATAAACAAAAGGAATAAACTTTTTACCGAAATCATTGCAAGGTTGAACTTACACGAATTCAATTTTTCAAGTCTGGTTATCCAGACAGTTTTTCTTTTGCAAAAAGTACTCCCACAAAGAGTCCTGCACAAGAACAAGAAAATATCAACAATGCAAAAAGGATAGCACTCTCATATACTGCACATGTATTCCATCCCTATCTACTTTACACCTACCCATTTCATAATAACCTATCCCTCATTTCATTTATCATTCACATTCCTTAAAGAAGTCTCATGAGTTTCTATCAAAGTACTTAGCAACAAAAGGAGAATAATTCTATCCTTTAAATCTACACAAGAAGAATGAGGCAAAAATCTGTTTTGGTTTACAAAAGGCAGTCATAAGGAGAGACTCTGTTTTTGAAATTACAACAAAAAAATTCAGGTTATAAAGAGCCCTTTTTGCAAATTTTTATGGTTATAAACCTAAACAATTTTCAAAGAAAAACATTGAAGAAAGATTCTCTTAAGATATTTGTGCTTAAAACCTACAGGAAATAGTGAATTTGAAGTTTGAAGGCATTAAAATATTTTGAAAGTTCAAAAATAGCCTTGCCTATTTTAAACATGACTAAAACCAAGAAACTCATTGATGGTTGCTATAGAAAATTCATGGCTAGCCATGACAAAAACTCATTGGTCTTTCAACCTAGCCCAACATTTAGTTCTTGAAACCTTCCATTTTCTCGAGTTTGTCGAGTTGTGTGCCAAATGTTAATTCATGAATGCCTCCATAGTCATGAATTCTAATGGATAATATGAACATTTTTCCATTATTTCCAAGTCTATTTTCATAATTCTTGAGACATCCCTTGGCTCCAAAGTCCTATACTTGTAATATTGGAAGAAAAGAGACCTTAGATTTACCCTAAAAGAGAGAAAGACTAAATTATCCAAGCTCATTCCCAAACAAAGCCACCTCCTCAAGTCACCCCCTTCAAAACCAATGAATTTAACCCCTTCATTTAAGATACCATGGCTATGTTCTCCATGATCTTGGGAATGGATAATGAATCCATAGTTGTCGAAGCAATGTTGATCCTCTTGGATTGCTTTCATGATTCTCCAGTCCCAATTTTCAGATATTCCAAGACCATTTCTATAAATATGAGGCTACAAATGGACTAATTTCATTTTTGAGAATATTTTAAGATATCCTTCTTGCCTCAGTATATCCTTTCATGTATTACTAGAGTGTCTCATTGGATGATCCAGGGAGAGAATTACAAAAGGACATCTGACTTGATTTTTTGACTAGTATTCATGGGTTATGAAGAAAGAAAAAGATGGAACCTTGCTAGGTTATGTAAATAAGTTTATGTATGTACCCTTCTCAGTCATCAATGGAGGATAATTAGACATAATGTTGGATTCAATAAAACCCTTCTTATACACTAGCAATAAACATAGGAGAGGTGTCTGGATCCTTGTTGAATACTACACAATCATTTGGTTATATGTGACCGGCACTAATCCTTACATGTTGAATTTTTTTTCCCAAACCAGTATGTTTGTCTTGGAACATGTTATATAACTCTGACATATAGATGAAACCTAATTCAGTAATTCCAAAAGGAAGAGCCATATAATCTATCCTATAGTGAGGTAGCTATGCATTCTCAATTCACAAGGGAGCAAGGGAAGCAACTGAAATACTGAAATATATGAGTTTACCACTTGAAAAACCTTAGAAGTATTATTTTCACTTCATAATATCATATCTAAATGGAAATTCCCAACCTAGGACAAATGATCATGAAAGAATACTTACAGAAGTGAAGATGGCGAATCAACACTCTTGGGTATAAGTTAAAGCTTCCATGGAGGCTCAAGATGACCTTGCTAAGGTGATGGAATAAGAACTTCCTCCTCCATTCATAGAGAAACCAAAGGCTTCATCATACTACACCTTTTACAGACCTGAAAAATGTAGTGGTAATGATAGAGGACATGAAATTCAAATCCATGTCAAAAGAAAGAAGGAAGGAAGTAGTAGAAGACAATTTCAACAAGTAGAGAATGGAAGCTTGGTGGAAGATGAGGCTATACTTGAGAGAAGAAAAGGTAACCAATGGGGATATTTCCAAAGATTAAAAAAAAAATATATGAATTATATGATGATGTTCACCACGATGATGATGAATAATAATGTCACACCACCTCAAGTATTTGGAATATCTATGAGGGAATGCTTGCGCAAAACCCTCCCAGCTCAACCCCAAAATTTACCTTCCTACTTGCAAACAAGTTTATCAGAAAGGGTTCCACATATTCACATTCCTGGTATATAAGGGCTATGGTGGAATTAGAGAAGATGAACAAGGTTCAATAGATCCAATACCAATGGTAGAAAGGCCTAAGAATTTGGGTGTAGTGAAAGATCTAGAGATCCCTCCTATAAAAAAAAGATTTGCAATCTCCCTTAGTGCTAGTAGGAGCACATCAAGGTAACAAAAAAGAAGAAGCATACATTCTTGAGAAAGCTCCTCCTAGTAAAGAACAAAGTAAATCTAAGGACCTTACAAAGGCTATACAAACATAAGATAGAGGGAAAGACATTGAGGATATAGGGGTACAGGAAAGGCAAGCCACAAGTGAATTGATAAAAAAACCAACAGAGGCAATATAGATAAGAAAGAAGAGAGATGAAGGAAAAAACCAATCGGCTAAGAAGATTCAAAGAGAATATAAATGAAGGGGAATTAGAAGAACAGAAGAAAATGAAAAGAGAAGATGTCATTGAATTATAGGGGAGAGCCTCAATCTAAAATAACCAAAATTGAAGCTCTTGATATAGAAGGTCAATCTGCAAAAATCCTAGAATAGAACATGCCATAGATAGCTAGGGTGGGTTCTCAAATGACTTCGCCTAACTAATATTTTCCTACTCTCCCATGGTTCTCAAATATTCTTACAGTGACCCTCCTAGGAGAACTACTTAGCACACTTGGTGTTGAAACCTTTCAAGAGACTAGCTCTTCTTTTCCCCTTTTTGAGAATATTCAACCTTTGGCATCCATGGATCCCTACAATATCATTAGGGAAGAAAAGGAGAAGAATAAAAGTACCGAAGGATCTATACAATATCTAGAACCAAATTATCCACCTGCTCAACCAAGGATACATCCGATTTACAATGGTCTCAAGGCTGAGTTCACTCTGACCACTTTTGAGCCTATTTCTATTAATCCCAATAATGAGATGAGAGACAATGATTAGAAGTAAACACATGTAAAGATCAATACCTTCGAATCCTCACCCCATTGAAATTATCGGGTTTCCCAAGAGCTTGAATGATATAGTATATGATGAATATATAAAGGTTGCATTTGAAAATGAAAATTTCAAGTATCCAGTCTCTATAATATCAAAAAATTAATACCTAACCTTGAAAGTAAAAGTATTAGAGGAAGAAAATGGATTTTAAAAGTAGATATGGTGTCCCTTAGTAATGACCTTCAAGTATCTACTAAATCTATTTACATTCTAAGGGAGAAAAAGGAATATATAATGTCTTGAGAATTTATGAGATCAATGACAACAATATACCTACTATTGAAACTAGAGACATATAAACAACTATTAGAGAGGGAATGACAAGACTGGCATAATAACCTCTCTTCCTGCATAATTTAAAACAAAATTATTTATCCTTTGATATATACCTCTTTGCACAAATGAATTTATAATTTTTCTTGCCTCCCAGGTTGTTGAACGAATGTTGCATGAGTGAGAGTGGAACCTGTGATGACCCATGATCTCCTTTTCAAAAGCTTTATACCTATTTTCACACTCTCCTAAGCCACACTTTCATACCCATCTATCACTCCAATGCATTTCACTCCAACGCAATTCACTCCAATGTATTTTACCTCCACTCCAGCGTTATAGTCAACATTGTGTGTCCTGGGATTGGAACCTGCATTGCCTAGAACCCCTATTCTATGTGCATTAATTCCTCTCTGCTTCATTTTTCCACAATTCGAACTCACTAGAACGATTGCAATTATTGCTCTCTGAAGAAAATGATTTCAAAAAGGATTTGTATCTTGACACAAGAAATTGTCAACATACAAATTATGTCCTCCACGTAAAATAATATAGCTAAATCACCCAGAATCAAGGAGTAAAATGAGATTGAGAATCGCGATAGAGTCCAGACCAAAATCATTACTGAAGTAGAGGACTCTGTAAATCCTTCCAAGGGATTTCGTGGCCAGATCGAGGGCATTGAATGATTCACAATATTTAAATATTTTGCATGATAATGCATCCCTGGTATTTTATAGGCACATGGGGGGGAGCCAAATAGTCGTTTGAATCCACCCTAATTGAATATCGGGGGACGAAAGAGTAGTTTCAAGCTGCCATGACTAGTTATCGGGGGGAGAAATAACCATATGAACCCAACAATGAGTGTATATTGGGGGAGAATGCCATATTTTTTATGGATCGAACCAGAAATGAGGGTGAATGACATATTTTTTACCAATCTAACCAGAAATTACCAGAAATGGAGGGCGACTGCCAGATTTTTAGCAAATTTTTGGGGGCGATTTCCAGATTTTGTGAGAGAGGGTTGTTAGAGTGGAAGCCTATTTTATTTGAAAATATTATTTTGTTAATAAATAATAGACTTTTTTTTTTCCAAAATTTTGTTAATATACAAAATTCGCCCACCAAATTGTTGAAACCCCTCTAATTTCGCCCATGGGATATAATTCACCCCTAAAATCATCCCTAAACATGATGCCATGTGTTTTTGTTGTACATTTCATAGGAGGGCTTGCTAACCTCGTCCAACTTATCTCTTAGGTGGTATTTTTATTTATTATCATATTTTGAAATCATGTATCATTACTGCAAGGAAAATTGCTCCAAAGTTGCATTGTAGCTGCTTCAACTAAGATAGATTTTGTGGAATCGATGTCTTGGTTATTTTTCTTTTTCTATTTTGGTCATGGTCATGAAAATTTAGTTGGTATTCAAGTATTTCCAATATATGTTAACAATGGTGTTGGATGTATGCATGTTGTTACAATTCTTCTTCATGTGTGCCTTCTTCTGCAAATATATTGAACTGTAGTTTAGGCTCTTGTTGCTAGATATATGTTAACTGCAAAAGCAATTGCCTACATCTTTGGTCAATGGTGAGAAACCCCTCATTCATCACCATTGGATCCAACCCATTTGGGCTTGCTCCATGTTGTTCAAGAGTTGGATCTATTTTTAGTAAATTTTAGATGAGTTTGAGAAAATAGTGAAAAAAAAATTGCAACATCTAAATCCAACTTTCACATCCAAAATTCTATAAGTTTTCAAAATTAGTTTTGTTTAGTCATATTTTAGCATTAATATTAGTAGATATAGTGTTAGAATATCTATTATTCATAGATTTCAACATCATATTTAGATTCTTAGCCTAGTTTCAAGAAAATTATAGATTCTAAGAGAAAAATTGTTTCCATTTATAACCAAAAGTTTCTATCATAAACATGGCAATGATATTAGATAACTTTCTTAGCCTTATGGGACCACCAATGGCCTCATTCTTCTCAATACAAGGGAGAACTAGAAATCATAAGTAGCACTCTTTATAAAGGAAGCCATCAATGGTCCAATTGATAGATTAAGGTCGACCATGGACCACATTTAATAATGCTAGCATAGCCATGAATGGGACTTTAAAATCTTGGACTTGTCCTTGAAAAATAGACTGAATAAATCCTCATGAGGTATTACATTCCCCCAGGAGTTCATACATTAAGCCTCATGTCATTTAGGGATAACCCCTTTGGTTTGAAAATGCACCACTTTTGATTTGATAGGATGTTAAATATGTGATGTGGACTTGCTTATTGAAGTCATCCTAATGGCTTTGGATTCTTTCAGCATAGGAATTTCCAGGTGATAACACAAACTATCAACCTCCAGTGTCGTATTCAATGTAAAGGACCATTCATTGGTATATTGTACAGGTATAGTTTGTTGCATATTCATTTCACCTAGAGACAACCTTCATAGTTATAATTTATATTCATAGAGTATGACATATGGTAGAATCCTCTTCAAGATGCCAGAGATACCCCTTTTTGGCACTCTAATATTTTGAGAGACTTCCATCCTTGGACAAATAGCTCAAATCCCTTGTTGGATCTATGAGCGACGATTGCTTCTTAAGATGATGGGTATTATTTTGATTGATTTCCTCTCTACCTACCCAATCTCACTTGATTCCCTGCCCCACCTTCTCCCCACAAAGGAGGAAATTAATTCTACTATTAAGTGGAATATCTACAAGAGCTTCACTTAAGTTTTCCAAATTGAACCATTCCGTCCTAAAATGGATTTTTACTTCAAGAACTTCATCTAGATTTCTAACGAGGTATATTTTTGTGCTTATTATTGTGTTTGGAAAAAATAAATTGGATTTTAAGCATGGTTGTCTTTGGAAAAATACATTGGATTTAAAGAATGTATGTCTTTGGATCTTATTGTCTTTTCTTAGAATTACAAATGATGCAATATGGGTGTTAATATTTCTCCTCTCTCCCTAATTCTTAGAGGGTGATAACTCAATGGAAGAGCACCTTCCTTACAAGGAGGAGGTTGGTGCTTTGATTCCTCCATGCCCTAATGTCGATATTGGAATATTGTTATTTCTAATAAAATATTTTTTATGATGATTTATATTAATGGCCATGAGGGGGGTTTCAAACAATATTTGAATGTTGCTACAAGGGGGGTTTCAAACCATCTTTGTATGTTTCTACGAGGGGGGTTTATAATTTCCCCCGTAGGTCACTATGAGGGGGTTTATAACTTCCCTCATAGGATTCTATTAGGGGGGTTTATAACTACTCGAACCCACAAGAGTCTATGGGGGAGGGTTCTAAATTTCCCTCATAGGTCGCTATGAGGGGGGTTTATAACTTCCCCCATAGGAGTCTATGGGGGGGGTTTATAATTACCCCCATAGGAGTCTATGAGGGGGGTTCTAAAATGTCCCTGTAGGATTCTGTGAGGGGGTTTGTAAATTTCCCCCATAGTATTCTATGAAGGGGGTTTATAAATACACCCGTATGAGTCTACAGGGGGGTTCAAAACCACCCCCATAGGTTTGTAAGAGTGATTTTATGGGGGGGAGGTTCAGAAATTCCCCCATTGGTTTGTAAGAGAGACTTTTAGGGGGGGTTCAAAACTGCCCCTATAGGTATCTACGAGGGGGGTTCAAAACTGCCCCTATAGGTATCTACGAGGGGGGTTCAAAACCACCCCCGTATGTATCTCCAGAGGAGAGGGGGTTCAAAACCACCCCCAAAAGTCACTTTTTGACTAGTTTTGATCTCTTTTAGAACCGCCCCTAAAAGCCTATACTTTCTAGCATCGGTGCCTTTGGGGGGGGGTTCTGAACCTACCATGTAGGTTTGTAAGAGAGACTTTTAGGGGGGGTTCAAAACTGCCCCCATAGGTATCTACGGGGGGTTCAAAACCGCCGCCAAAAGTCTCTTTTGGGGGCATTTTTTGTCTCTTTTAGAACTACCCCTAAAATACCATATTTTTAGTGTCGATGCATTTGGGGGCATTTTTTTCGAGACTGCCTCTAAAGCCAAAATCACCCCCAAAATTCACTTTTTAGGGTAGAAGACAACCATCCCTATAGGTCGAAAATGTAGTAGTGTACAATAAATCCTCCACAAAATGTATGTGGGTTGGAATGAGTTCCCCTCCTAACTTTATACCTTTCAAACCCTCCCAATTAATAGCCTATCAGGACCTTTTACTACAAGGAGGAAGAGCATAGGTAGGAGGAGGAACCTTTGCTTAATACCTCTAGTAGGAAAGAAAAATAAGAAGCATGCTCATTTATCAATAGTGAAAAGGAAACAATTGACATATATTCTCCAACTCAAATTACAAAAAGTAAAATAAACCAAACCCTACTTGAATCCTTAGAAGCCTTAGATAAAGCTAACTAAACTTGTCATATGCTTTTGAGATGCCTAACATGATAGCACAAGAAAATATACTTTTGATTTTGATTGAGTGAATGGTTTCTTGTGCAATACAAACTGAATCATGGATGTGCTTATTGCTTAGATACCCAAGTTGTTCACATGATATCATCGAAGATAATATTGGATTCAACCTCCTAACAATGATTTTTGAGATAATTTGTGAATGAAATTACAAATATAAATCAACCTAAAATACTTAAAGAGGGTTGGATTTCCCTCCTTTGGAATTAGTGTCAAGAAAGTTGAGTTGTAAACCCCCTAAAATCCCACCACTTCTACTAAATTCATCCAATGTAGCCAAATAGATCCTTCGTAATCAAGTAATAGAAGCTATAAAATAACCAGTGGGAAATCCATCTAGGTACATTTTAATCCCTTTGAAAGGAGTGAAGAACCATTTTCAATTCTTCCCTAGTCATCTCCCCCATTGTGTCTCAATTCTAATTTACATCTACAATTATAGGGAAGTATGAAGAAAACTGAATCACCTCAACAGTGTTTGCCTTATTGGGCTCATGAAAAATTTGTGAAAATGATGAACTCTTGCATTTCAATTTTCCTCCAAATTTTAAACTACACCTCCATTGCTATTTTAGATATCTTAGATGGTATTTTGGATTTTCCTAATCTTAGCATAGTTTTAGAAGAACTTTGTATTCTTGCCACTATACTCCAATCACACCACCTTACTCTTCTAGTCTCACTTTTCTTTTTCTCTCTTAAGTAATTTCCTTCTTTCTTCCTCTGTTGCATTCAACATAACTAAGTCCTCCTCAATGAAAACCCTTGAATGGTTAGATTGATAAATTTTGACATTTCTACATCAACCTCTGTATGATATTTTTGTGAATCTTAAAGTTGTTGCATGGCATAAGCATAATTGTCCTCCCTCACATGCCAGGCCACTCTTGAGAATTAGTTCTTTGGAATCAAATTGCTAAAATATGAACAAGCACACTCTTGACCTTTAGACAATTTCTAAAAGTTACCTAGTGGATAAAAAAATCGCGATCTCTGTGAAACTTAGAGGGTTGACAATATATTGTGTACACCCACATTAAATTTCAATTTAAAAAATATATTTTGTAATACCTAAAGTATTAACTTTTTAACTCATCAAAACTAGCTTTTTAAATATTTCTCTTTAAAATATTTAAAAACAAAATTTTAAAACAAGTCAAATAAATCTTTGATTTTCTTGATATCCAATAAACCAAAACTCATTTAGATGAATAACCATAGTATAGTTATAAGATGCATATATATCCAATTTCAATTATGTGACCAATGTTATTTGGCCAATGTGTTTTAAATTTTGGACATGTTTTATGAATATTTTTATGTTCTACTCAAATGGATGTAGATGTATGTCATTGGAATTGCACAATCAGGGTGTTCTTGAAGACAATGAATCCATTTCTACAATTAAAAATGCAGTTTGAACAATGCAAATCGTCGAAATCCAACAAAGATGACTGGAAAAATCCAAAACTTAGAATGATTAGCCAACTGGATACTCAACTTACCTACCTTCTTTTCTCGCTCATTCACATGTGCCAACATGCCAATGTATAGTTACACTACCTTTCAACATCACCCCACACATTGCAGGGGAAAGCACAAGTGCACACAGTTCTCGCTTAAAACAATCGCGAGAACTATTAAAACTTGAAATTTTTTCATTTCCTAATCTAAAAATTGATTACATGTGGTGCCTTATGCTTTAAATGGTAATTTAATTAACCCTAAGTTTAAGCATTTATGCTTATATTTTATCATTGCATAGATTAAGAGAGAAAAAAGTCTTTTGGAATTCTTGTACAACCATTTTTTGCTTTGTTTGTTAAATCATATTAGTTACATTGAAAAAGAGTTTGAAAATAGTTTGCATGTGCATTTGGGTTTTTCATCTCCTTGATTATTGATAATAATAAAATATATTTAGCATTACATACCATTTTTGTTGTATTTCATTTTGGAAAAAGAAAAGTATGATATATTCTTCTCTTTTCATGAATTGTGAAAATTGTGGCCCTGCTTCTCGAAAAGAAATGTGAAATGTATGTTCATGTTGATTTTTAATTATCTTTTACCACTTTATTAAAAACAATCATATCAACACCACACAAGTTCTGATGGCTCCAAATCATATCAACACCACACAAGTTCTGATGGCTCCAAATCATATCAACACCACACAAGTTCTGATGGCTCCAAATCATATCAACACTACACAAGTTCTAATGGCTCCCTATTTTGGGTAAGAATATCCATCCATATCCTTATCATTTCAACTCTTAGAACCAGAAAAGGGGATACTATGGAGTTAGGATAATGTATATACTATTCATTTTATTTAGGATTATATGTTGATTTTAATTATTTAGTTATTTGATGAAGTCTTCCTTTTTATAGCTAAAATGCATATGAAACTGGTGTATTTATTGCAAGCAGTGGCTCTTAAGAACAATTTCATTTGGCATGTTTTGAAGAGATCATGGTCATCATAGTGAGATCGTGACCCAAGCAGCTAGTTCGAGTGTTGCCTAGTTAAATCCTTATTTAGTGCATCGGTTCAGTTCATCACAATTAACTCCACATTCAGTGCAATAGTCTACCCTTGGAACAGACAATTTGTGGCTTATGAAGTTTTGAGGAAGATCAAGGTTGAACATATCATGGTTGATATCACTCAACATCCATGTGTCATCATATCATGGCAATTAAACTCTGTCCACTATGCATTATAATTTAATGTGCGCTATTGTTCAACATAGTGCATGATAATGTGACTTTTCTTTGAGCTAAATTAAGTTTCGATTGAGTAGGTTAAAGAGTTTTGTTATTTAAGCATTTTGGACGAGCCGGCTTTGGATGGTTCCCTTTTGGTTATGATGTTATTACATTTAGCTTTGACGTTCACAGTTTAAATGCATTTTCAACATGTAAACAATTTATACATTTTAATGGATAAATTACTTGCTTCTGAGTGTATCTAAGTAGTTTTGTAATGTCCCTTTTTTTAAATTTATTAAAATGGTGAAATTTTCAACTTTTTCCACTAGTTCGACCTTTGACTAGTATTGGTTTCTTAACCTCGAAATGGCTCCAAATGCTCCCAAATTGTCCCAGAAGGTGTATGGATGGTTTTGGGACATAATTATGAGGTTCAAGAATTGTTTAGGGTCTTCAATAGGCTTCTGTAACTCTCCTTTAAGTTCTGGCCAAAGTAGGGATTTTGACTATCAATTTGGGGTTCAAATCCCCATGGGGTAGATGCTGGAAAAGGATATGGAAATGCTATTGGACCCTCTCGAATTTCTGAAAAGAGGTAGGGGATATCTAGAGGAAATCAATATAGTCTCATATGTATCAACATTCAGTTTATTAAGTCTTCTACAACCCTCTCCAATCAAGTACAAACAGACTAGTTTCGACCTTGGGGGAAATGATAGGCAATCTTCTCCAAATGCTATGAAAATGAACAATATGACTCCAAAATATTATGCACTGAACATGAAACTTGTATAACAAGTTATTAACAGTCCATACATCATTAAATCATCAGTAGTTCACTGTTCCATTCGAATACATCAACATAGTTAGGAATTTGGCACCATTTTCTCATTAATAATCAGATTTACATAGTTCCACTTTTAATCTCGACTTGAATCTATTCTAAACATGAATAAAATATAATTTACATCAGATGATAAAATAATGGGGCATTATAATCTCCCCCAAAGAGTACAACAACTCACCAAGTGCACAATTCCTCAAGAATCATGAATATGCTGAGAAAACTTGAAATGGTTGGAGAAACAAGCTGAAATAGAAGTGACCACGAGATGCCCTGTAGCTTGAACCTGAAACATATGACTCCATTAAATATCCAAATGAAAGTTTTGAATGGCCTTTCCAATTACCAACTAGGATGGGAATCTTTCACCCTCGAAATTGGTGCTAAGTCAAGTAGAGCAGCACTCCACTAGCTCTCCTCTCAAATGCAAATTCTGAAAATGATCAAAAAACATTCTCTTACATGATCCCTGTATTTTATAAAAATCCTTAGCCATCTAAGGTTCCAATTCCGTCCATAGAATCCAAGCCAATTCAAATTAGGGAGAGGTTCATGATTTTCCATGTATCTTCCACTTCCTAGCCTTCCACCTTCCACCAATTTGAGTAGGAACCTCTTGAGCTTCCCTAACTCCCATGAGCTCTCTCTTGGAGGATAATTTTAGGATTGACATGTCATAATGGTCATATGTCAGCAATCAGGTTTGCAATTTGTCATAGGTGTCATAGCATCTTCTTCATTGTTGTCATAGAGGTTAGGGAATCTAGTGCAAGTGTCCAATAACTCCTCATTTGACTCTTCCTCTTCCATGGGAGTTACACTTCCATCCCAATTCAACTTATGATTCATATTTCCAAGTGTATGATCCTTCCAACTCATCCCAAGAACATTGGGATTCTTATGGATTCGAACTGACAAGAGGAGGTTGCCATGTGGCATAGAAAAGCTAGCTTGTGTGGGTCCCACACCCTCCATGTGTCTTCATGATCAATTGCCACTTTGATTTTCTCTTGTATTTATTTATTTAGATCCTTTATTAAATATTTATGCCATTATAATGTCTAAACATCATTTATTAGCTCCCTTGTTGCAAATCCCAATGTCTCCATCCAACCTAGGGAACTAGTAGGATTGATGGAATTTTCTTGTCATGAATGGCATAAATATTTAATAATATATAATTAATCAAGCATGAACAGTTGTGCAATAATATATATCAATCATTACACATTAATTTTGAAGAGAAGAATGACAATGATTCTATTATCAGAGTGACTAAATGAATGAAATAGGTTACAATATATAGAGGAAAATTTTGAATTAGGTTAAAGAGAAAATCAAATTTTCCTTCCATGCAAAGAGGGTTCATGCTATGTAGAGAGGGCTAGTCAGGCTTAACTGAGATAAAATAACCCCAATAAGTCATGCATGCACTCCTAGATTGAGTTAATTGATAAAGGAGCTCACTGATCACTCAGTTAATTGAATGACAACATCCATGTCCCTAAAATCTCTCAAGAAGGGTGCTATTGACTTAACTGGGGCGCTAATGAATGTTAAGGGTTAGTTAGAGTTAAGTTTAGGCTAAATCGGTGGAGTAGATTTAGCTCTGACTCATGTTCTTCCTTAAATCATGTAAAAAATCCCTCAAATAATGGAATGTGCCCTCAAACCAAGGAAGGTGCCCCAAAATCTAGGGATTGGTCTCATGGGTGATTCAGGAAGTGTTTTTAGGTGTGGTTTGGCCTGTTAGACTCATCAACACATCCTCTAGGAGGGTTATTTACTCTAACAATCCCCCACAAGCCTAACTAGGAAATAAAAATAAGTAAAAATAAATGATTCCCAACAATTTACAGCCATATTAGGTACTCATGAACCAAAAAAAATATTCTCTGTAAATTGGGGAAGAGGGAAAAAACCCAGTCGGGAAAAAAAAAAAAAAAAAAACCCATAAAAGAGAATGTAGAAAGAATGTGAGAATCTACTTAGAAAAATTGATGCAGAAATTGGTGAGTTGTACAAGAAAAAGCTAAGGCTCTAGAGACTAAAGAGACATGTGGTAGGTCTTCTTCAGTTTGAACTTGATCTGGAACAAGTTCTGGAATGGCATCTTTCATGTCTCCTTAGTCTCTAGAGCCTTATCTTTTTCTCCTACAACTCACCAATTTTTCTGAGTAGATTCTCAAATTCTTTCTACATTCTCTTTTATGTGTTTTTTTCCCACTGGGTTTATTCCCTCTTTCCCAATTTACAGAGAACCTCTTTTTGTGTGCATGAGTACCTAATATGGCTGCAAATTGTTGGGACTCATTTCTTTTTACTTAGTTTTATTTCCTAGTTAGGCTTATCGTGGGTGTTAGAGTAAATAACCCTACTAGAGCATGTGTTGATGAGTCTAGTGGGACAAACCACGCCCAAAAACACTTCCTTAATAATCCATGAGACCAATCCATAGATTTGGGGGTGCCTTCGTTGGTTTGAGGTCACATTCCCTTATTTGGGGGAGTTTTTACATTATTTAAGGAAGAACATGAGTCAGAACTAAATCTTCTTTGATACCATATAAGATTTGAACATGTACAGATCTAGGTACATAATGCAATGAGAAAAAAATCAGCCATCAAATCATAATGTAATAAATGGATAACATTGATTACTACATAACAAACTCAGAATGGAAGAGAAAAGAATGATCAAGCTCATCAATTGAATGAGAGGAGATAATTACAATATATATAGAGAGAGACAATTCGAATTAGGTTGAAGGGAAATTTGAAGTGTGTTGGGCCCAGCCCAAGTAAGGCATTTTTTACACAAGTTAGTTTTGGAGCTGCTAAGTTGCAACGCAGCTCAGATGAAGGCATTTTTGGTAAAATAGTTTTGGAAGCTGCAAAGTTGAGCGCAGCGCAATATTGGCAGGATGGGAACCGCGTAGCTGATATCCAGTTCCGCGAAGTGGTAACCCCACAAAGTGCTAGCAGGGCACCTATTTTTGGTAAAGAATGTAAGGGAAGGTCGAGCTGCAAAAGCGACCTATTTTGTCGAAGCACTACATGATTCCCAGTAGGCGGGTAAGGAGTGGTGCAGAAGGAAAGCGACTGGTCACATGAGCGGAGCAAGCACGACGTGAACCGACCGCGCAAATCCGTTAGAGAAGGAACAATAGGATGAAAGCAACAGTTGGCATGCGGTCAACAGGGCAGGTTGAAAGCGACGTGACCACGGGCAGAGAATGGCCACGAAAGATAAGTCGCTATCAAAGCCTAGCAGTCCTGGTTAGCGAAGTAACCATGACGGTTTTGGGTAACCTTAGGGTTTTTGGCCCATTTGATTGTAAAGACGTGACCTAAGTGCACGATCTATAAAAGGGAACATTTTGTATGGGAAAGGGTTAATCTTCTATTTATGAATTGTTAATCTTTGTTGTTGAACATTGATCTCTATTGAGAGAAGATTGTAAAGGCTCTGCAAGCTGTCTGCGCAGAGACCTACAGGGAAAGAAGAGAGTCTGTAGCTGAGTGCATAGACTAGAACTATTGTACCCTTCCCAAATATAATACAACAACATTTCTTGTGGACGTAGCTCCCATCCTGGGGGTGAACCACGTTAAATTCTATGTTATGTGATTGCTTATGTGTTTGCATTTGTGTCTTTACTTATGATGAATGGTTAACTGTTGTTTATGAGTTTATAGGATTTTCTTTTATATGTATTCACCATAAAGATGATGATGGGATGAATATGTTAAGTAATCAGATGTATGAATTAAGGCTGAATGCACCAGCACTTCAGAGTTAGATGAATGCAAGATCTAGTTGGACAAACACTTAGTGCAGCATTGGAAGTGCACAGTGACATCGTGTTTGTGATAGTGTATAAGCTTGCAAGGTTCCATCTACTATGTTTGTTGAATGTGTCTTGTTACATTAAGTAAAATATATTAAGCTACATAAGTTTGTAAGAAGAAGCGCAGTCTTTGTGGCACCTTCCTGTCCTCAAGTAGTTTCCCCGCATCGTGCAGTCCTTGGATACATGATATCCTAAGTGTTCGTCGTGAAGAAGTGGAACTTCAAGCAGTCCGAAGTCCATAGCATGAGTCCCATAGCGCGCTGCTCACCAATATGTTTAAACACTCATCACCTAGTTGTGGACACCTGATTCTGAAACCCCCCCATTGCTTCGCCTCGGGTGAGACCTCATTCTCTTCACAGATTGTTTCCGAAAGGGCTGGTGAAAAGGGGTTTTGTTGGTTCCTCGAACTGCACAGAACCTGGGTCTTTATAGAAAACCTCAAGAACAGCTATACAAGCCAACAAATGGTTACGTTTCCATGCTTGAACTGGTGATGAGTACCGGTACTGAAAATTGGCATCCAGACAAGAAGGAAATCTAGGACTGGTGTGACAAGACATGGAGAGATTTTTCCAAAAAGGAAAATAGACATTCGCATCTCTCCAATGTAGATTGGTTAAATAAATACCTGTGGAAGGATATTCACTTTGGGCATCTTTTGGAAATGAGTTGCACGCGTGGATATCAAGACTCGCAGAACAAAAGAACTGTTTTCCACCAAAAGGAGTACCGACCGAGTGGACTCCAGAGATCATTCAGAGGCTTAAAGAAGTAGATATCCCACTCTCACAAGCAGTCAATTTTTGGGTTGACATCATACTAGAAGGCCTCATCACATAGTTCGTTGTGGACACCCTAAAGTCCTACAGAGCAGCAGAAGTAGAATTTTTCAAAGGTTTCAGAGGTAAGTACCTGAACAATCTGGGTTTATATATTAAAATGATTTTAGCTAAGAAAGGTGTTTTAAGAATGCAGTAAAATTCCTAGAAGATTTTGAATCTGTAATGGTTAATAGCATATATAGTGATTCTGACAAAGATACACACAATTTGAGAAGTGGAAAGAGATATAAGTATACTACTAAGAATACTTTCAGTGAACATGGACTCCACGTAGACATTAATTTACAAGCTGAGCCTGATAGCCAAACCGCACCTCCATCATCCACCTATCATCATATTACTCCGCAAAACCCACCAGTTGTGAACACCGCGCCTCATATTACACAAAATCCACCAATTCAAAACCCTCCAGTTGTTATATTCTTAATCCTCAGAGAGTCAATACCAGTAACACCACGGGAGTAAGTACTCAGACCATCCCGACTCAGACCATTCCCACTCAGAATATTCCAATTCAGAACATTTCACGCAGTAACATCCCTAACACCACTCAGAATACTGCGCAGAATACTACTATACCACCTAGAAGGAGGATGACCGACGATATTAAGCTGCCGATATTTAAGGGAATGGGTCTAGAGGACCCTGAGCAACATTTGTTTCAATGTGAATATGTATAAAGTGTCAAGCAAGTTTAGGATGATGCTGTGAAGCAAGCGCAGCTCGTCACTACATTTAGAGATAGAGCCTTGAATTGGTTCATGAAATATTCTCAGGGACATCATAGAACCTTAGTGGAGATTAAGGCTGCACTATTGAGAGAGTTCAAGAAACCAAAGTCAGAATCCCAATGTATAACAGAATTGAAGGAAATTAAGTAAAAACCTAATGAGACAGTCTGGGAATTTGACCAGAAGTTTAAGACATTGTTGGACTAGGTCAGTTTTGTCATAGCACTGCAACAACACCAAGAGTGGTTTATAGCCGTGTTGTTGCCCCATATTATACTGTCGTTGATGCAGCAGAAGGTCGCTTCACAAGCAGAAGCCCTGGATATTGAGATGAAATTAGAAGCTTCACTTATAGGAGAGAGTAGCACTGGAATGTTTCAGATCCAGACCCACCTAGCTACCTTGACATTACAGTTGCAGGACATGAAGAAGGCGAAAGAACAAAGACAATAAGTCTGGTGTACAGGATGCAGAGGAGAAGGACACACGAGAGAGCACTGTCCCTTATTTTCAGAATACCTTAATAGTGGAGCACCAAATCCACTGAATCAAAACAAAGCACCATGGTGTGAGATCTGTAGAACTAGAGGACACCGGCCATAAGACTGCTACTTAATTCAGAAGTATGTGCGAAGTCCTAAGAATTTATATTGCACATTCTGTAAATTTGTTGGACATGATGATTCCAACTGTAGAGCATATGACCTCGTGATGGAAAGAAAGAAAGATATGGAGCATATGCATGGTGGAGTATATAGATTCCAAGAAGAAACTCTGCAGAACAAGGATAATGCAGTATGATCAACACACATACAGACACCGTGGAGGATTTCATGAAAGAGGAAGAAATACTAGCCCAGGACAACGAAGAGGAAGAGGCCAGATGATCTGTTATAATTGTGGCCAGTCAGGTCACTTATCTAGAGACTGTACCAATCCATGTACTACCTGCAATTAATGTAAATATTTTGATCATGTTATTGAGGACTGTCCAGTGTTAGCAGCAAAAATGCAAAAGAGAAAGCAAGATGTACCTAACCCGAACATTCAGTTGATCGTAGCAGAGAAAAGGGTTGAGGATCCAAGTATCAATGCAGTCACGCGAAGTGGTGCCACAATAGGAAGAGATAGGAAAGTGGAAGCTTCGACTTCTGTAAATTTTGAAACTAAGCAGACCCCTGCTGAAGTGGTCTGGATCAGAAAAGCTACTGGGAAAACGCATGTTTTCAATCTGTAGAAGAACAAATAAGTCTTTGTAGAAGCGCGGGACATATTCAAACAACCAACACCTCTGTCACCAAGAATCCTGTTGCGAAGTGAAATACCGCATATGGAGGATATGCCAACAACTTATGAAAAAACGTGCCACACAACACAGACAGGCACCTCTGTTGCACAGTTCCTACGGATATGCATGAAATTATTAAAGAGCGCAGATGCTGTAGTGGAATTACAAAAATTGTTAAACTAGTATGAACCACGCAGTGAGACGAATACTGCCTATAGCGCAGTTCATCACATCAAGAGCCATAAAAGAACAAGAAGAAATGAGGCTCAGTGCACAAATAGGAGACTATGAGATGGATGAGATCATCCTTGACTTAGGGTCAGAGGTAAATGTCTTGACTAAGCAGACATGGTAGCGGATGGGAAGACCAAGGTTGTCATGGTCACCCATACAGTTGATATTGGCCAACCAGCAGAAAGTCATACCTTTTGGGAAACTAGCCAATATTATTGTTGACATCGATGGAGTGCGACATCATGAAGACTTCGAGGTTATCGAAATTATGGATGATAGTCAGCATTATCCAGCACTATTGGGTATAGATTGGGAAATGGATAACCTTTCACTCATAAATATGAATACCAAGAAGATGATCTTCGAAGGGCAGGATATTAGGGTCATCGCACCATTGGACCCTTCACAAGGAGAAAGATACAATGAGCCGATTCAGGAAGAATCCAAAGCACATGATCTTGACCGCATTTACAAGATGACTATGAATCAAGATGACTACGTTAATCCTACTGCGGATGGAGCACTTAGTTGGAGATGTGACATCTCTTGCATCTCGAACTCCAACGCAGGACTAGAGAATTGGCAAAGCCATATGCATGAAGTATTTTCAAGAAGATGGGCGCAAATCACAAAGTCACTGCGATGGATTGGAAACGAGGTAAGTCCAATCCCCATCTATGATGGTTCGACTAATGCTTATTCATTTATTCAAGAATATACTATATCAGTTGCAGCTGAACACCACACACCATCATTAGATATAGAACTCGTGAGACACCTTCCAGATGGTGGACTATGCATAAGCAGACTTTGACCACATGGGATCAGTGCAGACAAATGTTGCAAATCAGATTCGTAGAGAAAGTTGTGTTGACATTTGAAAAGTATAATGGACAGATGGATCCAAGGGATCACATGGAAATTTGTTCACAAGCATGGATAAAGATACCACAGGCGAAATGGGTTCATCTGTTTGTGCACACACTGGAAAAACAGATTCCAAAGAATTGGTATCTAGACACGGAGCTTTGCAGAGGAACTACATATTGGTCTCTCTTAACTGCGAACTTCCAGAGAACTTTCAGCTTTGAAGATGAAAGCCCCAACATAAACGAAGCTCTACAGATTATCAAAGAAAGGATATTCAGAGCCGAATGCCCAAGTATAAATGAGGCATTGGAATAAATCAAAGAGAGGGTGTTTAAATACGTAAAGGTACCTATGAACCTACAACCAGAATGGGCAAAAGAAATAGAACATGCCTTTGAATGTTATAACCTCGCTGAAAATGAAGAAGAACAAGAACAGATCGATGAGGAGGATTCACGCAACATCAATATACCTGATTCTGAAGGAGCGCGCGATGTAGAAAGACCTCCACTTGAAATTCCAGATATGAGCGGCCCTATAAAGACAAAAAAAGTGAACAGTGGCACAAGCAAAGAACCGAAGTTTGCATCCATTGGAGCTTACTAGGATGATGCGACGGTTGCACAGATCGCCAACCTTCTCCATGAATATTAGGATTTATTTCCGACGAAGTTTTCCGAAATGAAAGGAATTTTGGGCGACTTGGGAGTTATGAAAATACCTCTCAAGCCAGACGCGAAGCTCGTAAAGCAAAGACCTTATAGACTAAACCCCAAATATAAAGAAAGAGTCAAGGTAGATATTGACAAGATGCTTGATGCAGGGATCATTGAGCCCGTTGAAGAATCAGAGTGGATAAGCTTGATGGTTATCCAAGAGAAAAAGACTAAAGGTGAAATCAGGATCTACATAGATCTAAGGAAGTTGAATGATGCTTCGCTGCATGACCCATTTCCTACTCCTTTTACAGATGAAGTATTAGACAATGTGGGAGGAAATGAGGCCTACTCATTCACTGATGGATTTTCTGGATATCATCATATCAGGATTGATCCAACAAATAGGCATAAGAAAACATTTGCTAGTGAATGGGGATCATATCAGTATACAGTTATTCCCTTTGGCTTGAAGAATGCACCTGCCAAATTTTCCAGAGTTGTTGTGGCTGCATTTAAGGACTTTAGCCATAAGTTCTTAGAAGTTTATTTTGATGATTGGACTATCTTCCGTTTATTGAAGAACCATTTTGAGAATCTGAGAATGATGTTAGATAAGGGCATACAACATCAGATTTCATTGAATTTAAAGAAATGTATCTTCTGTGTGCCTTATGGTGTTCTACTAGGACACATTGTGTGCAAACAAGGTTTGATGGTTGATCCTGTGAAGATCATAGTGATTGTAAATTTACCTGTACCAAACTCAGTGAAGTAGCTTCGCACGACACTGGGACATACAGGTTATTATAGAAAATTCATCAAGGGTTATGTGCAGATAACCGTGCCAATGGAGAAACTGCTGAAGAAAGAAGCACAGTTCATATGGAACGCAAAATGTGAGCAAGGCCTAGACACACTGAAAGAGAAGATGGTAACTGCGTCGATCCTAGTTTTTCCAGATTGGGATAAGCCGTTCCATGTGCATGTTAATGCTTCATCTATAGCATTGGGCATTGTGCTCGCTCAACTAGGCGAAGGGGGTACTGATCACCCCATTGCATTTTCGAGTAGAAAGCCATCTTCAGCTGAAAAGAACTACACAACCACTAAAAGAGAAAGTCTAGATATGGTGTACACACTGCAGAAATTCAAGCACTATTTGCTGGGTGCGCACTTATCCATGTACACGGACCATTCAGCTTTGAAATACTTGGTCAATAAGCCAGTGTTAGGGGGGAGAATCTGTAGATGGTTGTTTCTCTTCCAAGAGTATGATTTTCAAATTGTGGTTAAGCCAGGCAGACTGAACTTAGGACCTGACCATCTCTCAAGGATTGAGTCAGGTGAAGAACCAACCAATATTGAAGATAATTGGCCTGATGCACAATTATTCGCTATACAGCTCGTAGATGACTGCTACAAAGACATTGTTGACTTTTTGACTACGGGATTGGCACCCACAGAGTTTACTATGCAGCAAAAGAAGCAGTTGGTAGTTAGAGCAGCAGACTTCACTATAATCACAGGTCAATTATATAAGTTGGGACTGGATGAAGTGTTGCGTAGATGTGTGTGGGAGCACGAGAAGCCGTTCATATTGGCTGATGCACATTCAGGTGTATCGGGAGGTCACTATTCAGGAAGAGCCACTACATAGAAGATATTGCAATCAAGGCTATGGTGGCCTACAATTCATAAAGATTCAAAGGAACATTGCCAGAGCTGCGATGTGTGTCAGAGGACAGGAAGGCCGTCGCAAAGAGACAAAATGCCATTAAATCCGCAGTTGACACTTCAAGCATTTGACAAATGGGCCATTGATTTTGTGGGACCTATTAACCCAGTGGGAAAAAGGACTGGTGCGAGATACATTATCACTGCGACTGATTATCTCACCAGATGGGCAGAAGCTAAACTAGTGAAGGACTGTAGCGCAGTTACTGTCGCGCAGTTCATCTTTGAGAACATTCTTACTAGATTTGGATGCTCGAATATTTTGATGAGTGATCAAGGGACCCATTTTTTGAACCAAACTATTGAAGCCCTTACTGAAGAGTTCCACATTTATCATCAGAGGAGTACACCGTACCATCCTCAGGCCAATGGAACTGTTGAAGCTTTCAACAAGGTACTGGAGAATGTGCTGACAAAAGTATGCAATGTCAACAGGGATGATTGGGACCTACGCATCCCAGCTGTGTTATGGGTGTACATGACTACTTGTAAGAAGTTGACAGGCCATACACATTTCAGATTGGCCTATGGACAGGAACTTATCGTGCCTATGGAATATATTGTACCTAGCTTGAGAATAGCTGCATTTACAGGCATGGAAGATCAAGAAACAATAGAATAAAGGCTTATACACTTGGTTGGATTGGAGGAAGATCGCTTCATCACAGTCTTCCACCAGCAAGTGCAGAAAGACAAGGAAAAAGCATGGCATGATCGCCATATCAAGAACAAGTCCTTTCAGGTAGGTGACCTAGTCCTCCTGTATGACAGCAAGTTTATGAAATTTTTTGGAAAATTTAATATGCATTGGCTTGGCCCATATACTATTATGGATGTTACTAATGGTGGCGCAGTTCAGTTAGCCACGTTAGTCGGAGATACCTTACTAGGATTGGTAAATGGAAGTAGAGTAAAACTCTACAAGGATAGTCCTACTTCGTAGAACCCTCAGTGATCAGAAAAGAAGGAAAATTCTAAGTGTCAAGTAGAGTTGAAATTGGGCACTAGAAATACAAAAGAGTATGTACACAGTTTTGGACCGATATGCAAAGTTTGATAGAATGAATACATGTACCGTGCAACACTAGTCGAGAAGAGCAGCTGCATGAATTCAAAAAATAAAATTAAATAAAGAGAAAAGGAAAAAGAAAAGAAAAGAAGAACCACGCAGTTCGAAGCTCAAAAGGTAGCTGCGCAAATCCAATGAAGAAAAGAAGATGCAAAGTTTAGAACCAAGAAGAACGACACAGCGAAGTAACTGCGTCGGAGTAGTGATGGCCCACTACACAGTTTAACGCAAAACTCCAAGAAACTAGTCGCTACAATGTCGGTTGGAAAACTAGTCATTATACAGTGATTTTATGGACGACCGCTTGAGCATTTAATGCAGAAATAACTGTTCTGAAGAAGTAAATGAAGGAAAGGACCCAAATCCTTAGCATATTTGGCCAACGGATATGCCATTGAATGCTTTTATAAACATTGATGGGAATGACTAAGGCTCAACTACACCTGTAAATATCATTGTATTTGGACTCGCGGGCGTTACCAGAACTCTGAAATTTTCCTACGAGCCATAGCTTGAATTTGTAACAGTGAGCGCTAAGTGATCTCGTCAATCTGTTAAGAGAGTATCCAGTGAATGTCTGAAATTTCCTCTATTGAGCAAGAATTCACAGTCAAGGAGACTGTGAGGGTGTTTAAGCATGGAGGGATTGAAGGGTTGATGAGAACCCCCACCAAGAAGGTTGTTACTGAGCAAGGACAGGGTTCATGATGATCGCCACGACATTCCACACTATGTGAGACAAGGGTAAAGAGCCAACGGTGGAGAAGACAAAACCAAAGAAGATGAGCTCCACGCTTCCAGAAGTGTTGCTCATCAATAAGGAAATCCCACTTACTTTGACACCTTAGTATATCTCTTCACATGCACAGGATGCACCGACCGTTAAGCTATCCAAGAACGCGAAGTATGAGATACCGCTTCCACCAATATCCAAGCATGTGAAGCTAGAGAAACATATGTTGGAAAAATCACAGAACGTAAGTTCGAGGACCATGACTTACTTCAAATGCAAAAGGAGTTGGTCGAGCCGACATACCAGCAATTTCATCCAGACCAGTATATGTGCTAGAAGAAGGATGCGAAGGGAAATTCTGTGTTGGTCGTGCAGAATTGGTTATTTGAAGTAGTAGAATCAGGATTGATGAACCTGTTGAGGCTCCTGCAATTCGATCGAAGCCCAGAACTGAATGTGGTGGTGCGCACACTCATCTCGCACACACACCAAGGTTATTTTTGGTTGGATAGGAATGTCAACTTGAACATCGACCTGATCCATCGCATCACAGGGTTAAGCAAGTGATGCGGTGACCCTAAGCAATTCTTTCAAGGCAAGAGCAAGGACAAGGAGGTTTCCACGTAGATGAAGTCAACACAGCGTCCCAAAAGGAAAAAGAGGATTCGTCACAGAGGATATCGCCGATAATGCTACACGGTTCGTAACACAACTGTTAGCAGGGAAAATTTTGTGAAAGGAAAGACCTGATGAAGTACCCACCGGAGCGGTGCTCCTTGGGGCGAAGGCTGCGACGAGCAGAAGATTTAATTGGTGCCAATACCTATTGAATGAATTTCTAGAAGATGTGCACAACATGTAGATACACGGCAGCAACTTCCACTATACGTAGTTGATGGTCTTGAATGCATTTGTGGGATGGAAGGACCCGAAACACTATGTTGGCCTCAACACTGCCAACACTGGCTGTAGAGGACCAAGGTATGTGAATATTTGGGAAAATCTAATGGCAAAGAGACAACACGCGTAGAATGAAGAATTCCACACATACTATGAGCAGTTGCACGATGTCATCATTCGCACACTATGCATATCCAAGCAAGTAACATCTAAATATATTTGCACTATAAATGTTTACGCTGACATGCATTCCATCCACATTTCAATGAAGGCGCAAAAAAAGAACCCAAAATGGTTCCAAGGGAACTATCACATGGATGAAGCAGATATAGACCTCATCATGAAGGAATGGATTGATGAATGGAAGGTTGAAGGACCTACGATCATCGACGTGACTCCAAAGAAAGTAATCCCATTACAATAAAAATTATTGAAGAGTCACCGTCAGGAAAAAGGAAGGAGCCAGGAAGCTTAGTACCAGAAAAAGTCCAGAAAAAGAAGCAGAAGTTTGTCAAGGGACAGTCAGAAGTGAAGCTCCACGATGATGATTATGATATGATCACATCCACAATCACCGCTCACCTAGAATATGTGTTGAACCTCAAATATAGTAAGGATGAGGCGATCCAAGCAAGTTTACAGAAGAATCTCACCACACTGCAAGGCATAACAGAGAAGTTTGAGCAAGTCTAGTGCATCTTTCCCTTGTTGCGAGACTCGGAATCGGAAGGAAGGTCAAGGGACACTTCGCAACCAAAGAAAACACCTCTAGCCCTGACCTTGCCACCAAAATCACACATAGTCCAACTTGACCTGGTAAATGTAAGGTTACCGCGTGAACAGTTAGCTTCAGGTGCGAAGGACATAGAGCATGTGGACATCGACATTGCGATGTTGCCACTAGAGGGCCTACACAATATGCACTTGCAGGTTTTCGAAGAGATCCATGATCGAAGTGTGGTCTCTCTGACCCAACACCATCAATTGCAAGAAAATTATAAGAAGTTGTAGGAAGCAAGTTTAAAGAAAACTATGGCACTTGAAGATGAGCAGGACTGATGAAGAAGAATAGAGCATACTGTCGCTTTGGTCTACGCAGAGATACTAGAATCCGAAGAGAAGCCAAATCCCACGGATACTATCCTTAAGATCGGCTCGGTGGTCAACGATCTTAAGGATGAGATCAAAGATATGGAGACTAATTACCAAGGAAATATCGCCACCTTGGAAGCACAGAATCAACTAAAGACGCCACCAAACCAGGCAAAGCTCATAGCAGTGGAAGTTAAAGCAACCGCGAAAACAATAGCCAGCAAAGTAGCAAAATGTCAAACCTTCCTGGGCGAAGCTGCAAGAGTGCTCACTGTGCTACAAGACGACCTCGAGCTGCTGCAGTTCTAGACAACTTTGAAGGAAAAGGAAGCAGCATTAGACACACTGAACGTGGAGATAAAGACCTTGCCACCAAGAGACAAACTCCACAAATTTCCAGAAGTTAAAGAGTTAAAGAGGAAACTTGTAGTGTTAAGGGAACAGGAGGTTGAAGGTGGAGATAAGTCATAGCCCCTGTAGGATGAAGCCCATGAACTACCACAAAAGATAGAAGGAAAACTGTAGGAACTCTGCAATGCGCAGGCGTCAATAGAAGAGCAAACTCAGGATGACTTAATAGAGGATGTGTTGGAAACCATCAAGGCCATTCAAGAATATTGCAAGGATACAGTTGCTAAGCTGAGCGCAATGTATCAAGAGCTCACTGCTAAGATATCTCCGCAAGAGGAAGAACAGCTCTTGGAACCAGAAGTTGAAAGTGGCTCGAGGACTAGCCACATGTAAGTGTTAGGGGCCTGTTGGGCCCAGCCGAAGTAAGGCATTTTTGACACAAGTCAGTTTTGGAGCTGCTAAGTTGTAGCACAGCTTAGATGAAGGAATTTTTGGTAAAACAGTTTTGGAAGCTACGAAGTTGAGTGCAGCGCAGTATCGGTAGGATGGGAACCGCATAGCTGAGATCCAGTTCCGTGAAGTGGTAACACCGCAAAGTGCCAAAAGGGCGCCTATTTTTGGTAAAGAATATAAGGGAAGGTTGAGCTGCGAAAGTGACCTGTTTTGTCGAAGCACTCCATGATTCCCAGCAGGTGGGTAAGGAGTGGTGTAGAAGGAATGTGACTAGTCACACGAGCGGAGGAAGCACGATGTGAACCTGCCGCACAAAGCTGTTAGAGAAAGAACGATAGGATGAAAGCAACAGTCAACATGCGATCGACAAGGCAGGCTGAAAGCGACATGACCACGCGTAGAGGATGGGCATGATGGAGAAGTCGCTATCAGAGCCTACCATTCCTGGTTAGGGAAGTAACCATGATAGTTTTGGGTAACCTTAGGTTTTTTGGCCCGTTTGATTGTAAAGACATGACCTAAGGGCATGATCTATAAAAGGGCCCATTTTGTATGGGAAAGGGTTAATATTTCATTTATGAATTGTTAATATTTTTTGTTGAATATTGATCTCTGTTGAGAGAAGATTGTAAAGGCTCTGCAAGTTGTGTGCGCAGAGACCTACATAGAAAGAAGAGAGTCTGTAGTTGAGTGCGCAGACTAGAACTGTTTTACCCTTCCCAAAGATAATACAACAACAATTCCTGTGGACGTAGCTCCCATCCTAGGGGTGAACCACGTTAAATTCTGTGTTATGCGATTGCTTATGTGTTTGCATTTGTGTCTTTACTTATGATGAATGGTTAACTGTTGTGTATGATTTTATGTGCTTTGGTTTTATATGTATTCTCCATAAAGATGATGATGGGAATAATATGTTAAGTAATCACATGTATGAATGAAGGCCAAATGCACTAGCACTTCACATTTAGATGAATGCATGAACTAGTTGGATAAACACTTAGCGCAACACTGGAAGTGCACAGTGATATCATGCTTGTTATAGTGTATAAGGTTGCAAGGTTCCATCTACTATGCTTGGTGAATGCATCTTGTTACATTAAGTAAAATCTATTAAGCTGGATAAGTTTGTAAGAGGGAGCGTAGTCTTTGTGGAGTTGTCTTGTCGTCAAGTAGTTTCCCCACATTGCGCAGTCCTTGGTTGCACGATAGCCTAAGTGTTCATCCCGAAGACGTGGAACTTCGTGTAGTACGAAGTCCGCAGCGTGAGTCCCATAGTGCGCTGCTCGCCAATCTATTTAAACACTCATCACCTGGTTGTGGAAACCTGATTCTGCACCCCCCCATTGCTTCGCCTCAAGTGAGACCTCAATCTGTTTGGAGATTGTTTCTGAAAGGGATGATGAAAAGGGGTTTTGTTGGTTCCTCGAACCACGCAGAACCTGGGTCTTTATAGAAAACCTCAAGAACAGTTATACAAGCCAACAAATTGTCCATGCCATGCGGAGAGGTCTATTCAAGCTTAATTTAGGGCAGATAACCCTAATAATCCATGCATGTACTCCTAGACTGAGTTAATTGATTAAGGAACTCATTGATCACTCAGTTAACTGAATAATACCATGCATGTTCCTAAAATCACTCAAATGTGGTGCTATTGACTTAACCAGGGAACTAATGAGTGTTATGGGTCAATTAGTGTTCAGTTAGAACTAAATTAGTGGAGCATATATAGTTCTAACTAAACTCCTCCTTAAATCAAGGAAAAAATCCCCCAAATCATGGAAGGTGCCCCAAAAACTAGGGTTTTTATTCATGGATGACTTAGGACGTGGATTTGAGTTTGGTTTGTTCCATTAGATTCATCAAGACATTCTCTAGGCGGGTTATTTACTCTAACACCCCCCATAAGCCTAACTAGGAAAAAATATCCAAGTAAAGAAAATGGATCCTGACAATTTTCAGCTATAATAAGTACCCATGTACATAAAAAAAAAAAATTCTCTGAAAGTTTGCGAAAGAGTGAAAAAACCCAGTGGGAACCCCCCACCATCACCATAAAAGAGAATGTAAAAGGAATATTTTAAGGATCCTCCTCAGAAAATGCCTTTACTCCCAAAGAAGCTCTCAACTGGGTGAATTGTTGCTCAGTAAAGGGCTTTGTGAAGATCCATGCAAACCTTTGTGAAATCCTCCTTCTTTTGAAGTGCATGTGAGCCCATTCATGAGTTCCAAACACTTTGAAGTGCTTGAATGGTTGTTCTTAACCACTCCTTTCTTCAAATGGAGAAAATCTCTTGAAGCTTTTGTGCGGAACATGGTGAACTATAAGAGTAAAGTTTGTATATTTGGAGAATGAGAAGACATCATGGAGGTATTCTTCAACAAGAAACTAATGTGGAAAAAGTTCTCCAATGGCCTCTTTCATCTTCTAAATGTATGTGAATAAGTCCTCGTAGGACATGAGTTATGAAGCTTCTGGGGCCTCCTTCAACAAGACTGGATCTAGTATACCAACTATGTAGCAACCGAGCTGGGGACATAGTATATCCATGGCTGAAACAAATCTCTATAATGGCTGCAAAAGATCTCTCTAATGGATGCAAATGAGCTCTTTGATGGCTTCAAAAGCACTCATTGATGGTTGCAAATGATCTCTTTGGTGGTTGCAAGTACACTTCTTTGATGGTTGTAAATGATCTATCCTTAAATGGTTGCAATTGCACTTCTTGATGGCTGAAAATGAGTACTGTAAATGGGCTCTTTGGTAGCTTCAAAATCCTTCTTTGGTGGCTGAAAAAATCATTCTTTGGTGGTTTCAAAAACCCTTCTTTTATGGATACAAAAAACTTCTTTTGGTGGCTTGCAAAAATCTTTCTCTAATCTACAAGAGTAGTGGCTGCAAAATCCTTCTTTGGTGGATGCAGAATATTTCTTTGGTAGCTACAAAAGCCTTCATTAGTGGCCGTGAAATCCTTCTTGGGTGGCTTCAAAATCCTTCTTGGGTGGCTTCAAAATCCTTCTCGATGACTACAAAATCCTGGCTACGAAATCCTTCTCAAACTACAAGCTAGATAATTGACAATAAAACATTGAACACTGACTAGTTTAGTACCCCATATGCTCTTATACCATATAAGATTTGAGCATTCATAGATATAGGTGCAAAATCTAACAAGATATGATGATTAAATCAAGCATGAACAGTTGTGCAATAATATATATGAATCATTACACATTAATTTTGAAGAAAGGAATGACAATGATTTTATTATCAGAGTGACTGAATGAATGAAATAGGTTACAATATGTAGAGGAACAATTTGAATTAGGTTAAACAACATCTCGAATTTTCCTTCCATGCAAAGAGGGTTTATGCTATGCAAAGAGGGCTAGTTAAGCTTAACTGAGAGCAAATAACCCCAATAAGTCATGCATGCACTCCTAGATTGAGTCAACTAATAAATTAACTCACTAGTCACTCAATTAACTAAATGAGAACATGCATGTCCCTAAAATATCTCAAGAGGGGTGCTGTTTACTTAACTTGGCGGCTAATGAATGTTAAGGGTCAGTTAGAGTTAAGCTTAGGCTAAATCAGTGGAGCAGATTTAGCTTTGACTCATGTTCTTCCTTAAATCATGTGAAAACTCCCCCAAATCAGGGAATGTGCCCTCAAACCAAGGAAGGCGCCGCCAAATCTACGGATTTGTCTCATGGGTGATTCATGAAGTGTTTTTGGGTGTGGTTTGTCCCATTAGACTCATCAACACATGATCTAGGAGGTTTATTTACTCTAACATATATGATAGAGTGCCTTTACAATATTCAATTCTAAAGGTACTCTATATGAAACAATGAAATGTAAAAACATAAACATCAATATGATGATAATACCTAAATCGTTACCTTCGCATATCAACCCTCGAAAACACAAAAAACCAAAATTGCTCTCAAATTGATAATCAATCTAGTAGTTTAGCCTCGGTGCAACATCTATTGACACCTATACATGTGTTGTTCTCCTAGCCTCAACTAATTTGGATCTTAGATTGTTAAGCTTCACCTTATTGGAATTGTTGTGGGTATACCTTTTTCTTCCTTTGTGAATGATAAGGTCCCTCTGATATTTGTACTTATCCCTCTTGGTCTTCATATAATCCTTTTCTTCAACAAGTTGAGCAATATTCACTTTCATGTTGACATTTTCATCCTTCAAATAAATATTGATCAATTCTAGCTCTTTTATCTTTGTTTCTAACCAACAAACCCTATATGTTTGTGCTTCATTAGAAAATGACACAGAGGGTTTTGTTGTTTTAGGAAAATCATCATTTCCATGCTGAGTATTAGATTGATTTTCCTCTTTCTTTGATTGCTCTATACTATTCTCAAACTCAACATCTCTATCGCTTGCTACAAAAGTGGAACTATAGGTGTGTTGAAATTGAGTTTGATCACTATCATCAAGATCCTAAAGTTATTATGTGGCTCCTCGTTTGATTCAACAAGATCTATTACCAGTGTCTCTTTTTGAGGTCTGTAAGGATGACGAAAAACCATACTATGAGTAATACGTCGTGCAACAAGCCCAGTCGGTGGATGATTGGTTTCACCTAGGTAATGTATTTTGACCTTCTTATTTATAGACTTCATAGTCTTAGAAACCCTATCAATCACTTGTTTTCCCTTTTTCCCCTTTGGTGATGGACTGATCCGGGTCATGTCTAGGATGCATGAGGGGGCCAATAATTCGACTGAAGGAGTCAGCTCTGTTATGGCAAAAGCAATTAAGAATAAGCACAATGAGCAATGCACAATTACACTACACAGATAAACAAAATATGTGTAGACAATATGCAGGAATGCGAACTGTTCTTCTCTATTAGATGTAAATAGGTAAATTCATGTATGTTACAATATTATACATGCTTATATAGATTTGTGAGATGCTTGGGTGTCTTCCCGTTACGTTTAGTTACAAGAAGAAGTTAGAAGGGTTCAACAGTTCAACCGTTACAATCGATTGGAAGACAGAGAGACATTCTATCGAAGTTCGACAGTCACTGGTTGCATGTCGACGCTTCTTGTCGATGTCGCGAACTGCGAGGTTGCTGAACATGTCGAAGGTGCGAATGTGTAGAGGTGTCTTGAAGTCGAGAATCGTTAGAGTTGTGTCGAATTCAAAACCTGTCGAAGCTAACCTGTCGGACTAGAATCTTGTCGAGTTGAAGTTGTGTCGAAGTCGAAACTTGTTGAAGTTGCATCAACGTGGATGACTTTCCAATGGTGATGGGGATCAGACCTCCTTCCTTAAGAAACAATGGACCCCATTATTTGCTCGTGAAGGTGAGGAAACTTGTCAGTCAATTTAGTAACATAGTACCACTTTCCTTGAGATGGGATTTGGCTAGCCTTGGAAACCTGAAACAAGGGAATTGTGTTCATCCTTGTATGGTGTACGTGTCTTCCCATAATGGTGTTGCAAGGAAGAGGCTCCTAAACATATGGATGGATGTCTTTGGGTTCTGATGTCTACAAGTCGCTATGTTCCAACAAGGGTGCATGGTATGGTCGAAGTTGATCCACATTGAATATTGGATGCAGACCCATGCATGCAGGAATGTTGAGCTGGAAAGCGTTTTCTCCAATCTGTCGAAGAATACTGTACTGACCATATCGCAAAGGCTTGAGCTTCTTGAATGGGCCTTTGAAGTGTTCCTTCTTGAGATGTAACCAGACCTTATCCCCAATTTGGAATGTGCTTGCTTCTGGATGTCACATATCCGATCTTTGAACTTGACTACGTTATCAACTTCTCGCTGGTTGTAGTTGGTGTCACTCGCTTGTGTCGAGGATTTGATCAAGTCGATAGGCACTGAGGGATGAAATCCGTAACATATCTCAAATGGACTCTTTCCTGTAGAGATGTCCTAAGCATGATTGTAGTTGTGTTGGATGTATGGAAGACTATCATCCCATGTTCGTCGATGTTGGTGATTGTACATGTGAAGCAGTTGTACTAGCAAGCGATTCACAACTTTTGGCTGTTCATCGGTCTAAGGATGGAAAGCTGTTGAAAATTAGAGGCGTGTGTCTAGCAATTTCCAGAGGGTCTTCCAAAAGATGTTGATGAATCTGGCATCTCGGTCGGAAATAATGGTTGTGGGTAAACTAAAGTGTTTCGAAACATGTGTAAAGAAGATCTAAGCGATCTGCTGCGTTGTCGTTGTCTTCTTACATGGTATGAGAATGTCCATCTTGGAAAATCGGTCGACTACTACTAAGATCGCGTCATGCTGATGTCTAGTAGTAGGATAACCCATCAAGTAGTCCATAGAAATAGATTCCCATGGTCGACTAGGAACTGGTAGAGGTGTATATAATCCTTGTCGTCGATTAGGTGGCTTAGAAATGGTACAAACCATGCATGATCGGATGTACTTATTAACATCGGATTTAAGTGTAGGCCAAAAGAAATACTTCTGCAAAATAGGAAGTGTCTTTGCTACTCCAAAGTGTCCTACAGTCTTGTTGTAGTGCGTGTCCCAAATGAGCTGCTCTCAGTGATCACCTGTTGGTACACAAAGTTGTCCAAGCTTGTATAGCAAGGTGTCTCTCAGGAAATGGTTAGAGTCTGAGTTTGAATACTTGTTAGTCTATAAATCTCGGTAGACTGCTGAGAAGTCGTTTTCGTCCTTATAAAACTATGGCCAAGTGGTCGTGTCGAATCCCTGCATACTCATCACTGTTAAAAGGAGAGTAATGGGTGGTCGACTAAGCCAATCAACGGCAACATTAGCTTTAACTTTTCGATACTTAATCACCAATTGGAATTGTTGTAGGTAATTAATCCACTTGAGTTGTCGGTTTTTCTGCAACTTTGATTGTGTTGGCACGAACTGTAGAGGCTTATGATCAGTGAGAATGATTGTTTCCTTGCCAAGGATGAGAGCTTACACAATGGAGTACAATTCTTTTTCGTATGTCGATTATCTTCTAACTGTGTTATTAAAAGTATCGGAATGAAAAGCGACTAGGTGAACAGACTGAGTGATCACTGCTCCCAAGGCATAATCTGATGCATCCTTCTCAATCTCAAAGGGATGATGCAAATCAGGTAACACAAGTACTGGTGCAGTGCAGAGCTTTTGTTTGGGTTGTTCAAAAGCTGCTTATTGTGTTGTTGTCCACTGGAAGACAGTTTTCCCACTTCCCTTCATCAACTAATTCAAGGGCCAGGCTTGTGAGTGAAGCCAAGTATGAAACGTCGATAGAAATTCGCCAAACCAAGAAAACTTCTTTGTTCTTGAATGCTTCTAGGAATGGGCCAATCTTTGAGGATATGTACTTTTTCTGAGTCGATGTGAATGCTTGCAGAGTCAATTACATACCCCAAATATTTGATGCTAGTCATCGTAAAAGAGCACTTGTCCATGTTCATATAAAGTTGATGTTGTTGGAGAGTGTTGAGGACTTGTCGAAGATGTCCAACATGTTCTTCCCATGTGTAATGTCCCTTGTTAGGAATTTTATTAAAATTGCAATTTTTCACTTTTTTCCCTAGTTAGACCTTTGACTAGTTTTGATCTCTAGGTCCCAAATTTGCCCCAAATGATCCCAAATCTTCTGAGAAGGTATATGAATGATATTAGAACATAAATATGTGCTTCGAGGATGCCTTTGGACCTTTAAAATACTTCTGCAAATCCTCTTTCAATTCTGATCAATGTAGGTTACTTTACTAATGATTTTCCTTTGACTAGTATTGGTCTCTAGGTCTCAAATTGACTCCAAATGCCTTCAAATCTTCAAGGAAGGTGTATGAATGATATTATAACTTGAATATTATGTTTATGGATGAAATATGTCCACCAAAATACCTCTGCAAACTCTCTTAAGATTCTGAACCAATTATGCAATTTTACTAGTAATTTGGGGTTCAAATCCCCCTGGGGTAAGTACTGAAAATGGCTTCCCAAATGCCTCCAAACCCACTCAAATTTATGAACATAGGTATGTAATGTGTTAAGTATTTTATTAAAGTCTCATATGCACCATTAATGGATTATTACAACTGTTCTCACCCTCTCCCATTCAACTGCAAAAATCCCCAATTCGACCCTTGGGGAAATGGCACTATTTCACCTCCCAATACAACTAAACTGAGTAAAAATGCTTCAAATGCTCAAGTACAGTACATGAAAATTGTAGAAGACATCCATGGAAGTATATTGATCACAAATATATCAGAGAATCATCCATTCATTCGAAATCATCATCAATACATTGGCTCACAACAAGGTAGTGGGGAAATGGCATTGTTCTTCCATTAAAAATGAGATTTATACATTTCTACTTGGAATTTCGACCTGAAACTTTTTGGAGATGAATAACATAGTATTTAATTCATATTACAAAAGAAATGGGGCATTAAAATCTTCCCCAAAGAGTACAATAGCTCACCAAAAACGCCCTCCCTCAAGGATCAAGAATATGCCATCAAAACTGGAAATGGTTGAAGGAGTGAGCTGCAATAGAAGAAACCATGAGCTTCCCTGTAGCTTACACCTGAAAATAAAGACTCCATTAAAGCTCCAAATGAAAGGTCTGAATGGCCTTTCCAATTACCAACTTGGATGGGAATCTTTCACCCTCGAAATTGGCTAAGGCAAGAAACTAGTCATCCACTAGCTCTCCCTCTTCACAAATGCAATTGCAAATTCTACAAATGATCAAAAGCTGGTTTCATTATTTGTTATTGACATTTATAAAGTTCTAATGTGCTCCATGGGTTGAATTCCTTCCAAGAGACTCATGCCAACTCAAGTTGGGAAGAGATTCCAAAGAACGCCACTTGTACAACAATTCCTAGTTTCCCACTTCCACCAAATCACATGTGGAAGCATCTTAGCTGCCCTAACACCCTTGAGCGCCCTCTTGGAGTCTATTTTTAGCCCTGACATGTCATATATGTCATATGTCAGCCTTCAGGTCTGATTTGTGTCATAGGTGTCATAGCATCTTCATCATTGTTGTCATAGAGCTAGGGAATCTAGCCCAAGTGTCTCACTAGCTCCAAATTGCCTCTTCCTCTTCCATGGGAGTTACTCTTCCTCTATATTTCGACCTTGGATGAGTCATGCCATGAATAATACCTTTTGGGATTCCCCAAGTATGTTACCATTCACCTTGAATTCGAATTGGTGAGAGAATGATGCCAAATGTAGTGGGGAAATCTAGCCATATGTGGGTCCCACTTCCTCCATGTGTCTTCATGATGAAATGCCACTCTGATTTTCACTTGTATATATTTATTTAGCTCCTTTATTAAATATTTATGCCATTCTAATGTTCAAACATCATTTATTATCCCCATTATTCCAAATCCCAAAGCTTCCACCCCAAACCTAGGAAACTAGTAATTTTCCTCCTTGGCAATTATTTGACCCTTAACATCAACTTTGCAAACTTTAATGAATATGGATAATATGATTAGGCCAATGTGACCCAATTCCAAATTTGGCACATGACAAATCCTCCCTTCCCAATATTTCTTGTCCTCAAGCAATTTCAAACATGGGTGTTGAAGACCCTGCTTTCTATATAATTCTTTGAAATGCCATTGAATTGCCAAACCTTGAGTCTTTGAGTTTCCATGAAGATTTTAGAGAGGAAACACCATGCTTGCTGCTGCACTACTCTGATAAAAAACACTTTATTAAGTGGGGAAATCCATCTCCCATACTGCTTGTTTCCCCAAAAAGTTTGAAACCAATGAGATAAAAATTATTCCAGGGTCCCATTGTTTGTATTGCACCCCAATAATTAAGAGTGCTCTCCAACCCACACCATTAGTTAAGAGGATTCCTGGATCCCATTTTCTTGTATGCATCCTTCCAAACATCATGAGTACCAAATATATATCATCAAAGTACATAACAACATAATGAAAATGTACATCAAGGATATGCTTCATCAAAGAGTCATGAAAGTGCTTATACCTCCAAGCAAGTAGACCACCATTTTCCAAGTGCATACAAGCTTCAAGTGACCAATCAAATCTTCTCCAATGACATAGGTGAGGATCCCATGTCCTATAATGCTGCTCCAAAAGGATGTGATATGCATCAAAATATTCAACCATGTATTCTTTCATCCAAGAAGTGAATGAAGAATCTCCACTAAAATCTGAACCAGATAATGAGCAGAAAAAACAAGGAGACTTCAAATGACTCAAAGAAGTCTCACACATACATCCATGAATGTGAGAATAATAAAGATGTAACAAAGTATGTGGCTGCCAACAAAAATGTTCTCCCATCATAAATCTATTCACCCAAGTGTTGGATGAAATTCCTCTAACATCAAATGAACCCAGTGTTGAGCAAGAAAAACCATGATTCTTCAAGTGACTCAAATCCATATCATAGGTGAATCCATGTAGATGTGAATCATCATAAAGTAACAAATGATGCTGCTGCAAATGTGAATAAGAATGTGCTCCAACCATGTCATCATAAAAGTTAAATCTAAGAGTTCCATACTCCTCATGTGGCACCATCAAAAAGAACCCTTTCACCCATACTTCATTGAGACTAATACTGCAAAACATGGAATTGTAGGATGTAGGAGAATGTACTAACTTACCCAAATGATAAAAAAGTGCAGAAGTTTCATCATGGGAAGGATCCATATGGGTAGTATCATGCAGCTCCTTCAAAAGTGTGAAACCTTTGTCATAGATTGGTTCCAATGTAGAGGAATCATGCTCTTCTTTAAAAATTGCATAACCTTCATCAAGAGACAATTCAAGTTCCTCTTCCACCACATCAAGTGTTTGGATATCTTCAAGTTCATCTTCATACACATTAAGCACATTCAAATTTTCACATTTCTCATGATCCACCATGTCATGAGAATCCTCCAAACAATCTACCATTTGACAATCTGAAACATAGGAGGAAAAACAAGTATCTTGCAACTTTTCAAGAAGTTGCTCATTTTGAATTGTGAGCTTATGAATATCCTCATTATTCTTCAAGTATGCATCATGTAACAATTCATTAAGCTCAAACAAATGGTTTCTATCAAAAAGCAAAGACATGAAATTACCTTTGATGTGGCACATTGCTCTTTGAATCTTCTCCATGTCTTCAATGAAGGATGTTTCCTCCAATGAAGTAGCTCTCCAACAAGAATTTGACACCAATGCTTGAGTGTCATGGAGAATGCTGAGGGACTCTTGGATCTTCTTTTCATTCATCATTAAGGACCCTTCAAGAAAATGAGGCTCTTGCAAATGAACCTCCTCATCTTCTTCATTTTTGCTTGGACCAACTTCATGAAGCTCAAGTGGTGACGGGGAAGTTGATCTTGGTTCTTCTTCAACTGCTACAAGGTCTTCATTATCATGCTTAATGGAACTTGGGCTTGCAGCAACACTTTCAAAAGTGATCTCTATGTCACCAACATAGAGGTGTGAGCACCCATCAGTAGGTACTCCTTCATAGTTTAAGCATCCATCAGTAGATGCTCTTTGGTTCATGTCTAAGCTAGAAGGTGTCTCGAAATGATCTTCCATATTTTCAATAGAATCTTCTTCATGCTCTTGTGATGTCTCTTCATTTTTCTCCTTCAAGCAAGCTGATTCATTTTTCCCCTTGTTTTCCTTAGGATCAGTATATTTGGAATCCCTTCTTGAATAAATCTCAAAAGCTCTCCTCAAGGAGGACATCATTTCATGCACACACATATGATACTCGCTCCAAGGGTTTTTACAAGAAGGGCATAAACCTTTCTTCACTAACTCCACATCTTCATTTTTGGGCCTATTTTCAAAAACATGTTCAGCATAGTACTCAAAAGACATGGCATTTTGTGTATTTTTGCTCGAAGCAAGATATTCTTGATAAATTTGATATTGTTGGGGCAAGGTTTTATATTTTTCTCTCCATCTTTGGAACTCGCTCATAGAATTATCCTTGGTTGGTGTGACACACTCATATTCATCAGATCTAAAGTCATAAGAATAATCTTTATTTCTCTTGAAATTGTATGAAGTGTTGCATGATGACACCTCTTCCTCATACCATTCACATTCTGTTTCATATTGCTCATAAGCATCTGCATATTCCTCATAAGAATTGTACTCATAGGATTCATCATAATAGTAAGACATGGCTGCCAATTATTCTTGAATGTATGTACCTAATACATAGGTGCAAGGACCATGCTCTGATACCACTGTAATGTCCCTTGTTAGGAATTTTATTAAAATTGCAATTTTTCACTTTTTTCCCTAGTTAGACCTTTGACTAGTTTTGATCTCTAGGTCCCAAATTTGCCCCAAATGATCCCAAATCTTCTGAGAAGGTATATGAATGATATTAGAACATAAATATGTGCTTCAAGGATGCCTTTGGACCTTTAAAATACTTCTGCAAATCCTCTTTCAATTCTGATCAATGTAGGTTACTTTACTAATGATTTTTCTTTGACTAGTATTGGTCTCTAGGTCTCAAATTGACTCCAAATGCCTTCAAATCTTCAAGGAAGGTGTATGAATGATATTATAACTTGAATATGATGTTTATGGATGAAATATGTCCACCAAAAGACCTCTGCAAACTCTCTTAAGATTCTGAACCAATTATGCAATTTTACTAGTAATTTGGGGTTCAAATCCCCCTGGGGTAAGTACTGAAAATGGCTTCCCAAATGCCTCCAAACCCACTCAAATTTATGAACAGAGGTATGTAATGTGTTAAGTATTTTATTAAAGTCTCATATGCACCATTAATGGATTATTACAACTGTTCTCACCCTCTCCCATTCAACTGCAAAAATCCCCAATTCGACCCTTGGGGAAATGGCACTATTTCACCTCCCAATACAACTAAACTGAGTAAAAATGCTTCAAATGCTCAAGTACAGTACATGAAACTTGTAGAAGACATCCATGGAAGTATATTGATCACAAATATATCATAGAATCATCCATTCATTCGAAATCATCATCAATACATTGGCTCACAACAAGGTAGTGGGGAAATGGCATTGTTCTTCCATTAAAAATGAGATTTATACATTTCTACTTGGAATTTCGACCTGAAACTTTTTGGAGATGAAGAACAGAGTATTTACTTCATATTACAAAATAAATGGGGCATTAAAAGCTTCCCCAAAGAGTAAAATAGCTCACCAAAAACGCCCTCCCTCAAGGATCAAGAATATGCCATCAAAACTGGAAATGGTTGAAGGAGTGAGCTGCAATAGAAGAAACCATGAGCTGCCCTGTAGCTTACACCTGCAAATAAAGACTCCATTAAAGCTCCAAATGAAAGGTCTGAATGGCCTTTCCAATTACCAACTTGGATGGGAATCTTTCACCCTCGAAATTGGCTAAGGCAAGAAACTAGTCATCCACTAGCTCTCCCTCTTCACAAATGCAATTGCAAATTCTACAAATGATCAAAAGCTGGTTTCATTCTTTGTTATTGACATTTATAAAGTTCTAATGTGCTCCATGGGTCGAATTCCTTCCAAGAGACTCATGCCAACTCAAGTTGGGAAGAGATTCCAAAGAACGCCACTTGTACAACAATTCCTAGTTTCCCACTTCCACCAAATCACATGTGGAAGCATCTTAGCTGCCCTAACACCCTTGAGCACCCTCTTGGAGTCTATTTTTAGCCCTGACATGTCATATATGTCATATGTCAGCCTTCAGGTCTGATTTGTGTCATAGGTGTCATAGCATCTTCATCATTGTTGTCATAGAGCTAGGGAATCTAGCCCAAGTGTCTCACTAGCTCCAAATTGCCTCTTCCTCTTCCATGGGAGTTACTCTTCCTCTATATTTCGACCTTGGATGAGTCATGCCATGAATAATACCTTTTGGGCTTCCCCAAGTATGTTACCATTCACCTTGAATTCGAATTGGTGAGAGAATGATGCCAAATGTAGTGGGGAAATCTAGCCATATGTGGGTCCCACTTCCTCCATGTGTCTTCATGATGAAATGCCACTCTGATTTTCACTTGTATATATTTATTTAGCTCCTTTATTAAATATTTATGCCATTCTAATGTTCAAACATCATTTATTATCCCCATTATTCCAAATCCCAAAGCTTCCACCCCAAACCTAGGAAACTAGTAATTTTCCTCCTTGGCAATTATTTGACCCTTAACATCAACTTTGCAAACTTTAATGAATATGGCTAATATGATTAGGCCAATGTGACCCAATTCCAAATTTGGCACATGACACCATGATCGACTGAAAATCAATATATTGTCGAGGTACACAATAACCCATTTTCCAATGAAAGGTTAAAGAAGGTTATCCATATGTCGTGTGAAGGTCACAGGTGCATTGGTTAAGCTGAAAGGCATGACTAACCATTCAAACAATCCTTCCTTGGTTTTGAAAGCAGTTTTCCACAGATCTGAGAGCTCGATTGGAATCTGATGGTATCCCAACTTGAGGTCGAGCTTAGTAAACAATTTAGCACCTTTCATACATTCGATGAGCTCATCTATCTGTGGTAGAGGGTGTCGATTCTTCACTGATATTTTGTTGAGAGCTCTGTAGTCGATGCACATGAACCAAGTCCCATATCTCTTCGGAACTAGGACAACTGGACTTCCACAAGGAGAGGAGCTTGGTCAGATATGACCTTTGTCAATTAATTCTTGGATCTGTCTGTGAATCTATTCATTTTTTGAGAATGGATCTTCTATAAACAGATGCGTTAGGTAAAGAAGAACTAGCAACAAGTTCAATGGAGTGTTTTACCTGACAATGTTGAGGTACTTCATCTGGATCTTGAAAGAGGTTCTAGTACTCATCGAGAATATGATCGACTTGCTGCTTCTGTCGAGAGCTGCATTGGTCAGTGACTCGACTCGTTGTTGCATTCTTCTGAGAATGTTGCAGCTTGATCATGATTAATGTGAACTTCTGAGCATGATTTATGAGCTTCTTTGTCTGTTTAGCAGATATCAGTGCAACCATTGGTGTAGGTTGATGCTCTAGTATGATGAACCATCAATTTCGGATTTTGACAATCACCTCCTGAGGTCGTGACTGATAACTTCCATGTCTATCCTAGAGGTAAGGTTTCCCAAACAGGGATTAAGCTACGGATAGTGGTGCCATGTCACAAAATACTTCATCTTCAAAAGGCTTTATGAAGTAGGCGAGTTTACATTGTCGAGTGATCCGTATTTCTAGTCCATCCTTCATCCAGCCGATGTTGTAAGGCTGAGGATGTGGAGTGGTAACTGTTAGGATATTTAGACACTTAGGAGTTAGTTAAGATCAATTTGTGTAATATATCCTTTAGGAAAAGTGTGTTTCTTTAGTATGCATTTGTAAATACTTAATCCGACGGTCACGATATGTTCCTGACATAGAGTGATCCGACGGCTCAACTTCTCTTAAATCATACCTACCCTTGATCCCTAGCTTAACACCCGATTGGTCCATGATATCTATTTAAAGAGCATGGAGGGTCATTGGAAAGTTGATCGATTATGAGAAGCTCATTTGTAACTTTGTTTCTTTGCGTAATAAATTGTCCCGTAGAAGCTATTTGGCCGAAGCCGTGGAGTGTTTCCCTCACGAGGGTTTAAACCACGTCAAAACATCGGTATGTTGATCTGTGATTTGTTTGTGTGAAGTGGTTGCTCTAGGTGTTTTGTCTTTTGGGAGTACCCTATGTACCCAAACATGGTATCAGAGGTTTTATGAAGAGGCGCTTCTGGTTATGATCTAGATCTTGAACTGTTGTTGCCGAAACTTGAAAGGATTTTTGGTTCTAGTATTTTTGTGCATTTTTGGGATGTGGGAGGTGTTCCATTGCATCCGGAGCGTCGTTTCCATTGGAAAATAGTTTTCGTTTGATCGAAAATGGTTCCTGGTTGCTTCATAAACATGTATTTCATCATATCTGAAGGTATAATGTTACAGTGACGCATTTTTTTTATTTCGATTTTAAAGAAAAAAAAATATCTCATATTTTTTCAGTTTATATTATTATATTTTTTTTTAGTTTTGGATTGTTGCATTCCCTGTCTGTGCCATGCACCTTGTGCGATTTCGGCGAATCAGAAACATAAAGGGAAAGAGTTTTCTCCGTTGCGTATACTCTTTCCCGTGCACCTTGAGCGATCTCAGCAAATCAGAAACAACAAGAAAACGTAGACCTTTCGGGCAAACTAACAAGATCTAACCCCAAATGTGTGGAAAATTTTTTTTATTTCGGTTTGTGGAGTGTTTTTGCAGAAAAAAAAAAAAAAAAAGCAAGCACGGAAACCGAGCAAGAAGAGTAAAAAAAAAACCCCTTCCTCATTCCCATATTTTACATACCTTTAATCTAGCTCACTTGGTTCAAAGTTGCTTAATTCCTTAATCGGGTCTTGATTTCAAGTCTTAGGAAGTTACTTTTAAAAGAAAAGTGCATGTAATTTCTATTTTCAAGTTACTTTATTGTAAAAGTGCATCTCACTTAAATAATAAAAAATAAAAATAAAAAGTGAGACACTTAAGTTCTTTTTTATTGCTGCACTATTTAAAGTAACATCATTGTAAAAGTGAAATCACTTATTTTACAAAAGTGATTCACTTAAAAGAAACTTTTTTGTAAAAGTTATTTTCAAAGGTTCATCTTGGGAAGAGGGGGGTTCTTTTTTTTGTTGGACATTTTCTAGCTGCCAGGTCACTATTGGGGACATCTTCAACAATTTCTTTGTTCAAGCATAACTTCATCATACAGAGTCAGTTTTCAGTGCCCTTTTTCTTAAACCGTCTATTTTTTCGAGCTCTTCGCATCCAGACTATTGGTTTCTTCTTTTACAGCCATTAATTTACAAATATGGCCTCCCCTTGTGATATTCTACATACTAGTTCCAACTATTTCTCATGGAAATCTCGTATGGAGGATGTTCTACGAAGTAGAGGACTTTTCAGAATTACCTTAGGGAAAGAAACAGAACCTACTGATGATGATAAGAAAATCAAATGGGAAAATAGATGTGACGAAGCTCATGGATTGATTGGGATGTCAATCTCTACTGATTTGCAATTCCACATATCTGGAATTGATGAACCTGATGCTGCTTGGGACAAGTTGGAATCTGTGTTTGGTAAACACAATGAAATTCGAGGTCACCAACTCAAAAATGAGTTGATTTCTTTAAATCCAAGTGATTTTTTATGCATACAAGATTAATTATCTAAGTACAAAACTCTTAAACTCTTATGTGAAGAATGCAAGATTAAGAGGGAAGACAAACAATGCATTTATCATGATAAGAAAATCAACAGAACCTACTGATGATGATAAGAAAATCAAATGGGCAAATAGATGTGATGAAGCTCATGGATTGATTGGGATGTCAATCTCTACTGATTTGCGATTCCACATATCTGGAATTGATGAACCTGATGTTGCTTGGGACAAGTTGGAATCTGTGTTTGGTCAATGAAATTCGAGGTCACCAACTCGAAAATGAGTTGATTTCTTTAAATCCAAGTGATTTTTCATGCATACAAGATTATTTATCTAAGTACAAAACTCTTAAAATCTTATGTGAAGAATGAAAGATTAAGAGGGAAGACAAACAATGCATTTATCATATTCTTTCTAATCTTGGACCTGCATATTCTGTTTTTTTATCTACATTTTACTCCATGAAAGAATCCTTAAATGCAGCTAGCTATCAAGAGCCTAGTCTTGAATCCTTTTGTGATTCCTTGATTGGAGAGAAATATAAGCTCATCCATCTTGGAATAATTAACAATGCAGATACATTTGGGAAAGCCTTATTGTCCCAACAGAAAGAAAATTTCAAGCCTCCCAAGAAACAAAATTTTCACAATAATAAGTCAAACAAGGGTCCCAAACCCTCTCAGTCAGCTCCTTCTTTAAAAAATGACAAAGGATCCAAGCCAAAAGAAAAGAAGACTGAGCGTCATTGCAACTATTGCGGGAAAGATAATCATGATGAATCTAAGTGTTTCAAGAAGATGGCAGCCTTGGAAGCAACAATGAAGAAGCACCACATCAGCCTAGATTTGCCTTCAGAATCTACCTCTCATGGGCATACACTTTGTGTTTCTGGTTATTCTTATAATGCATCTTCTTCTTCTACTTCAAATGAATGGCTCATTGATTCTAGAGCATCTTATCATATGGCTAAGGATCAAGTCATCTTTTCTACTATGCATGAATGTAACACCAAACAAATATTTGTTGGTGATGATAGATCTCTAAGTATTGTAGGAGTTGGAACAGTTCTAGTAGATAATGGTCATTTCAGTGATGTACTATGTGTTCCAAGAATTTCCTGCAATTTGTTATCAGTCTATCAAATCACTCATTCTAGTGAAAGTAAAACTGTGACGTTTACACCTCACCAAGTTGTAATCAAGGATTTTAAAGATTCTCAATAGGTCCTAGCTACTAGAATTGTTGATGATATTACCAGGTTGTACAAGTTTAACAACTTTGGGTCATCACCTTTTCCTTCAGTTTTTGTAGCTCATAGTGATAACTTGAGCAAACTTTGGCATGAGCGATTTGGTCACTTAAATTATCGCTCATTGCAACAACTATGTAAAGACAATATGGTGACAGGTCTTCCGATGGTATCTTGCAGGGATGGTGTTTGTTATGGTTGTGTACTCGGAAAACATCATCGGGACAGTTTTGACAAACGTGCCTCTTGGCACGCCTCGGTTCCCTTGGAGCTTGTGCATAGTGACTTGTGTGGTCCTCTTCCATCTGTTTCCTTTTCTGGTTTCAAATATTTCTTAACTTTCATTGATGATTACACCAGACACACTTGGGGTTTATTTCCTAAAACTTAAGAGCGAAGTATTTAACATGTTCTTGGCCTACAAGGCCCTTATTGAAAAACAATCTAGTCATCAAATTATTAAGTTAAGATCTGACAATGGAGGAGAATATGTTAACAAAAAGTTCACTACTTTCTGCACTGAACAAGGAATCCAACAACAAGACATTGTTTCATATACACCACAACAAAATGGTGTAGCTGAACGGAAGAACCGCACTTTAAAAGAAATGGCTAATTGAATGATCCAATCTAAGGGACTAAGTCTTCAATTTTGGGATGAAGCCATTAATTGTGCAAATTATATAGTTAATTGCACCCCCACTAATGCATTACAAGGTATCACAACGGAAGAAGCATGGATTAAAACTAAACCTGATGTAATTCACTTCCATGTGTTTGGCATTGAAGCATGGGCTCATATTCCGAATGAAAAACGGAAAGCATTGCAGCCTAAAAGTGAAAAGTGCATATTTGTTGGATATTCTGAAGATGTAAAAGGTTATAGACTTCTTCAACCACATTCTCATGATGTAATCATTAGAAGAGATGTTAAATTTGATGAAAATCTCTTGGCCTGCAAGCTTGACTCGACGATTGTGCCATCTTTGGCCTGCGAGCCTGATTCGGCAATTGTGTCGTCTTCTTCTTCCAACTTCCTTGACAGGTTTCCAACTCTAGTTTCTGATGATGACAGTGAGGATGAAAAAATCCACCTCTTACTACTCATGTTCCTCTAGTTGCACCAGCATAAGTGCTTCCTCGATGGGTCTGTTCAACATGTGAAGCAACTGGTGATCTTGCCGGTGATCCTAGAGATCAACGTCGAACACATTCTTAGTTTCAGCGAGCCTCTTCTCTTTTGGCTTAGGTTTCCAAGAATCATGATCCAGAAACCTTTGCAAAAGCTTCAGGAAATCCATATTGGGATGTAGCTATGGATGAAGAATATCGTTCCTTAATGACAAACGATACTTGGGATCTTATACCTCTTCCAAAAGGAAGAAAACTTGTCAGATGTAAATGGGTCTACAGAACTAAGTATGCATCAGATGGAAGTGTTTAAAGACTTAAGGCAAGGTTAGTTTCCAAAGGTTTTTCCCAAGTTGAAGGGATTGACTACAATGAAACCTTTGCTCCTATCGCAAAAATGAACTCCATCTACCTTGTTCTTTCCTTTGCAGCCTTACACAACTAGGAAGTCCATCAAATGGATGTCAAGTCTGTCTTCTTACATGGTGATCTACAGGAGAAAATTTACATGGAACAACCTCCTGGATATGTTCAAAATAACTCTAGCCTTGACTGTCGCCTTAAGAAATCCTTATATGGCCTTAAGCAAGCTCCTAGAGCTTGGTATGCCAAAATGGATAGCTTTCTCCTTGACACTGGTTTTTCTAGAAGCCATTCTGACCCCAATGTCTATACCAAGAAAGTAGGAAACCATCTCATCATACTTGTTCTATATGTTGATGACCTTATTCTTACTGGTAGTGACCCTAAGCTTATAACCCATGTGAAATCTAGTCTTAAGCAAAATTTTGAAATGTCAGACATATGACATTTGCATTATTTTCTTGGTCTCCAAGTCCTCCAAACCAAAGAAGGAATCTTTCTTTCTTAGTCTAAGTGTGCTTGTGACCTTCTTCGTCGCTTTCACATGGAAGATTGCACACCTGCATCTTCTCCCTTCTAGTCCAGAGTCAAACTTTCTACCACTTTTCCTTCACCTGAAGTAGATGCCACCTTGTATCGTCAGCTTGTTGGTAGTCTCTTATACTTGACTCATTCCCATCCTGACCTTTCCTTTGCCATTGGTAGTGTTGCCTGTTATATGCAAACATCTCATGAAAGTCACTGGAAAACAGCTAAAATAATACTTAGATATATTCAAGGCACAATTCAGTTCAGGATTCATTACAGTACAGGGGGGGAACCTTTGTTGGTTGGTTTCACTGATTCAGATTAGGCCGGCGATCTTGATGATCGAAAGTCTACTGCAGGTTATGTTTTCAGTCTGGGATCTGGACCTATCACTTGGGCTTGTAAGAAACAACAAGCTCTTGCTCTTTCTTCAGCAGAGGCAGAATATCAAGCCACAGTTAATGCAAGTCAAGAAGCTTTATGGATTCGACAGATCCTTTCAGAGTTTGGATTCGAGCAGCCGCAACCTACTCCACTTTGGTGCGACAATCAAAGTGCTATCAAGCTTTCCAAAGATCCAGTCCTACACCAACATAGCAAACACATTGAGCTTCATATGCACTTCATCAGAAATCTTGTTCATGATCGTGTTCTTGAAGTACTCTTTTGTCCTACAGATTCTCAAGTTGTAGACATCTTCACCAAGTCTCTTACAGAAGCGAAGTTTTCTAAACTTCGATCTATGTTAGGAGTTCAGGAACTTGTCATTAAGGGGGGATAGGCTCTAATGCCTCCTTCCTTCTCCTAATAGTGTCACTTTTGTAAATCCTTCAATCCTATCCCAAGTTGTTTTAAGGGGGGGTGTTAGGATATTTAGACACTTAGGGGATAGTTAAGATCAAGTTGTGTAATATATCCGTTAGGAAAAGTGTGTTTCTTTAGTATGCATTAGTATGCATTTGTAAATACTTAATCCGACGGTCACAATATGTTCCCGACATAGAGTGATCTGACGGCTCAACTTCTCTTAGATCATACCTACCCTTGATCCATGGCTTAACACCCGATTGGTCCATGATATCTATTTAAAGAGCATAGAGGGTCATTAGAAAGTTGATCGATTATGAGAAGCTCATTTGTAACTTTCTTGCTTTGCATAATAAATTGTCCCGTAGAAGCTATTTGGCCGGGGCCGTGGAGTGTTTCCCTCACGAGGGTTTAAACCACGTCAAAACATCAGTGTGCTGATCTATGATCTGTTTGTGTGAAGTGGTTGCTCTAGGTGTTCGGTCTTTTGGGAGTACCTTGTGTACCCGAACAATAACAAGACCTAGTTTCTTCACGAGATCTTTAGAAACAAAGTTCTTCTGGCTACCGTTGTCCATAATCAGATGCAATGGGTTGCTCTAGACCCATATCCATGTATGGAACATTCATTCTCGTTCCTCCTCGTCGATGATAGTCGAGGCTGCTAGAGTGGTCGAGGTCAAAAGGGTCGTTGCGTATGGATCAGATTCTTCTACCGTCTTGTCGAACACGTCGGAGGTCGACACTTTTTCCAAAATTGTCTTCTGAGCTTTGTATCCAGACGTATCATGCCAAGATGAGTGGTGATAATCGCACCATTTTCCAGTAGGCAGTTGTTTGCTACGTTCCCTCTTGTGAAAAGCATTCTTACCATGGTCTGACTTTGGTGGTGTCCGCTGAGAATATTTCAACTTATCGAAGTCGTTTGGTGCCTTTTGTCGAGTGGTCATCCTGATGTCATCTTTGTCGTGAAATGTGCTTTTCCTTTATGCTTGGTTTCTAGTTTGTTGGCGTAGTGGAATGCATCTGCAAGCATATTGAGAGTAAAAAATTCCATCTCCTGCTGAATGTACTGGGATAATCTGCTAATGTACTTTAGAACAAGCAATTTCTCTTCTTCTTGGACACCAAGTCTCGCCATGAGTCGATAGAACTCGTCGGTGTAACTCTGTACTAATTGGTCTTTCTATTGTCTTAGCTACCGCCACTTATTATACTGTTGCTCAAGGTATTTTGGTGGGTAAAATTCCTTTCGGATGTGTTCAATGAATTTATCCCATGTGTCGATGGGGTCTCCGCTTTTCTCCATCTTTGTCGATAGTTTCTCCCACAAACAGTGCACAGATGTTGACATCTTTAAGGATGCAATGGTGACTTTTTCATCTTTGGAGAGTTGATTTACAATGTAATAGGATTCCAATTGTTGCACCCAATTGTCAACGGATTCCATGTCAATCTTACCTTCAAGATTCGGTATGTCCAAATTCATCTTCACTTTGAAGGGGATGATTTTATCGAAGTGAGTTCTCGTCAAAGATCCTCCGGATGTCGAATTAAATCGCATGAGAATCTCGTTGAACTGGGCGAACATTTCAGCCCGTTGTCAAGCCAGAGCTTGCTCAATAAGTTGTTTTGTCTCATCGTTTGCATGTCTATCATCTGTTTCTTTTGTCATTTTTGGAAGTAGCATCTACTTGGATTGTTGAGATTGTGAGTGATTTTGAACCGGCATAAGTCAAGTAACTTTGAGCGAAGTGTATACGCAGAACTTAAGCACGAAACCGAATGCTCTGATTTGAGTCTTCTCTTATACCAATGATCCGGGTCGTGTCCAGGAAGCACGAGGGGGGAAACAGTTTGACTAAATGAGTCAGCTCTGTTATGGTGAAAGCAATTAAGAATAAGCAGAATGAGCAAAGCAGGATTACACTACACAGATAAACACAATACGCGCAGACAATATGCAGGAATGCCAACTGTTCTTCTCTATTAGATGTAAATAGGTAAATTCATGTATGTTACAATATTAACATGCTTATATAGATTTCTGAGACGCTTGGGTGCCTTACCATTACGTTCAGTTACAAGAAGAAGCTAGAATGGTTCAACAGTTCAACAGTTACAGTCGACTGGAAGACAGAGAGACAGTCTATTCGAAGTTCGATAGTCATTGGTCGCATGTTCACGCTACTTGTCAATGTTGCGAACTGTGAGGTTGTTGAACATGTCGAAGGTGCGAATGTGTTGAGGTGTGTCGAAGTTGAGACTCGTCAGAGTTGTGTCGAATTTGGAACCTGTCGGAGCTAACCTGTCGGACTGGAAACTTGTCGATTCGATGTCGTGTCGAAGTCGAAACTTGCCGAAGTTGCATCAATGTCGATGACTTGCCGATTGCGATGTAGATCATGGACATTGAGAATCAATATCAAGATCGTGAGATGTGTAATGTGAATCAAATGAGATTCAAGGATTAACATTTTGGACATTTGAAACATTATGGGATGAATCTTTGTGATTAGGGATTTCATGATCTGAAACCTTTTGTCCCTCCACAGTGATTTGTTTAACCCTAGGCCATGCTTCATTTTCCCCAAGCTGATTTCGAACCAGAAATGCTTCCCAAACATCATCTAATTGAAACAATATATTTTGAACAAGGATTTTGATTAAACTGTGGTGAAATAAACTTCTATCAATACCTCCCTCGCTCTTCTGAACTGACACATAAATTTTATTTAAACTATTTAGCAGGTAGTAAGGCATGTCAATAGGATGACCCTTAAACACCAGGAGGAATCTCATGTGATAAAAATAAATAGAGGAGAGGCTACCATCACACATTATGTACTTCTAAATAAGGAAAAAGATCATGCGCCATTGTTTTTTGAATAGTTTAACAAGATTTCCTCCTTTGATGTTGATATCTTGAATAGGATTTTTTAGGAATTGCTTCCATTAATTGCTCTAAATCCTCCCTCCCTTAAACCATTTCTCTTCTCACTGTGGGTGTTCAGTGGCTCAAGCAACGAATGCCTCAGGAAGATGTAAGTCAAGATCCCCAACCTAAACTTTTTCCCCATCAAAGGACAAGGCAAAAGCTCTAGTGACTGCCACATTGTATCCATCAAATTTCCTTAAGAAAGCAAGACTACCAATTTCTTGGAATGGTGGCATGTATTCTTCATAGGCAATGAGGAACTCAACTCCAGATAATTCGAAATGAACTACAGGGGCCATTGTGCAAAATGAGGGTTTGGGTTCAAAACAAAAGACCAAGTAGAGAATATGGTTATAAAATGAATATGGATCTGCCTTCATCCTCCAAGGCCAAATTTGAAAATCCATCCCAAAACCATCAAATTCCATCCAATCAGAGCACAAGAAACCCTCGAAAAATAACTACAGAGGAATAGTTACAACTCATGCTCCATAGTTGTAAGGTTGGTTCAGATTTACTTAGTCATTTAAATGAATAACTTGTTAAATCATGAGTCATCATTAAGAATGGTCAAGTTAACAAATGTAGAGAATGATGTAAATAAGTGGCAGTCCAAAATATTAGAATATCAAACTAAGAGATTAGGGTAATAATTTAAATACAATGTTTAGATAGTATAGAGGTGCAAATAATTAATTACACTAGATCAAAACCATGCATCCCTAAAATATAATAATATTATCCCTCTCAATATAGGTGAACTACATAACACTTGTAACTTAGATCATCGAAGAAAAATGAAAATTCAGGAGCTACAAAAATTTTAATAAATAACTTGGCTATAAGAAATGTTAAAAATGACAGTATTAATTTCATGACACTCTGCATGAAATTCAACATAACATATTTGTTGATTATATAAGCCATGAGGTAAATTAGAAAATAACTTAATTGAATTTTTTTCGTAGCTATGAAAACCAATGTCAATTGATAATGATAATCATTCAATGAATCACTTGTCTAAGAATCAAACGGAAATGACATTAATAAATTGATGAGCTCAACATGATCAACCAGCAAGTGTGAAAGATAAAATCAAAATCTCTAGAGAATCAATAAGTTGAACTATGAAGCTGAAGCCTCTCAATAAAAATGTATTATCCTTTAATCATGATATAGCCATGACATTGAATTAGTCCTGTAGAAAATTAGAAGATACAAGTACATAAAACTATTTCAACAAAATATAGAGCCAATATCAGCGTTTGTCGAACCTTATAATGGGGACCCTTCATAAAATGAGAGGGACTTGTTGGGGGGCCAACAATACCTTGAGTAATAATAGATGTTAAAAGAAACATTTTAATTAAAACCAACCACATATGTTTTATAAAAAGCAAACAAGCACATGTTGTAGAGTTTTGGTACAACATGGAGAGTAAATTTTCCAAGGTTGTGGGAACTTAAACTAGCTTATGCTTTAAAGAGTGATAAAATATGTTAGCATAGAATAAAGTTTTTCAGCAAAGCATACCTCTCACGCATGTCAAGTACTAGGTCAATATAGGCAAGTGGAGAGATTATAACCTCTTGATTGTTTAGTGGGATATGCATGTATAGGAGCTTTAGCAGAATTGGCAAGTCCTTAGGGTGACAATGATTCTCTTAGTATTTCAGGTCTAGGACATATTTCCTACATTCCCTTTCTATGCACAAACACCTTACCCAAGTTTGTTTCCCCTAACTATTGATTTGTGAAGTGGTACCTTAGTAGTGCTTCGTAGGTTTCACACAAGTGATTGCAAGAGGGAAGTGCTTGTGATACCTAAGTCAGGCGTATAACACCCATTTCAATTTATTTGGAGGGTACTTGTCTTCATGAGAGTACTTGCACCTCATCCTATTGTTGCATGAGACTTACCATAACTATCTAATTTTCACCTCTCCTTGTCTATCTTGGTCCTTGATACTCCCAATATTACTATTAGAAGGTTACTCCCCCACTTTCTTGTTGTTTCTTGTAGATTTATTGCATAGATGATTGCTTCTTGGTGACTTGTGTTTTAGGAGGCCTCAAGTTTGTTTGCTCTTGTTTAGAATTTAAATTTGGTTGAAATCAAAATAAGCACAACTTGTTGACCATTTGACCTATTGGTCTTAGCAGTTAAGAGGGTATCCTATAAGAAGTGTTGAACCACCTTTGACTTGCAGATGATTGAATAACGTTAACACAAACCAAGCTAAGACACATTCACACATTGATTGGGACAACCTAAAAAATAAGTATGTATCCAAACAGACATGGAATATAACCAGTTAGAATATTTAGGCCCACTTGAAATTGAGGATTTTAAAAATCAAACACCAACACATTATAATATCCCATGACAAAACCTCATGATCCTAACTTGATACAACAGGGTACTTTTTCCAACAAATCAATTTAAATTTCTTTGTAATGTACAACACAGTAGGTTGGAACTAGTGGTTCATGTTAGTAGGGGAGCCTACCCTGCTACACCTAATGTATTTGAGGGGAGCATTAATGCTCCTTTCATACCACCAGTTAGTGGAGTGAGTCCTTCCACCCATATGCCACATGTTCCTTGTGTCTCTTCATATGAAATGCATTTATTAGTTCACACATTCCAAGCCAATGTCGTCCTAGTGTTAAAATACCCTCCATAGGCACTCTTGTGCCCAAATCAAGCTTTTCCTTTAGAGGAGGTTAAAACTATCATGTCTCAAGTAGGAAGTAGGTTTCCACTTACAATCGATATACCCATAGGTGAATTTGCATATCCAAACCTAGGATTTCCTTATGGATAAAGTATTAATTCTAATGCTACCCTTCCATTGAATATTGGAAATTTCCCAAGTAGTAGTAATACAATTGGGAAGTAATATCCCAAGTAACAAATGGGTTCCTGGGGGTAGTCAATTCCGAGGGGGTGTTTTGGTCCCAACGGGCAGTTATGTCCAAGGTAGTGTTGCACATGTAGGTTGTCGAGGAGTTTCATTTAACAACTCTAGGATGTGTACTCATTTGCGATCACCATTTTGAGTGAATTTCAACTTTCCAGACTTGTTGACTAACAAATGAACCTATTCGCAATCATCTAACATGGCCAATCATATCAACTAAGTTTCTATATGATTTTCCTAAGTTCCACAATCACTTTGGAGAGGACCCATCCACACATGTCATGAATTTTAATCTTTTTTTATCGTCAAATTCTCTATTTGACGATAGCCTTCAGTTGCATCTATTCAACATACTATGACAGGTAATGTCACCAAATTGTCTATTGAATTACCTAGCACTTCTTTTTCCAATTTTGGTTCTTTAGCAATGTCTTTTTAGACACACTTTTAGTTTCCCATTCATTACAAAATGGAGACATAATTGTTAAGTTCAATTTGGTAGTCCACCTCTATTAATATACTCAATCATATCCACAAGTGGGGGCACTAAAGGATCATTCAAGTTGAGATCCTGGATCCATTCCTTGTGGATTGGTTTGTGAAATATATATTTCCTAACATAGCCATGTCTAAGTCTCTTACAAAAGAGCAAGTTGTTTTACATGCACAATTGTTGGGTTTGATTTATTCACAATTCAACATGGTATATGAGTTAATTCCTCATACACCTCAAACTTCATCTAACAATTCAAAACTTTCTCTAGGACCACATGATGATGACGTGATAATTGTCTCTATGTGTTATAATGTCATTGATAAGTTAACTAGCCATATGGGACAAGTTTCCACTCATAAATATACAACTAGTCAACCCACCCAAAATGTTGCAACCTCATCCCAAACCTTTGAGATTATTTTAATTTAGTTAAATACTTAGAAAGATAATCAACAACCTAGAGGAAAGCAAAAGAATAAGAAAAACTCTAATGCTAAGGATGGAGCAACTAAAAAAAATAATCTTAATGCCATAGGCAAGAAAGAAATAACAAGATCAAATTTCTTGTACAATTTCTGCCAAATACCAACCTACCTATGAATGTCCCAAGTTGGATGAGGTTCATTTATATTTTAACTAATGGGGGTTGCATAATAGCCTACAATCCTTACTCATCCTTTTTCTCCTCAACATCAACAAATGGTTGTCACTAATTTTGCACCCTCACAAGGAGGTAATTAGGGAAACCCCCCATAGGATGGAAATACCTTGACTACTAACATATTCATGTGTGAGAAATATGTAAACCTTTATAAGACTCGCACCTGGACTTATGACAAGACCAAGGAAAAGCCTTGAGAAATCGAGTCTTATTCACTTCAATCTAGTGGTTCTCTCCACATTGAGAGACCAGTCAATGACATCATTCCTAGACTTTCTAAAAGAACCCATGCATTCATCGACACATAATCCTAATGCATGAGCAACTCAAAACTACAATATAGTTAAAGATATGGCTCAATCCCATTATGCAATGCCAATCCTTGAAGTGATACAAAGCTACTCATTGCATTGGCAAGCATTGTTGTAGGCTATTTATGGAATTAACCCTATATATTGTCATCTTTTTAAATCTAACCTAGACCAATCACATCCAAGGCTACCTCACCTTATCACATTCCAAATCCAAGTATCATCACAAGGGATGAACATATTTCGATGTCATTAATGAAGGAGCCTCTACCTACATCACGCCATTAACTTGTTGGAGAGCTTTGGGATTCCCATAGGTAACTCCATCATCCACAATGTTGAATGATTTTGACATTCACTATTTTAAAGTGCATGGAATCATTGTTGCCTTTCCATTCAGGCTAGGGGTCAAGACATTCTCAATTAAACTAGAAGTGGTAGATGCACCACCAAACTATAATCTTCTTTTGGAATGTAGTTGGTCATATGTGGTGATAACTATCATATCTTTTATCTTCAGGTTTATATTTATTTTCCCAATGTAGGAAAAATCATTACCTTTAACCAGTTAGATTACTAAACACTTGATTCTAGAGCCAAATAAAAATATACAATTCCATTCATCAATGATTCTAAAGCTACTTTGGATATCATCGATGTGGGGATGTTTAAATATTAATCTCTCATGGTTAGTTTTACTCTACCTCCACTGTTTTCTTATCTTATCCTTTCCCCCACATTTATTATATCTTCTATCACCATCATGACCATGGACTAGAATCCATGGGTGCTTCCTAACACTTCTAAGATTGGTACTATGTGAAAAAGTATGCTTTTGACTTTGGTTGAATTGTCATATCAATCAATTTAGATGGCTTCCATGGACTCCGATCAAAATCTCCACCTATAGGAGGAGTACAATGGGTATATCTCTCCCATTTGGGTTGTCAATTATCCTCCTTCCATTATTCCAATGATGTCCAATCCACAAAAACCTTGAGAATATATTCACCATTGCTCATATTCTTTACCTGAGCTTAAGAAAATGGAGGTTATCCCTAAAATCCTCATTCATCTAGGAGATATTGATTGGAACCAATGCCCTATTATTACATAGGGTGTGTTTGCAAAAGGTATTTTGGTCAACATTTTCAAAATTATATATATTGATATCTCCTTCATACTGGCATAGTCAAGAATAATCTCATTGGAATTGATTGTTCTTCTAAAAAAATTGAGGGATACACTACCCTTTTTAACTACTTTTGTGGTATTTTTTCTTGGTCCTATGAATAAATGTCCAGCATTGATCCCTAGATAATCTATCATGAGATTAAAACTTATGATATTGTCAAACTAGTTCGGAGAAAGCAACTACTATCAAGGTAGAGGTGGAGAAGTTACTCCGTATTGGTTCATATATCCTATCCCTTTGATGAAATGGGTATCAGATCCTATTTAGGTGTATACGAAATATGGTATGATTGGATTCTATACTGATCTTAGGTATTTGAACTAATGTTTTCTTAAATACGACTATCCTACCCCATTCATTGATTGGATTATTGATGAATGCACTGGGAACACTATATTTTTCTTTTATGGATGATTTTCCCAACAAAAACAATATTCAGATTCCACCTAAAGATCAACATAAAATAGTCTTTATATATCCTTGGTATACTTTTCTTATCACAAGATGTCGCTTTGTCTTAAAAATGTTGGAGCGACATTTCAATGGGTCATGTCCTACATTTTTCATGATCTTAAGCACATTGTTGAGGCTTATCTAGATGACTTAGTTGCTCTCCCAAGACAACGGGAAAAACATCTATCCCATCTACATGCTATTTTCAAATGGTGTCAATATTATAACATTCAATTAAACCCCCACAAATGCATCTTTTGTGTGTTTTATGGGAGACTACATGGGTTCATTGTTTTCAAGCATGGGATCATGGTTAATCCTTTTAAGGTGGAATAAATATTTCATTTTCCTCCCTTGCATATGATTGGAAAACTTCAAAGTTTACAAGAGAAATTAGACTTCTTTTGATGGTTCATAGCTAACTATGTAGAGATTGTGAAAGGTTTTATGCACTTGTTGAAAGAGATTTTTCAATTTGTTTGGGACAATCAAGGTCATCGATCCTTTGATTCCTTGAAAACTACTATTGTATATAATCCTTTGTTGATCCTCCATATTACAAAAATGATTTTTTTGTTATACCTTGAAACATCAAGGTCAACCATTGACATGGTCTTGATCCAAGAAGACAAATCACAACAAGAACATGTGATCTACTACTGAAGAAAGGGAATCATTGGTCTTGTGTTGTGATATTCCTATGTCAAGAGTTGGCATTGGTAACATTGCATGATATCCAAAGACTTAGGCATTACATACTTCTTAGATGCATGCTTGTTTTTCCATACCCCAATCCTATGCAACATATTCTAACTTGACGCGTAATTGGGTAAAAATATTTAAAATGGATTGTCGTCCTCTAGGAGTTTGATTTGTATTTTTCCGCATCCAAAACAAAGAAGTCAACATTTGTTGAGTTGATGTCTAAGCTACCAGTATATGTTGAGTATAATGTTGTGGAGGATTCCTTGATAGATGAGACTTTATTCCTCATTAACTTTTCATACCTTTGGTATGGATATGTCCTAGTATATATTCAAACTCATTAGTTCCATTCTCAATTATCACATGATGAGTGTCTACAGATTCACAATTAATCCAAGAACTATCTGATTATCAAAGAAACTTTGTATCATCAAGGGTTTGATTGATCCTGTGTCGTTGTTTAATTCATGATGAATTTGAGAAGGTTTTAAAAGATTTCCATTCTCAACTATGCGATGGTCATCTTTATGAAATGGAAACAACCTAGAAAAATTTATGTGCATGTTACTTTTGGCCCTCCATCTTCAAAGACTGCATTAAATAAGTCCAAAAGTGCCATCCTCATTAGGTTTTTACCATGAAAATGTGTACTCCTCTTCACCTTGTAGTTAATATCAACCCCTTTGCAAAGTGTGCACTTGAGTTTATGACGTATATTATAGCCTCAGTGAATGATCATTGTTACATTATAGTGGTCATTGACTACTTCACCAAGTGGGTCGAGGCTATGTCCACCTTAACTAATGATGGTGCTATAACAACACTTTTCATAGTTAACAACATGGTTTGGTGTCCCTATAGAAGTCAACATGTATCATGGATCTCATTTCCATAATTAAATGATGTTAGAATTAACCATTAAGTTAGGTTTTCGGGAAGATCATTCTTCCCTTTACTATCCTTAGTCAAATAACCAAGTTGGATCCATGAACAAAGTTTTGAAACTATGTTGCAGAGGACAGTAAAAAAAATAACACCAACTGGCGCTTGATGCTTTTTTCTTCTTTATGGGATTACCGAACTTTAGTAAAAACTACCATGATATTTACTATTTTCCAACTTGTACATGGCATGGAAGTATTTTTATTGATTGAATATGAAATACCTTTGTTGAAACTAGTTGTCGGATTCCTCCTCGATCCCTCAGTTGAAGAATAATATCTCATATACTTAGAAAATTTTGACAAGCACCATCAAGATGTAGCAGTAGAAAATGAGACTCGTAGGAAACCCATCAAAGCACAATATGACAAGAGTGTTCATCCTCATAACTTTTCTGAAGGTAACTTGGTCATGGTTTATGACCAAGATAATGATGAATTAGGGGTATGGAAATTCAAACCTATGTGGTGCAATCCTTACATTGTGAGTCATGCTTTTCTGAAAGAGGAATATGATTTAGTTGACTATGAAGGGTTTTCTTTGGTGGAGCCTCGCAATGGCCTCTACCTAAAGAAATATTATGTGTGAGCATTCATGCTCTATGATTCCATGTAACATGTTGCACTCCAAAATTTGTATTTTAGAATTGTTTATTATTATCACTTACCTTGGTTAGGGTATTTACTTATCATGCTTTGGTATTACCTTTAGAAATGATACTGGGTTCCCATTTATACATGGGATTCATATATGGCACCATTTGTCACTCTTGGAACGTTGCTTCCACTATATGGGTGATTTTTTCACCCACTAACCATCTTGTGCATTTTGGTGATTTTTGTCTTGGCTCCACAACCAACAATATTGTTGAGTATAGTGTCGTTATACAGCTTCTCACTGGCACTATCATTCTTGGCATCTGTCACATCACCATCTATTTGGATACTCAATTAGTATTGTCTTTTAGTTAAACAATGTTTACTAGGTTTGTGAGTCTTTCCTTTATAGGACCTATTACTTAGGAATTCATACATGCTAATGAGTTACTCCATTGATTGGTTATCCTTCGAATAATCACAAAGCCCCCATTCAATGCCTCCAATGTTGATAGATTTCATTGGTTTCTATCTAAGTATCAGTTGTTACCCAAATCATATCAATGTAGTGTTCATTTTTAAGGGAAGTGGATAAGCTTGTGTTGGTTATTCCTCATATTTTGACCATGCATGTTGATCATCATGATATCAAGAAACATCTAGTGGTTTTCACTTTTAGTTCCATTAATCAATTTAGTTACATATTTCATGTCAGGTAATGAGGGATGCCTTAATGCTCTCCTTTTGATAAGTATCTTCCTATCGAATTCAAATAAATATATGGGAAGAAGTTTAAGAGACCCTTTCGTAGAGATCAATGGCAAGTTCCCTCACAATTAGAAATGTGTATACATCATTGAATCCTATTTGGATGATTCAATTAAGTGTTCGATGTCAAACCATTTATTCACAATTGATGATTTTACTTTATACCTTGGAACCTATCATCATTATTAATGAATTGGACCACATATGTTAATGGTATACATAAATCACTAGCAATCAGGCAATGTTTTCTATGTTAGACTACATATCATTCATTCATATATAAAAACTCATACAATTCATAGTTTGGTTTGAAGACCTTGGGATGGGATGGCATCATCATTTTATGTCATAACCAAGCTGCGAACAAAGGCACTACTACATGATGGGTACATTAGAAAGCTAGTTTATAAATGATTCCAAGTTCTCAACATTTATTTTACACTAAAACATAGATCCTCTAGTTTGACATAAATTCATTGTGTATGATTCATGGCCATGCTCTGTTGCATTTTCATATTCCACATATTTGTAACAAAATTCTTGAGGCTATGGTCATTATTACTAAGCATGGATATGTATGCCTTAGGGGGGGGGTTTAAATTTGATACATTGGTTTATGTTTCCTAGTTTTTACGAATCTAGATCCCATGAAACTCTTCCTTATCCCACTCGCCAAACATCCTTTGTTCATAATACATTTTGTCCATCAATATCTCTTATGACCTCTTATGTTAGGGGGCATTTTGTTTTAACATATATTTCAGACCCTTTATATGGGGAACATGAATATATGATACTACTAGTCAAAATCATTGGAACATGTGAATACTATGAGCTTTAGATTAGTTGTTTGCATGCTTATGGACATGTGGCCATGATTTTCTGTGAATAAAAGTGCAAGCCTCATGGTTAGTTTGATAAAGGAGAACTATGGCCAACCATAATTTTTCTATACAAGAACCACGACCACATCTCAACAACCATCAAATATGGAATAAATCTTGGGAATACAAATAGCCACAAGTGTAGATCATGCATGGACAACATTGTTTTGATATGCACTCACTCTTGAACTTGAAATTGCCACCTTCCCAAAATATAAATGGAATATTCATGGCTAATATAAGCATATAGAAAAATTTATATCAAGAGTCCAAGTGCTGAGAGAATTTATGGAAAGTGATATCATTCCAAAGCTCGCATCTTCATTATTGAGGGGAAGTTACTATCCTACTTCTTTAAGACCACAGGGATATTGAGTGGAGATCAAAGGATTTCTATATTGATTCCTCCATGTGACATAAGACATTGTAGATTGACATAATCAAAGAATTAAAGCATGTGGCCAAGGGCATAGAATCTGATCTCTCGGGAAGGAGGCATGTCAATTAAAAGTCAAGTAATCATGTTGTTGTAAAGTTTCCTTTTCATATAAATATGATCTCGATATTCTTCACCCCCCTCCCCCAAATATTTGTCACTGATCATGTGTGTGATTGTATTATTTGGATGAGGATTACTTTATATGAAGTAGTTTAGATTTGTATATATGTTTGTTACTAAAATGCAAATGGATTTGAGAATGGTGTTTATTTGATATGTGTGCATTTACATGTATATCATTGTAGCAATAAGAAAAATGACTGACACACTTTGGAGAATCAAATGACCAAGAGAAACATGTTTTTTCCTCTTTCTTCCTCTCTTTCATTTGGATATTATATGACTTGCATTTATATTTAAGGAATAAATATAGAAATTTTCACTCTCGACTATGAGAGAGCTTGACCCACTCTCCAAAGAATCAACCTAGGAACATTAGGGGGATTACTAAAACAACACTATGCCACGAGATACAAGATCAAAGTATCTTAATAGTAACAATTCTAGTTAAAAACTTGCCTCAAAGGGAGGGATACAACTTCCTCATCTATGTATTAGGTCATCACAACAATGTCGACTTGTGAATCCACTTCTTGTTTCAACATGCCATCTTCCTTCACATTGATTTCCATAAAAACATATTTGCACGAACGATGAGTGAAATAATTTGTTAACTCCTTTACTTGAGTAATTGTGGTCGGTTGATACCATCCTGGCCATCAACCATTATATCACTAGCTTGGAGTCCCCATAGAGTTATATGTGGAGTCCCCATAGACTTAAATAGATATTATTTTCTTTTCCAATGATAAATAAAGAAGGATGGTGAGAGATTCTAGTCCATCCTAGTGGTTTGTGATATCTCACAATTCATAGATGAAGAATATCCAATGGTTCCCTGCAAGAAACAATACACCAACAACCCAACACTTACCTATGTTTCTTAGGTAATCCCCATCAAACAATCTCCACTCAATCAGTTATCTCTACATCTTGACCTTGGAAGAGTGTTGAAAATATTCATATATGAATTTGATCATATATATGACATACATAAGAGTGATTGAGTATTTATTGAAGAATGTATTATTTATTGCCAACCAAAGAGTCTACGACACTACCACAAATAATGAGCTACGCTGGGTGACCTCCTTTTCATCAATACAAATTTATTAACCCTCCTCCAAATTGTTCCTATATCATCTCCTTGTCCCATATGATAGATATTTTATAGCATCCCATACCATCAAAGTGCAATGGAACAAGACAAAATGTGCTTCACACTTTCACTAATTTCTTTGCGTATAAAACATAACCATGGCCCATATCAAGCTTCCCCTATAAGCTTTCCTAGGTCAATACTTTATTGGCAATGGTGAGCCATAAACATATTTTAACTTTTACAGGAACTTTCAACTTCTAGATAAAACACCACTACCAACATTTCCCCCCCTCCTTGAAGTCCATGAACTCATATGCATATCACTTGTGGACATTGTATCTTCCTAGTTTAGAGTTCCTAGACCAAATAATTGATATGGATTGTCTTGAAGATGAATAGATCTTGATATATTTCCTTGCTTGAACTTGACCCATTCCTCATATTTCCAAGATGGTTTCCATAATGAATTAGAAAAATAAACATCGGATAAAGAGGGATATCCTTGTTGTCATATTTTGTCAACCAAATATTTAGAGACTTTGTATACTCCCCTTCCCCCTATCCAAGGGTTTATATCCAATCATATTTTAGTGCCATCTCATGTTTTCCAATTTAACTAGGGTGAAAGATTCTACTAGATCTTTCCAATAGATAGATCCATTTGCAATTTTTGTATTGGGTGATCTAAATTCCTCAAAGGACAATTGATCAATAAATTTCCTCACGAAAACTTGTTGCCACAATCTTTCACTCAATATTAGTCTCCTAAGTGTTCTTAGCAACAAGGGATTTCCCAAAGAAAAAATGTTCTTCAATCCCCTCCCTCCAACAGATTTTGGCTTTGCTAGTTCACAAGGGGCATTCCTTCCTTTAATTTCTCTTTTACCCTACCAAAGAAATCTATAGCGTTCCTTTCTCACATTTTTTAAAATTCCTCTAGGAATGAAATCTAGTGTCAATTGCCCATAAATAAGGGTGGCTTCAAAAACAACTTTCACCAAAGCGAGTCTACCACCCAATGAAAATCATTTATCACAAACTTGCACCACAATATTACCCTCCTCTCTATCTCTTGATACATCTGAATCTAGCCATTGAAGCCATATTTGTTTCACTTAAACTCAAAGCCCATGTACTTTAGTAGGGACTCCTCTTGTCAAGTAGTTAAGCCATGACATGCTAAGGAATACTTAAATCCATATATTTCCATTCTAGTGGCTTTCTCATATATTTGCAACTCCTCCTTGCAAAATAACCAAACTACAATACATCCTCCACAAAACGTATGTGGGTAGGAATGAGGTCCCCTCCTAACTTAATACCTTTCAAACCCTTTCAAGCCTTTGAAAGTGCCTATTAATAGCCTATCACGACCTTTAACTACAAGGAGGAAGAGCATAGGTGAGAGGGGGAACCCTTGCTTAATACCTCTAGTGGGAGAGAAAAAGAAGAAGCATGCTCATTTATCAATAGTGCAAAGGAAACAATTGACATACATTCTCCAACTCAATTTACAAAAAGTAAAATAAACCAAACCCTACTTTAATCCTTAGAAGCCTTAGATAAAGCTAACTAAACTTGTCACATGCTTTTGAGAGGCCCAACTTGATAGCACAAGCAAAAATACTTTTGAATTTGATTTAGTGAAGGGTTTCTTGTGCAAGGCCAAATAAATAATGGATGTGCCTACTGCTTAGATACCCAAATTGTTCTCATGAGATCATTGAAGATAATATTGGGTTCAACCTCTTGGCAATGATTTTTGAGATAATTTGTGAACGACATTACAAATAGAAATCAACCCAAAATACTTAAAGGGGGTTGGATTGCCCTCCTTAGGAATTAATGTCAAGAAAGTTGAGTTGTAAACTCCCTAAAATCTCACCACTCCTACTAACATCCAGTATATCCAAATAGATCCCCCTTAATCAAATAATAGAAGCATATAAAAAATCAGTGGGAAAATCATCTAGCTGCATTTTAATGCCTTTGGAAGGAGTGAACAACCATTTTAAATTCTTTCCTAGTTATCTCCCCCATTGTGTCTTCATTTTGATTAGCACCTATAATTATAGGGAATTAGGAAGAAAACCCAATTACCTTAACAATGTTGCCTTATTAGAGTCATGAAAAAGTTGTGAAAAAGCTGAACTCTTGCATTTCAATTTTCCTCCAAATTTTAAGCTACACCTCCTTTGCTATCTTAAATCTCTCAGACGGTATTTTGGCTTTTCCTAATCTTCACATAGTTTTAGAAGAACTTAGTATTCTTGTCACTCTAATCTAATCACACCACCTTGCTCTTCTAGTGTCATTTTTCATCTTCTCTCTCATGTAATTTCCATCCTTCTTCCTTTGTTGTCTTCAACATAACTAAGTCCTCCTCAATGAAAACCCTTGAATGGTTTTTTTTTCAACAAAAAAACAGTTATACTTGATATTTATGTTAGAATAAAAGTATATAATAACATAATCCGGACTTTTTGTTCACAAGTTATAGGAAAACACAACTGGATTAAGGATACAACACCCCTTCAAACTCTACAAACCGAAAATTGTTGACAAACTCCCTATTATAGGGCAACCAAAAGTGCCCTATTACAAGGCATCATACATTGTGCAGAGCACATTACAAAATAAACTACTAAATCGTAGCAAAGGTTCGAGCATCAAGGCTGTAATACAAAACATGACTCCCCCTAACAACAAATGAGCTCCAGAAAATCTCGAAGCCCTTCCGCACATCCTCGGAGACCTTCGCATAGAAAACGGTGCCGCCCCATACACATGATGGAATGCCACCTCTATGAGGAATAAAACGTCATCGCCGAGGATGTCTGCCGCCTTAGAAGAGCCCGCACATGTTGATTCTCAGAAACGACGAGTATTGTGAGCATATAGTGAGAAACCATCTCCGCCACACACAGGATGGAATGCCGCCTAAGGAAGAAAACTCCGTCGTCGTGAATATCGCCGCCATAGAAGAGCCCCTACTATATAAGGCACGCCTCAAACCCGAAAATGCAGGAAAGAAAACAACGTTGAAGGGGAAGGATGGGTGGGTGTGGTGGCTAGGGTAGGAACTATAGTCTACTCTAGCCACCTGTAAAAGTTTACCAGTTCAACTCTCATAACGACGAGCAAGGGATTGACATATTTTAGATTGATAAAGTTTGAAATTTCACCATCAAGTTCTATAAGATATTTTTGTAAATCTTTATATATTTTATTTTTCCCTTTCAATGATGACCCTCTTAATTATTTGTAAATTGTCTTAAAGTTATTGCATGACATAAACATCACTTCCTCCCCCATAAACCTTCACTCACTCTTAAAAGTTAGTTCCTTTTAAAATCATCTGGGTAAATGCATTGAATTTAACGGCTAAGAGGTTTCGAGTCCCATTTGTCCATTATAGGCTACCTTTCCACACCCATATTAGATATATGCAAATATCTCTAAGAAAATCGTACACTATCAAAAAATATATATATATACACTTCTCATGCACACTATATATATCAAGAGCGCTTGAAAGTCCAATCAAAGCCACTCAAAGCGGGGTTAGCAAAAAGGTGCTGCAATTTGAGTAATGCAAAATGGCCCAATTCCAGGAAAGATGACTAGAAAAATGCAAATCTTAGAATGGTTACCAAATGGCTACTCCGCTTACCTGCCGCTTACACTACCTTTCAACGTCACCCCACACGTCGCGGGGAAACCGCTTTCGTGGCCACGCTCGTGCCCAGTGGTTTCACCAACACTGATCAGCAGTTTTTTGGGGTGCATGCCCTCTCTGTAACATGCCTCCACTATGAAAACGGCTGCCGGAAAATAGAAATACAGGTACACCGTTGCTTGGCCGAAAAAAGCTACCGAGATACGTGTACACGGTTGCTTGGCCGAAAAGTTTGGCAAAAACGCTACTGGAGATTTGTAAAAAAAAGCTATTGGGGATTGTAATAAAAGCAAAAATTAAAACACACAGAAATTAAATTAAAAAACGGAGAAAGATGATGATGTTTGTGACCGTTTGAGATCCATATCTCTATATAACGATCCATGATATCAAGAGTTCCTCTGCCTCTCTCTGTCATTTGCTTGTGTTATTTGTTTTGTTCCACAGGCGTTTCTTGTATGTATGCCTTTTGATTTTGCCTCTTACCTTCTCTTTTTCTTCAGTGCTTCTGGATGCATTCTGGATAGGCTGAAGACACAGAGAGAGATGGGGATAATGGAGGTCGATCAGAAGATAATGGAGTTCTTATAATTATCTTGATATGGGAAATGAGATTATGGACTCGCTTTGCATACACTTACACGCTACCGTAATCGTTGTTTCATGCTCAGCAATGGCGTTCCTGTGAAAGGTTAAATGCTTCTTTCTTTAAGGTATTTCATTTCAAGTTTATATCAGTTCTTGAAAAAATGCAGAGTTGGTTAATAATACTTTGACTTTGTACCAAAAAAATTTGTCTACAATACAGATCATTAACTTATTTTCTCTGCTTCCATTCCTTACTGCCGTATTGTGTTTCAGGTGTACAAGATAATAGAGGTCGATCACAAGATAATAGAGTTCTTATAATTATCTTGATATGGGAAATGAGATTCTGGACTCGCTTTGCATACACTTACACGCTACCGTAATCGTTGTTTCATGCTCAGCAATGGCGTTCCTGTGAAAGGTTAAATGCTTCTTTATTTAAAGTATTTCATTTCAAGTTTACATCAGTTCTTGAAAAATTGCAGGGTTGGTTAATATTACTTTGACTTTGTACAAAAAAAATTGTCTACAATACAGATCATTAATGCCGTATTGTGTTTCAGGTGTACAAGATAATGGAGGTCGATCACAAGCTAATAGAGTTCTTATAATTATCTTGATATGGGAAATGACATGGGAAATGAGATTATGGACTCACTTTGCATACACTTACACGCTACCGTAATCGTTGTTTCATGCTCAGCAATGGCGTTCTTGTGAAAGGTTAAATGCTTCTTTCTTTAGAGTATTTCATTTCAAGTTTACATCCGTTCTTGAAAAATTGCAGGGTTGGTTAATAATACTGACTTTGTACAGAAAATTTTTATACCATACAAATCATTAACTTATTTTCTATAATTCCATTCCTTACGGCCGTATTATGTTTCACGTGTACATATTTGAAAATTATAGAATGAATTTAAGGACGTAGAGCAAAGCCCTGCTCACGAATGGCGTAAACAGAGCTCTGTACCATACATATGATGATTAGCTTTTTTATTTTGTTCAATTCCATTTGTCATGACAGTATATTACAGAATTTTGTTTCAGGTGTACAATTTTAGAATGGTTTCAAGGATATAGAATGAAATGGCATAAACATCCAGGTTTATTTTTGAAAGGTTTGTATCTCATTTAGTAGTGGGTGGGCTGAACATTACGTTGTAGAGAAAAGCTCTGTACAATTCTATTTCTCATGGCAGTATTACATGGTTGATCATCAGAATAAATACTTGGATGTCCGAAGTCCACCGAATTATAGAGATGTGTTCATAACAGCTAGACAGAATTTATACTTCCACCAGTTCTTCGCCCGTCACACTAATTTCATGCGTAAGGGCATTCAATTCCTTCTCCTGTTACACTAATTTCTTAATTAAACATTAGTAAAAGTTGGCTTGGCCTTCCATAAATCGTATTTTGTTTCAGGTGTACAATTTTACAAATTAGAGGATGGCTTTAATGATATAGTTTTACATATCTTTTATTAGCTTGTTTTACCCACTCCCCGGTCGTACAACACTAGCTGTACAGCTCTGTACGCTTCTATATCTACCTAACAATATATTATTTCGTACATGGATTATACAAAATAAATTTAATCTCAATTTCAAAAATATTTGGGACAATCAATATATAGATATAGAAAATACAATTCCATTTTTGTGAATAGAATCATATTCCGATAATGTAATTATGATCGGCATGATAATCTCTTCTCCAAGTCAAAAACAATCCACTTACTATCACCCAACACGTCGCATGGGAAACCGCATTCCCTGTGGTTTCATCAACAGCAGTTTTCCGGCGAAGCGCAGCCGGAAAACATAAATAACCAGAAGAAAATTTAAAACACACAGTGCACAGAAATTAAGTACACGTTTCAACAGAAATAAGAACGCGGAGAAAGAATGGACGAATGAAGTACACGTTTCAACAGTTCCTCGGGACAGAGAATGGAGAGAATGGAAGAATGAAGTACACGTTTCAACAGTTCCTCTGCCTCTCTCTGTCATTTGCAGAGGAACGTTTCAACAGTTCCTCTGCCTTTTTGGCCCACGGCGTTTCTGGTATGTATGTCTTTTTTAGGTTTGTCCTTTACTTTTCTTTTGAGGTTTGTCTTTTACTTTTCTTTTCTTCTGTGTTTTTGGATATTTTTTCTTTTTTCTTTTTTTGGATAGGGAGAAAACAAAGAGAGACGGGAGATGGAAGAATGGAGGTCGATCACAAGACGCGATGTAATTATCATGCTGAGCAATGGCGTTACTGCTTTTTTCTTTCAAGTATTTCATTTTCATTTTTCATTTCAAGTTTGCTTCATTTCAAGAAAAAATTGCTGCTTGGTCTACCATCACCATCACCATCACCTTGCACAGAAAATATTTGTGCAATGCAGATGATTTAACTTATTTTCTCCCCTTGCATTCCTTACGAGCGTAATGTGTTTGAGGTGTACATATTTAAAAATTAAAGGATGGAATTTAAGGACGAGAGCAAAGCCCTGTTCAAGAATGGTGTAAACTCCTAACATTGTTCTTTCAAAAGGTTTAATACTGATTTCTTGATAGCATTTCAATCTATAAGTTCACTTTATTTCTGGTTGAAAAATTGGAAGGTGGGTTTAAGATTGTACAGGAAAATCCCTGCAATACACAGATTTGTATGTTCTTTAATTGCATAAACTTTCACCTTTCATTTTGATAAAGGTTTGTATCTCATTTTATTCCAAGCTTACTTTAGTGACCTAATAATATAGGGTGGGTTGAATATTAGGTTATAAAGCTCTGTCCAATACATATGGTTAATTTATTAAGTTATATAGAAAAAATAATTTAATGGTATTTTTTATAAAAATTCTATTTAAATTTTTAATTTTTTTCTAGAGATTAATTTAATGGGATTTACATACTGTTAATTTATTAAGTTGTATAAAAAAAATAATTTAATGATATTTTTGATAAAAAAATTATTTAAATTTTTAGTTTCTTTAAAGAGGTTACACCAACATAGATGTATTTTAAATTTGGATTTATCAAATAATAAGGGGATCAAATTTATTAAAGTATCATCTTTATAAAGAGGTTACATTAACATAGATGTATCTTAATTTAGATCTATCAAGTAATAAGAGGGATCAAATTTGGATCTATCAAGTAATAAGAGAGATCAAATTTCTTAAAGTGTCATTTTTTTTCTTGATGTGTAAAATTTAAGATAAAAATTTACACCTCAAAAAGTTTGATCCTTTTTGTTGTTTAGATCCAAGTTTAAAATAGATCTATGTTTGTTTAATTTTTTTAGAATAAGTATAAAATTTAAAATTGAGCCAACATAACATATGATAATTGCTTTATTTAATTTTCATGTAATACACCCCCACCTTAGAAAAAAGTGATTGCTGCTCGCTACTCTGCTTTGCGTGAGGCCATGCGCATGAGAGCTGGGGCAGACTTTTTTGGTAGGGTTCGCCTTGAGGGGGCCGGTGGAAATCATTTGCAGGGGAAAACGTTTGAATGGAGGACGTGGTTGAACCCTCATCCCTTCCTCCCGAGGTTGAAGCCTTCAGGTTGCTGGTGGCCTCTCAACCAAAGAAGAAGCCACCGGATATGTCCAAGTTTGTTAAGAGGTTGGAAGAGATACCTGAAGTGACACTCCCCCCCCCGAAGATCCGATTAAAGTTGCGTTATCACTTGCTGATAGAGCTCTGGTGGGTCAGTTCACTAGTTTGTGGCCCTCCCCCAAGGCCACGGAAACCTAGGTTCGTAAAAACTGGCGACCTTTGATCTCAAACAGTGTTACCTCATACTTCCTAGGTCAAGGGTTCTTTCTTTTCGAATTTATCTCAAAAGAAGACATAGATCTCATTTTTCGAAATGGCCCATACTTTATGGGGCCCCAAGGGCTATATCAGAATCGTTGGCCTCCGGACTTCGATCCCTCGGAGGACATCCCAAGCACGGTTCCTGTTTGGGTGAGGCTACCGAATCTTCCTGTACATTGCTGGAACTGGGAGTCTTTAAAATTCATTGGGAATACGTTGGGAAAGTTTATTGACAGAGCTAACCCTAATGACCAGTATGAATGTGCTCGTATATGTGTTGAGGTAGATCTCGAAGTAGGGCTGCCAGAGGCCATCAAAATCAAAGTGGGAAGCTGGTCGCATCTGCAAAAGCTAGATTATGAACAACTCCCGTTTAAATGTAGAGGATGCCATGAATATGGCCATTTTGCCAGGAGCTTCCCTAAAAAATCAGCGCCAGAAAGAGATAATAAGGAAGGGTGGCAGCAAATCAAGAAACCAAGAATTAACCCAAGAACAGGGACCAGTAGCCAAGGGATGGGTAAAGGGAAACAAAAGCAAGCAAACCCTGGAAGCAATGACAAGGAGAAAGGAAAACATAAGGAGGCACATAACAGGTTTGAGATGCCAGATTCAGGGCTTGAAGAAATCCTGGGAGAAGACCCCATCCGGGTTAGACAGACTGTCCCAAATGCTGTGCCACAGTCAGGATCAGATCAGGTATATCCCTCCCCAATCAGCTTATTTCCGCCGCTGAAATCTGGTGACTCTTCGGGGGTTAGCCCAAAGGAAACAACCCCAAGCTTGGGGGAGAATGACCAAGATTAGAAGAATCAGGAGAGGAAGGGGAAACAGAAGATTCGATGTTAACAACAAGAAGGTCCACTCGAGGAAGGAAATCGGATAAGGAAAAGAGGGAAATGGAAACCTACAAGGATAAAATGCAAGGAAGTCAGCCAACTCTGGACAAAATGCTGGCCATAACTCCTAAGCCAAATAGGAATCCAAGTCAGGGCTCAAAAGGAGCCAACCCAAAAAACAAGTAATGAAGATAATTTCTTGGAATTGCAGAGGGATGGGAAGCAAATTGAAAGAATACTCAATGAAAGGGTTAATCAGATTGGAAAATCATGACATCCTACTCATCCACGAAACAAAAATGGAGGAAGTTGTCTTCCTTCATAAAAGTAAGCAAATTTGGAAAAAAGGGGGAGGCTCTGCGGTCTCCTCAAGGGGTGCTTCGGGTGGGCTCGACATTCTCTGGAATGAATCCATGGTTTCTAAAATTTCTGAAACCCATAACACCCACTGGATGTTAATGCAATTTCGACACTTGGATTCAAAAGAGACTGTGAGCCTCTTTAATATCTATGTTCCTGCTAGTTATGGAGAAAAGAAAATGTGCTAGGAATCTATTTGGGAGGTCTCCAACACGGTCCCACTAGATAATGTCATTCTGGAAGGGGATCTAAATCTAACCCTGTCTATGTCTGAAAAAAGAGGTGGCTCAATTGTCCGAGATCCAGCCAGAGAATGGGTGGAAGAGTTAATTCAAGATTGGGACCTCATGGACATCAAGCCTGCTAATGGTAAGTTCACCTGGACAAATAAAAGATCTGGTCCTGGACACATCGCTACTAGACTTGATCATTTTCTTATTCAAAGCTCTTTTATGCTTCTTGGACTGGATGCTAGCTCGTCCATTCTTCCGATAGGGGTTTGTGACCATAGACCAATCAGGCTGAATCTGAATATGCAAAGAAATTTGGGGCCTATTTCATTTCGATTTAGTCCTCTGTGAATTCAGCATAAGGACTTCATTAGCAAAGTGGAAAGTGTCTGGAAAATCCCTGTCCATGGCTCCCCCTTCTATGTCTGGGAGGAAAAGTTAAGAAGGGTGAAAAAAGAACTTAAAAAATGGGCAGAAGAACTTCCATCCCCGTCTGATGAACGAAAGGCTGCTTTAAAACTTCTCAACATTCATCATATGCAAATGGAAAGTGTTGAGATAACAAATGAGACTCTGAAAATTGAAGAAAAACTGCAAGCTAAAGTTCATAAGGCGCTCCTATAGGAAGAAGAATTCTGGAGACAGAAATCTAGAAGTCTATGGCTGCAATCGGGAGATAGAAATACTGACTACTTCCACAAATAGGCCCAAGCCAGAAAAAGGTACAATTCTATCTCTGAGATCACAGCAGATAACCAATCTATCTCTAACTTCTCTGATATTAAAGCTACTGCTCATAATAATTTCAAAGATCTTTACACTGAAGAGGATGATGAAAGAGGGCCCTCTGCCCTGTTAGAATTAATCCTGTGCAAGGTCATGGATTGGATGAACCAAAATTTAGTAGCCCTTGTCAGCAAGAAGGAAATAAAGGAAGCCCTTCAGGCTATGAATCCTGACAAGGCTCCGAGCCCTGATGGGTTCATTGCATGCTTTATTAAATGTTGCTGGCACACGATAAAAAAGGACCTACATAGAATGGTGCTAAAGTCCCAAGCAGCCATCAAGCTGGGAGGAAGCACGAATTCCTCTTTCCTTGCTCTAATCCCCAAAGAAAAAGGTGCCAGTATGTTCAGCAGATTCAGACCAATCTCACTCTGTAACATTGGCTACAAGCTGATCACCAAAGTAATAGCCAACAGGCTGAAACTTATCCTCCCGGATCTCATTCCTGAAAATCAAGAAGGCTTTTTCAAAGGGTGCCAAATTGCAGACAACCTCATTCTGGTCCAAGAGGCAATCCACTCCAGCATAAATCGAAAAGAAAAAGGAATGGTGGTCAAACTTGACTTAGCAAATTCTTTTGACAGGGTAAGACAGTTTTTTGCTGGATGTACTTAAGAGATTTGGATTTGATGATAGGTTAATAAGATGGATCAAGGCTTGCATAGCAGAACCCTGGATTGCCCCGCTGGTCAACGGTAGAGCGGCTGAGTTCTTCAAAGCCTCTCGTGGGCTTCGACAGGGATGCCCTCTCTCCCCTCTACTCTTTGTTATTCAAGCTTCTGTTTTAAGTTTTCTCTTAGAAAAAAGAAGACAAGACCAAATTCTCTTGGGCCTAAAAATTGCTAGAGGTGTTCGAGATATAAACCATGCTTTGTTTGCAGATGATACTCTTCTCCTAGGAGGTGCCTCTGTGATCAATGCTAGGGATTTCAAAGATGACCTAGACTGCAATTGCTTTGCATCGGGAAGTGAGGTGAATGGTGGGAAATGTCAAATCTTTGGCTGGAATTTGACAGGACGGGAATTAAGCTCTATAACCAGAATTTTTGGGTTTAATGGCATCACTAGCTGGAATTCATTTAAATACCTTGGTCTCCCTATTTGCAAAAGCATGCCCAGGAGAAAGGAATGGCTCCCTTTGGTTGACAGGTTCAAGCAAAAATTGTTGTCGTGGGGAACTAACTGGCTAAATCTAGCAGGAAAGTTGGTGTTGATAAAATCAGTTTTGATTAGTCTACCCATCTTTCAAGGTTCTTTGCTTTTAGCCCTGGCGGGGATTCTTAAGGAGATGGAGAAACTACTTAGACATGTATTCTGGAAAGGAGGGAGAAACAACGAGCGTAGGATCCCGTTGGTGAGGTGGGAAAAAGTAACCAAATCCTTTATGGAAGGCGGTTTGCAAATAAAATATTTAAAATCCCAGAACACTGCGCTGGGAGCTAAAATCCTTTGGAAGCAAGTTGGCAGAAAACTTGGCTGGGCCCAAAAAGTAATGTGGAAAAAATACTTTTAGAACTCCAGAGTTAGGAGCCTTGACTCCCCTCCTACTACCCACTCCAGATCTCCTATCTTCACTCTCTGCAAACAAGCTCTCCCCTTGATCAAAGGCCATCTCTTTTGGGTCCCTGGAAATGGGAAATTGATAAACATCTGGAATGATAAAATTATGGGGGGGGGACCTCTAGATGAAGTTCCGGAACTCCAAGATCTAAGGAACTGGATGACTTAGGAAAATCTAAACACTCTTTGGGACATCTCAGAGTGGGATGGAGATGAGTGGAAGGGTTGGAACATTATGAGAATCCCCTTTGAGTTATCTCAAGCCTGGCTGTTGCTTAAAGAGAGATTGGTAGGGAAAGCTCCATTGTCAAAAAGAAGAAATGACTCTAGAGGTTGGGGAAACAAATCTGGAGTGTATACAGTTGCCCAAGGTTATGATGTGATTAAAAACATTCCCTCAGCTCCCACAAACCCAGCGATTTGGAATGGAATATGGAATAGTAAAAGCATACCCAAAGTTGACTTCTTCATATGGACTTTGGCGCACAATAGCATTTTAACTGGAGAGAATCTCTTAAAGCGGGGCTTTAATGAGCCCTCTCGATGCCCTTTATGCCTTTGTCAGGTAGAGACCTCTGAGCATCTCTTTTTAAACTTTCTTTTCTCAAAAGAGGTCTAGAATGAAGCTTTAGGCAATTGGAGACACATAATTGTTGTCCCTGAAAAAATTAACTCGCTGTTTGAAAATTGGAATTCTTTATATCTTGGATCTATCAACTCCAAAGGCTGGTTCAAGACTGGGTGGATGGCGTTGCCTAAGCTGGTATGCTGGGAAATCTGGCTCGAAAGAAATGCTAGAGTTTTCCAAGAAAAAGCATCTAAACTTGGGCAAGTATGGGCAAAAGCTAGAGGTCTCCTCAAAGAATTCCTACAGAGCTCTGTTGACTTGAAAATTGTTAACAATCTTAGCAAAGAGGAAATAGAATGGGGGATTAAGATGGATATTAGATCCCCCTCTGCAAATGAAATTTCAGCAAAGCTGGAGTGCTGGAAAATCAGATTAGAAGGAGAAGATTTTACTAAGTGGAGGAAAAATTTGGAGATGCATAGTCTTTTCTTTGATGGAGCAGCTAAGGGGAATCCTAGAAATGCAGGAGGAGGAGGTATAATCCAAAATGCTGAAGATAAGATTGAAATTAAGTATGCCTGGGGACTTGGCATTTCCACAAGCAATCAGGCTGAAGCTCTTGCATTACTACAAGGACTTCACCAACTCAAAAATAATGGAATTGGAAGAGCCAGAGTAGTAGGAGGCTCGCAGAATATTATCAGGTATTTGGTAAAGAACTCCGCTCCAGAGGATCTAAGACTAAAAATGCATGTTAGCAGAATTAAAAATTTGATCAGCTCCTTTGATAGGATGGAATTCTATCATGTGCACCGGGCAAACAATGTAGAAGCGGACAGCGAGGCCAATAGAGCAGTGCTCCTTTCCCCGGGAACGCTAAGCACTGAAAATTCAGAGGACTGGGATGCAATTCCATAAAAATACTCAGGCAGGAAAGGTCGTGGTAGCTAGTTGGAGAAGCTGGAGATGGATTACGGCCAGGGAAAAATCGTGGAGGGGAGAAGGTTGGGTCGACTTGGAAGCAAAGACAGCTCATAAGAATGACAAGAAAAGCCAACGCAGAATAAGGAGGATCAAGGGTCGACTTGATGAGGAAGAATAAAAAGTAAAGACAGTGCATAAGTTCTCTGTCTGCTACCTCTGTTAAATTTAAAATAATTCATGTTCTTCTGCAGGTTGCTGGGACAGTTCGTGAATATGGGCAGACTTTATAGCCGATTTGAAATCGCCAAAATGATGGAAACCAAAAGCTTGGGAAAGAGAAAGCTTAATCGACCCATGTGGTGGATGGTAGAGGACATCTCAAAATATCTCAGACACAGTTGTAAATTTCCAAGTGCTAAGGCACCTGAGATTTTATTAATATAAAATTCTAACCGCTTCTGTCAAAAAAAAAAAACACCCCCACCTTTAATTTTGAGAAAGGTTTGTATCTCATTTTATTCCAAGTTTACATTAGTGCTGTAATAATATAGGGTGGGGTTGAACATTAAGTTATGATTAATTTAATAAGTTGTACATAAAAATTAGTTTAATGACATTTTTATAAGATAGATCTATATGTGTTTTAGTTTTTTAGCATAAGTGCAAAATTTAAAATTGAACCATGATACTAAATTGATTTATTTAATTTTCATGTAATACCAAATAGATTGGCCATACTAGGTTGTAGAGAAACCAGAGTAACTTTAGTTATTTCCCTTTTTATGTAGGTTTGAAAAATTATTGTTTCAACTTCAATGTGATTTCAATGTAATGAGTGGATAGTCATTTTTTGTTTTTTCCAAAAATTCCCATAAAATTTTAACTGATATATTTCTATATTTCTTATTGTATTAATGGGATGGATAATTATAATTAAGGACTTGATTTAAAATATAGGAGGGGATTACAATATTTCACCAAATAAAAATATTAAAAGCTCAAAGTGAATTAATTGTTAAATATTTATTTGAAATGTGATATGAGTGTTCAACTAATGGTCATGTTTCATTGAGAAAGAGATTTAAATATCTTATTGTGTTATACCTTTGTTTGATTTCAATTGATAGGAGGGTCTCAATCTAACTTAACAAATTGAGCATATTTGTGTGGACTAGCAAAAACAATGGTTTTAACTTTTAGTGGGTGTCAATTATTTCTTAATACATTTTGATTGTTATTTTTTTATTACACTATCTTTTGCATTATTTGTTGTCATTAGAAAACTTATTTCTTAATACATTTTGATTGTTACGGGATGGTACAAGGTAATGATACCCAATTATGACACGTTAGTTGCAATGACGTTATGGAAAAACATAAATATTATCATTAAAATGAATTATTAGAGGTACCTACAATTTTTTTTTGGATTAGGTGTAAATAGATGAAACGTAGAAAAACGGATGACCTTCCGGAATATATAACTTGTATTTATGGAAAAGTGGTATAACCACCCCAAAATGTCATTATTCGAAGATTGGTATGTTATTTTTTTTCTCAAACATAATGCACATGTTTTTGTTGAGCCACCCGTTTTTTATGTAAATTTTCAATTTACAAGAAAAAAAATATGTAGAGGCGTAGGCAACAGAAGAATCTTGTGCGGGGCTATTTTTCCAAAATTTTAGAAGTCAATTTTATATTTTTTTAAATTACCGAAGTCAGTGAAGCCCTAAAACGACATGGTCAAGTGTTGAGCCACCATATCATGGTCTAAAAATAATCAAAATATTTTATTTTTTTAGGTTGTAGGTATTTTCGTGCTCTTTTGCAGGTTCTCTTCCATTTTCGAAATAGGTAAGCCAATCAAAAGTTATAGGCCAAATAAATGACCTATGTTTTTTACAAATTTGACATGAGTGCAGTTAAAAATGAATTAAAAATAGAAAACAACAACAGATCTATTCAAAAATTAGATATTTAGAATCTACACACAGAGCTCGACAAGCATGTGTAATTTCATCTGCAGTGCACTCGTGGAGCTTATATGGAACTAGTTGTGAAAAACCGAAAGTTACAACATTTGATGTTTTCTGCCATAAATCAAGCATAAATCAGACTGAGCCTCAAGGTGCAATCTGAAGCTAATTCCAAGCCTGTAAGGGCGCCAAAAACAATTTGAATTCAGACACGTGTGCGCACAAATGCGTGCACGGACAAACACGTGCACGTGCAAACACGTGCATGCATGACTGACAGCGTGCACGCATTGATAACAGCGCGCACACATTCGTGCATGTACGCGTTATTGTATGCCTTTGTATGGTTTGTTTAATTTCCTTTGTCAAGGGGATACATGAATTTGATGAAGATGCGATGATGAAGAAGATGACGATGATGGAGATGTTGATGAGGAAGGGGGAGACGAAAATGATGTTGAAGATGTTGATGATGATGATGATGATGATGATGAGATGATGGTGATGGTGATGATGATGAAGATTTTGATGATGATGGCAATGGTGATGAAGATGACGATGAGGATGATGAGGATGATGGTGATGATGATGATGATGATGATGATGAGGATGGTGATGAGGATGATGGTGACGAGGATGATGATCATGATGGTGATGAAGATGATGATGATGATGATGAATAAAATCATCATCATCATCATCATCATCATCATCACCATCACCATCATCATCAATATCTTCATCATCATTGTCATCTCCCCCTTCCTCATCAACATCTCCACCATCGTCATCTTCTTCATCATCACCATATTCTTCATCATCATCATCATCATCTTCATCACCATCGTCATCATCATCAACATTTTCATCTCCATCATCATCATCTTCTTCATCCTCATCACCATCATCATCATCATCTTCGTCATCATCATCATCGTCATCATCAAAACCATCATCATCAACATCTAGGTCATCATCTTCATCGTCAACGTCATCATCATCATCATTATCATCCTCATCATCACCATTGATGGTGATGATGATGAAGATGATGATGATGATGTTGATGATGAGTATGATGATCATCAACATCATCATCATCTTCATCATCGTACTCATATTCATCATCATCCACCACCATCATCATCATCATCATCATCTTCGTCATCACCCTCTTCCTCATCATCATCATCAACAACATCTTCGTCATCATCATCAATGATGATGATGACGATACGAAGATGATGATAAGGATGATGAAGAAGATGGCAATGACGAGTATGATGAGGATGATGAAGATGACGAAGACAATCATCATCGTGACCATGATCATATGATGATGATGATGATAGTGAGGATGATGAAGATGGCGATGATGATGATGACTAATGAAGATGATGATGACGAATATGATGATGATCATCATATTTGTCATCATCATCATCATCTTGATCATCGTACTCATATTCATCATCATCCACCACCACCACCATCATCATCATCATCATCCTCGTCCTCACAATGATGATGATGATGAAGATAATGATGATGATCATGTTGTTGATGATGATGAAGATGATGATGAGGAGGAGTAGGATGTGCTGCATATTTGTCATCATCTTCATCATCAACATCAACATCGACATCATCATCATCATCATCATCTCCATTAGTCGTCATCATCATCATCGTCGTCATCATCATCATCATCATGTTGTTGATGATGATGAAGATGACGATGAGGATGAGGATGATGTGCTGTGTATTTTTCATCATATTCATCATCATCATCATCATCATCATCTCCATTAGTCATCATCATCATCACCATCTTCATCATCATCATCATCTTCATCATGATCTTCATCATCATCATCATCATCATCTTCTTGACGAAGATGATGATGATGATGATGATGAAGGATGATGGTGATGACGAGTATGATGAGGATCATGAAGATGACTATTATGATGAGAAAGACAATGATGATTGTGACTATGATCACACAATGATGATGATGAGGATGAGGATGATGAAGATGGTGATGATGATGACTATTGAAGATGAGTATGATGACGATTATTATGATTTTGCTGCTGATGATGATGATCATATTCGTCATCAACATCATCATATTCATCATCATCCACCACCACCACCACCACCACCACCACCACCATCATCATCATCATCATCATCATCATATGATCTGTTGAGATATTGTAACTTCAAAGAATATTATATTTGTACTTTATTATTCTGGAGATGTTTCATTCCTCCTTGAAGATCTTATTGTATATCCGGAGATGTTTATTCCTCCGTTGGAATGTGGTAACTTGGGTTATTAGACTTCCCTAGTGGGGTTCGACCCTGTATGTGTTATGTGGGTCAAAGGGTTATTAGACCACCCTAGAGAGGTCGACCCAGTCAGTTGTAGTGGGGTATTTAACCCAATGGTTAAATACGAGCCTACATGATTTGTGTAAAAGACAAGTCGGAGTAGTGTATAAATAGAGGAGGTGTATTCTTCATTTTACACACACACTCACTCACTTGAGAGTGGCGCACTTGTGGAGGAGAGGTATGCTATGGAGAAGGAGGAGCTTATGCTCAAGGTTACATATTTGTATATTGCTGGTCATCTATATTGAGGAAGCTTTACTGGGTTTTCTACCCCATGAGGGTTTCCCAGGATAAATTTGTGTCTCTTGTGTTTCTGCTGTGCTTGTTGTTTCTTCAGTGATCCTGTATATGCTATTATTGTGAAATGGAATGCAATGCTGTTATTTTCTGTCTTAGAATATTAAATATTAACATGGTATCAGAGCTAACCTGAAGGAAGGCAATGTATGGCACTTACGACACTTGCTTTACTTACGACAATTTGAAGGTTAGGGTTTTATATAGCAAAAACCAGTCATCGTGGAAATTTCACCATAAATCCATTTTGGTGAAGGTTCAAGATCTAAAACCTTTACAGGTCGTAGATAACATCTCCAGGTATCTTGTGTCCAAAGGGAACCCTTAGATTCGTTGTACTTTGTAAGTTATGATCAGTACAAGTTAGGGTTTCTGCCTCTTCCAGATCTCAGTCAAAATCAGGTGACCTAGGAAAAAAGGTCATAACTTGGGCTAGGAAGCTCCAAATGAAATTTCGTAAAAAGTGACAGGTAGTACATAGACTGTAATATCTCATGAAACTTTATTAGAGGCCGAAGCGGAACCAGTGACACGTGGAACGCCGTACATATTCGCTCTCCGGTTTTATCCCATAAACAGGTCACGTTGCGACACTTGGAATAACTTGGGCTAGGAAGATCCAAATGAAATTTTGTAAAAAAGAGACAGGTATTACACAGACTGTACTATCCCAGGAAACTTTTTCAAAGGCTGAAGTGGAACCAGTGACACGTGGCACTCCGTACAAGTTCGCTCTCCTGTTTTATCCCATAAACAGGTCACGTTGCGACACTTGGAATAACTCTCTCTCAGAAAATCCAATTGAGGGCAGACCTGTCGGGATGGAAAGATGATAGGACAGGCTACCACAGAAAAAGTTTTTAGACCCTGTGGAGCAAAAAGTTCAGAGTTACAGCAGAAACAATCAGGTACATATTTCTGTCAAAACAGAATTATTTTTGGAGCACCTTCATTCATGGCTTCCGGAATATAGGGTTTCGGAGAAAGTTAGAATTTTTGGAATCGGAATCCATGGCTGAATGCTACTCAGAAAAATCAAAATTTAGAGACCAAGATCAAATTTTTTGGTTGGGTAGAAGACCGGGCTTGATCAAACCCCAGTTCGGGATTTTGATCGGAAAGATGGAAAATTAGGGCTTCATCAAAAGTTGGAATTTTTGAAGTCCGTAACCACAGCTGGAAGCTCCTCAGAAAAATAAGAGTTTGGAGCCTTGGATTGAACCTTTTGATTGGACAGAAGGGTGGGCTTCATCAAACCCTAGTTCGGGTTCCTGTCCAGAAGATCCAGAAGTTTCGAAGGCAATTTTGAGGGGTCAAATTTTGGAGATTTCAAAATTGAAGTATGTTAGCAAGACATATCCTTCCATCCATTCAGAAGTGTGAAAGTCAAAGATTGAATTTTTAGGGTTTCTCTAGCAAACCCTAAGCAAGCTCCAGATCAATTTTCAGGGGGAGTTGAGGCTAAGGCCTTACATAAGAATACTATAAGAAGTCTCGACAGGTATGACTTAAGGAGGTTCAGGTATGTCTTGAAATCTGATTCTTGATTAAGTTCATGATGTGTTTATCTTCATATTATTTATTAGTACGATCTTGATTAATGTTAGAATTGTCTTATCACCCTAGTAACAGTATGAATGCATGTGAATGATCGAAGAAATTCATTGATTAGGGCTATATGATTGTACTAATGCATTATGGTGTTGTGTGAGGTTGATGTTGTCTGCTAACAAGATACAGGTACATCACAAAAGACAAATCAAGTTCCATGACCATGACAACATGAAGACAAAGACTCATCCATAATCTTTGTTCTACTTACGAGGTATGTATGACTTTTTTGTATTATGCTTAACCTATGAGACATGCAGGTTCTAGCTCAGGATCTCTAAATCATTGAAGAGATTGTTTAGGTATGTTGTACATAACTAAGCAGGTATACTAATCCAGGTATGTTTTCTTATGTCAAATCTTACCTTGTGTTAGGATCCCTTATATAAGTATACTTGGTATGATTGGTTATGCTTATTGATAAAGTTAGTAATCAAGGGTTTATGCATATTATGTCTCTTATCTTGGTTGATGATTTAACTAACTAGATCAAACAAGAATATGCATGAGTAAAAGAAGACTTCCCTGAAACCTTGAATATTATCTATAATCATGACTATACATTTTCAAGATTATTTAGAACTATAATATTTTGATAACATTGAGAATATACTAATGAATGTCTGTTTGCGTATGAGATCATGAGGATGACACTAGTGCACACTTGAGCATGCACAGTGGTACAAAATGAATAGAAGTTCAAAAGACATATAGAAGATCAAGCGGGAGGCAACCACACAAACATAAAAGATAAGTATTTGAGTTGTTATTTGAAATAGTAAATGATATTGCTTGTATGCATATTTGTATTCCTAGAATATATCATGCTGAGTGTAAACATTCATAGAGCATTGAACATTATACTACTAATATGCATATGATTGGTAAGTTGGACAAACATTCCATTGTTGCTTGTCTAGAATGAAACCTCTTTGCTGACATGCTGAGAGCTGTGCACACTCTCAATAGTATGTTCTGGTAGAGATGGAAGGAATCTAGATAGCCACTGTATGCATACAGGATATGGGAAAGTGTTGTGCCAAAGTATTGGTCAAAATAGTTGCATAACTATGTAAATGATATTTGTATGCATAATAGGTTATCATGTCAATATGATTTGATGATTATGAAGTATTACTAATCATGTACTTAATTTTGAATTGTAGGAAAGATCATGATGAATGATGAACACTAAACAAGCGATGGATGTTCAACAAAATATTTACAAATCAAACACACTATAGAAGGCTTGTGGCTAGAAGATTCTCTTAGAAAGAGGAAGAGAATCATGATGAGATGTTTGCTCCAAGTGGCTAGATAAGACCATTCTCTTAATGGTGTAATTAAAGAAGAAGTGTGAATCAGGTTCTGTATGGGTTCCTAGGATCGATAATCAATTGATGAGCTTAATGATCACCATGGGTGATGTGGATCTCAACCTTTGCTACAAGGTTGAATATGGTTTCTCTACACAGATGTTGATTGGGAAGAAATTGTATCAGACAGGAAGAGCACATCGAGAGGATGTTACTGTCTGGGATCAGCCATGATCTCATGGTTTAGAAGGAAGCAATCTAGTGTGGCTCTCAGCACAAGTGGAATATATGGCTGCTTGCTCTACTAGTTGTGAAGCGATATGGCTTTAGAATGGACCCAACTGTGATCCTATGTGACAAACAGAGTTGTACCAAAATGGCAGAGAATCCAGTATTCCATGATAAGTCAAAGCACATAGAGATATGACATTTCTATATAAAAGATATGGTGCAGAAAAGAATTAAGTTCAAATTTGTAACAAGTTAGCGATGTACTAACCAAACCCCTACCTCAAGTAAAGTTTTCCGAGACAAACTTTAAATAGTTCAGAAGGACCCTCCTCGAAAGGGGGAGCGATGTGATCACTTATGATGAGATTGCCCGCATCGACAGTGAGGTCGATGATGTGGATACCTATATTGGTGATGCCGACAGAGAGGTTGGTGGATGGTCCTTAGACAGGGTCTAAGGTGACAAGGGGATTGCATCATCCTTGAACACATGTTCTAAAAGAGAGCCGTAGACGTATGTCTTCGAGAATGAAGTCCTTGGTGGACATGAGGGGATTGAATCATCACTGGACTTCAATCCTAAAGAGAGCCGTAGATGTATGTCTTCGAGAATGAAGTCCTTGGTGGGCATGAGGGGATTGGATCATCCCTGGACTTCAGTCCTAAAGAGAGCCGTAGACATATGTCTTCGAGAATGAAGTCCTTGGTGGACATGAGGGGATTGGATCATCCCTGGACTTCAGTCCTAAAGAGAGTCGTAGACGTATGTCTTCGAGAATGAAGTCCTTGGTGGACATGTGAGGATTGAATCATCCTTGGATTTCAGTCCTAAAGTGAGCCGTAGACTGGGTCTCTAAGAATGTAGTCCTGAATGAATAGGTAGGGGATTGTATCTTCCCCGGACTTTGGTCCCAGAATTGATCCGTAGACTGATGTCTCCGAGAATTGAAGATAGGACTGCATCGTCCCTGGACCTCGGTTCAAAATGTACGTGATGGGATTGCATCGTCCCTAGACATGAGACTTGCCTTAAAGTGATAAGGACTGATCATCCTGGAACTTGATCGGGATTGCATCGTCCCTAGACATGAGACTTGTCTTAAAAGTGATAAGGACTAATCATCCGGGAACTTGATCGGGATTGCATCATCCCTAGACATGAGACTTGTCTTAAAGGTACGTGTGAGGACTGCATCGTCCATGAACTGGGTTCAAAATGTATGTGATGGGATTGCATCGTCCCTAGACATGAGACTTGTCTTAAAGTGATAAGGACTAATCATCCTGTAAGTAGATTGGGATTGCATCGTCCCTAAACATGGTGAGGTGTCTTAAAGTGATAAGGACTAATCATCCTGTAAGTAGATTGGGATTGCATCGTCCCTATACATGGTGAGGTGTCTTAAAGTGATAAGGACTAATCATCCTGTAAGTAGATTGGGATTGCATCGTCCCTAGACATGGTGAGGTGTCTTAAAGTGATAAGGACTAATCATCCTGTAAGTAGATTGGGATTGCATCGTCTCTAGACATGGTGAGGTGTCTTAAAGTGATAAGGACTAATCATCCTGTAAGTAGATTGGGATTGCATCGTCCCTAGACATGGTGAGGTGTCTTAAAGTGATAAGGACTAATCATCCTATAAGTTGATTCAGGATTGCATCATCCCTAGACATGGTGAGGTGTCTTAAAAGGATAAGGATTGATCATCTTGTAAGTTGATCTGGATTGCATCATCCATAGACATGAGAGATGTCTTAAATTGAGAGGGACTGATCATCCCGTAAGCGGATCAGGATTGTATCATCCTTGGACCTATGTCCTAAAGTGAGAGAGATTGATCATCCCGTAATAGGATCTTGTGTGTTGCAAAGTATGCTGCTATGTATTGATGATAGATGTATTAGTGAGAATACATGCTTTTGATGATAGATGTATTAGTGAGAATACATGCTAGATGTATTAGTGAGAATACATGCTAGATGTATTAGTGAGAATACATGCTTTTGATAATAGATGTATTAGTCAGAATACATGTTTTGATGATATATGTATTAGTAAGAATACATCTTTTGATGATAGATGTATTGGTGTGGATACTAATACAGATGATCCAGATGCTGTAGATCGAGATGTTGTAGATCGAGATGATCCAGATGCTGTAGATCGAGATGATCCAGATGCTGTAGATCGAGATGATCTAGATGCTGTAGATTGAGATGTTCCAGATGCTGTAGATCGTGATGCTCCAGATGATGTAGATCGAGATGATCCAGATGCCGTAGATCGTGATGATCCAAATGCTGTAAATCGTGATGATCTAGATGTTGTAGATCGAGATGATCCCGATGCTGATGACATATGATGACAATGCTGATGATCATGAGGATCCAGATGTTGATGTTGTTGTATTTGTTCGAGTGCTGCAGAAGATGAAGACTCAGTACTGAAGATGTTGATGTTCCAGTATTGAAGATGTTCTAGTAACTGCTTGAGTTACTGATGATGTTGAGAAAGCTTTCAATGATTTATAGATGTATCATGTATGATGTTGATGACTCCTTGCTTGTGCAGATGTTGTTATAATATCCTTCTCGTTAAGGGGGAGTGTTGAGATATTGTAACTTCAAAGAATATTATATTTGTACTTTATTATTCTGGAGATGTTTCATTCCTCCTTGAAGATCTTATTGTATATCCAGAGATGTTTATTCCTCCGTCGGAATGTGGTAACTTGGGTTATTAGACTTCCCTAGTGGGGGTCGGCCCTGTATGTGTTATGTGGGTCAAAGGGTTATTAGACCACCCTAGAGGGGTCGGCCCAGTCAGTTGTAGTGGGGTATTTAACCCAATGGTTAAATACGAGCCTACATGATTTGTGTAAAAGACAAGTCGGAGTAGTGTATAAATAGAGGAGGTGTATTCCTCATTTGACACACACACTCACTCACTTGAGAGTGGCGCACTTGTGGAGGAGAGGTCTGCTATGGATAAGGAGGAGCTTATGCTTAGGGTTACATATTTTTATATTGCTGGTCATCTATATTGAGGAAGCTTTACTGGGTTTTCTACCCCATGAGGGTTTCCCAGGATAAATTTGTGTCTCTTGTGTTTATGCTGTGCTTGTTGTTTCTTCAGTGATCCTGTATATGCTATTATTGTGAAATGGAATGCAATGCTGTTATTTTCTGTCTTAGCATATTAAATATTAACATGATCATCATCTTCATCATCCTCATCATCATACGCATCCTCACAATGATGATGATGAGGAGGAGGAGGAGGAAGTTGATGATGATGATCATGTTGATGATGATGATGAAGATGATAATGATGTGCTACATATTCCTCATCATCATCATCATCATCATCATCTCCAAATTAGTCATCATCATCATCGTACTCATATTCATCATCATCCACCACCATCATCATCATCATCATCAACATCATATCATCACGATGAAGATGATGAAGATGATGATGATGATGATGATGACAAATATGATGATGGTGATGATGGTGATGATGGTGACTATGGTGACTAATGATGATGACAAATATGATGATGTTGATGACGAATATGATGATGGTGATGATGATGATGATGAATATGATGATGGTGATGATGATGATGACGAATATGATGATGGTGATGATGAATATGATGATGATGGTGATGATGGTGACTAATGAAGATGATGATGACGAATATGATGATTTTGCTGATGATCATATTCGTCATCATCATCATCATCTTCATCATCGTACTCATATTCATCATCATCCACCATCGTCATCATCATCATCATCACCATCATCATCCATCATCATCATCCTCATCCTCGTCCTCACAATGATGACGATGAAGTTGATGATGATGATCATGGTGTTGATGATGATGAAGATGATCATGATGACGAGAATGATGTGCTGCATATTCATCATCAACATCATCATCATCATCTCCATTAGTCATCATCATCATCATCATCATCATCACCATCTTCATCGTCATCATCATCATCATCATTATCATCACTTTATACAACATTAATATATCTACTATGTATTTTATTATTCTTGATGTAACACATATGTTTCTAATTCAAAATTAAGTTAATGTTTTGAAATCAAAATACACATTTGTAAATATAACCCTAAACCCCTAAACACCTAGAAGCACTTAAATGCACTTAGGGATTATGGGTTCGAAGAGGCCCTAAAGGCCTTTATGGGGGAGGGGCTCTTTATGGGGAGGGGCTCTAGGCATAACCCGACACATTTATATATGTTGGGAAATAAATACAGTGAACGTTACCCACCAAACATTACAATGTTCAGCAGGTACACGCACACGCATCTAGCGCATGCACGTCCCCGTTGAACATAAAATTTAGAAAATCACCCACGTTCTTTCTCTCGCATTTTTTCCTCATTCATCGCGTTCTCTTCACTGGTCTCACGCATAGTCCGACAAGCATTTACATGGTAGATTGAATTCATACACCATTTGGATAAAATACACAACATTTGGGGCTCTATTTGGCTCTTTGTATTGAATACACACCTATTGGGCTCTATTTGGATCAATTGAGTGAATACACAACAGTTGGACTCTATTTGGCACCTTGGATCAAATTCTCATGCTACTTGGACACACATGGAGTATTCTTACATATAGTGGACACATCAAAAGAGCATTTGACATTTGAAGCAAAGAGCAATCATAATCCTTGAGGTATGGTGATAATTTTATCTTGTTAAATGTAATTTAGTCTTCATTCACTTGTTTGAATGGCATCTATTTTGATTTTTCCTCATGAATTGTATGATAGATCTATTTTAGTCTTCTTAATCTTCAACATAGACAATAAAAACATCTTACCAAAAAAAAACTACAACATGCACCAAGCAATACTTTCAACCTTTCATGAAGATAATAAAAAAAAATTACTTGCATCACCACCAATAACATTTCATAATCACATTCCTCCATCTAGTAGACAAAAAATTGTTGAATTCCTCATGGTTTCACTACAACAACTCACACAAACACCTAAACAATTGAAAACTCTTAGTCTTTTGGGGCTATTTTCCCTCATCCATATTATGAAAATGAAGTGAGTATGAGCTTTTAAGATTATATGAAAACATTCTCACTAGATGTTGTTGTACATTATCAATTGCTACAACGAGCTTTAATAATCTTGCACATCGAGTTTTAATATCTTGTTTGTTGTTCATTCTTGTAGGGGTGATATTTTTGTTTTTCCAAAAAATGCATTGTATATGGGCAACAGACGTAATAATAAAATAAATTCTATAAGGACGCGGCTGCCCCCTGAAAAGGCCCATGAGATAAGAGAAAATGCCAGGTTGTACACGCAAAACCATAAAAATCAAACTGTTAGTGCCTTAGATCCATCAACAAGCAATGACGAAGTGGTTGAAGTCAATCAAATCTTTCCTGATGTCGACTATGAAGGGATGGATGTTGAACAAGTTCTTAATTGGCAACCTCCCCAAGAACAGCACACTCATGGCGAACACACTCCCTTGCAGGACCAATTTGTGAACGAAGGGCCACAACAAACCGTTAACGAGACTCGTACTTCCTTGCCGACTCCCTTGCCTCGACTATCAACCGGACAATGAAGAAATCCCAGACGTATTCATGTGGATGAAAGTTCATTTTCAAAACTTGAAGGTAAGATTCCCAAATGCACTATTGATTTCCATTGTAGTAAGATAATCAAAGATGTTTTTGAATCCAAAACTGATACAACAAAATGTCAATTGTTTCTTGCTTTGTTAAAACCACATTGTCTCGCGCATGTTAGGAGAATTTTGGGCATAAAGGTAGTTAGAAGTTCATATGCCAACAATCATGCTGTTAGAAATCTACAATGTGCATTTAATTTGATTGGAAAAAATTCTCATATAAAATATTTTAATGCGGCCCGTCGTGTACTGCGGAATCGATTGTAGACAAATCCACACTGCAACGTCGCCTACTATCACACACATTTAAAATATTTAAAGTAGATATAAAAACTCTTCAAAAGTATTCTGCCATTAGAGAAAAACTTGACACCATAGGCCAAAAAGATTGTTGGGCCTTTGTTGGTAGGTTACCTTGTTCAGACATGAAGCTCATTGATGCTGTTAAAGAACTAGTGCAAAAGTTTTGGCATGATAACACTAGACTGTCATCGAATCAAAGAGATGTTTTAAAGTTGAGAAAAGGTGTTAGGGGGGGTGAACCCCATGTCAAGCACTTCCTTGACACGACACAAACAAAACTCTATGAGAGGTTCAAGAATGAGCACACACAATTGAACTTGGGCCAAAGGTCCTTTGAAAAATGCAAACCCTGGTATGTTAGAATTTGCATTGATCGCAATACATGTTGTTGTAGATACCATGTAGAATTTGAGTACTATTATGATACATATAGACATATATTTTGTGGTTTGCATACTAACATTGTGCAGGATTTCCCATCGTTATAACCACCGAATCCATCCAGAGAATTTATACATAGCATAATGTGTCCAAGACCTGAAGGAAAAAAATATTATAAAAGATCATGTTTATATGGGACGTGTTCCAGTTGTAGTGGATTTGCATTATTGAGACCCTACATCCACGTAACCGCGGAGCACAAATTTGGGAAGATGTCAGTAGAAATGCATAACTTCTAGTACATAACATATCAAGTAGATAGTTCGAAGGAAAGCAAACAAATTGCATTGGTGAAGTCACAAGTAATCTAAGTTTCCATACTTTCATACTGTACATGTTGAATTTGTACATATATATTCAGATTGAAAATGTCACACTGTATTAATGCCCTTGGTTTTGTGGCACCAGGTGCAAATTTGCAAATTCATGAAGGAATTCTACCAAAAGATGGAGCATTATGTACCACACGTCCATGTAGCACGATGGAAGGATGAACAGTACAGATAGTGTAGGGACACCTTTCCCAAGGGCACACTATTGTCGGTTGTAGACTTTGCAGAAAACTACACCCTACAGCCACATAATGAGATTCAAAGTCAATACTACCATTCATACCAAGTTAGCATAATGGTCCATATCATGTACAGGCACGCACTAGAGAGCAGTAACGACATGAGGATAATATTGAAAGAGACCAACTTCTACATCAGTGACAACAGGTGCCACAACCTGCATTATGTGCAGCATTGCTTCAAAATTTTCTATGATCAGCTGAAGGAGAGAGGTATACAGATGGATCAGCATTGGATATTGTCAGATGGTTGTGCATGCTAGTTCAAAAATGCACATGTTTTCCAGTGGTTGAGTATTTTGCACAAGACTTATGATGTGCTGCATGTATGGAACTATTTTGAGACCGGTCATGGAGAGGGAGAGCATGACGGGGATGGAGCATGTCTCAAAACTTCCCTACGAAGGGAGGAGATGAGGTGCATGGGAGGCCCTCATATTCGGAATGTCGAATCCACAGTTTGATGGTGCAAATAAAAAATGTCAGATCGAACCATGGAGCAACACATACCAACAGGTAGAGGACATGTTGTCAGAAATTTCTGGAATGTAGTCGATATAGATTGATCGCGTTCTTATAGTTGTAGTACTGTACAAGGCACTCGTGGATTTCATTCGTTCGAAGCTCAAACAACCCCTTATTTGAAATATGGACGCGAAAACTTGCTTGCTTTTGTGGGTCTTGTAGAAATTGTGAGTGGGATGAGTGCGAATCAATGGATTGGGTTGATGAATGGGATCATGTATCACTTGTAGTGGACCCACATGCAGTTGTTGAAACAATCCAGTTAGAGGAAATCCAGTCCTCTATTTCGAATGAATATGATCATATATCTGATCTTGTACAGCTAGACAAACATTTCTGCATGCATATCCCAGTTACCTCCTTGTTTTTGTAATTATCCAAGTTATCAAACCACTACTTGTTGGAATATGACCTTAAAATGCATTTTTGTAGGACACATTTACGCAGTTGTCACCCCGACAGATAGTGCAATTGGGACGAATTATTGGTTGGAACGATGCATCCAGGGGAAGGAAACCCTCCTCGCACCATTAACGGATAGTGAAGGCATTACCTTTCTGACTGGCTCAATGGTTGTTCATGGGGAATATCTTACAGTGGATGTAAAGGGACCAAAGAGCAATGGCTACACATACACAGATTATAGACCAGGGTCGCGGGTGTATCACTTTATGCACTTGATCATTGGTACAAACATCCAACTACAGACAATGTCAATGAAGTCATCAAACAAGTTACGTTACTTACTACCTCATGCAGAGCATGACAGGTTGTTCGAGACAATAAAAAACCGAGAGGATCCAGAAGGCCTAATTGACTAAGGTACATAGTATAGCCATGTGATTGTTTATTCATGCATGATCAATGTTATTCATGTTAGATAGTTTATTTGATATCGTTATCTTATATCGTTTATTTGATGTTTGAGTTATGATTAAGTTATGATTTATAGCCATGTGATTGTTTATTCATGCATGATTAACCCTAGAAGCACTAATATAACCCTACAAACATAATCTAGCCCTAGAAATCCTAGAAAGCTAAACTAACCCTAGAAACAATAATCTAACCCTCAGAAACTAATCTAGAATCCTAGAAACCTAATCTAGCCCTATTGACCTAACAAGTGGAACCAGGGAATCCTTCGTTGTGTTCCATTAGCCTTTTGTTTAGCATTTCTTGCTCTGATAAGTGGTAATTCACCTCTATCATCGAAAACTTGGGTCTATAGGTACCTTCCCTTTCATATTCCTCATTATCCACAGCTAACACAAGCTAGAGATGCCATGCAGACCCAATTGAAAGCTGAGGAAGTGGTTTTATGTGACGTCAGCTTTGGGAATAAATGTTTATGTAAACCAACAGAAGCTCGGACAATACTCCCTGATTTTAAATGCATTATGGAGAAAGCAAGAGGACAAGTTCATCAAATCAACTTCATTCATCTATATTCTCATAATGTACACATAGTCCATCTTTATCTTGATAAACAAGAGTTTTATAATAGCTTGAATTCTTTGGGAGTGGTTATCTCCCTATATTCGGTTGTCTGATTGGTTGACAAGCTTACCTGAAAATCTGTACATTGAAATTCTTTGTTTTATTGCTGAAAATTGGAAGGGATTATCAAATTCACTTGCAAAATGCTCCTTTGTTGAAATATGTAAGTTCTTCCAACAACATAGATTTGGCTAGTGTATCAAATGCTGCCGTCCACACTAGAATTTATCTTTTGTCAAAGGAGTCGCACATATTGTGGCTGACCAAATGGTCTAGGGAGCTTGGAAGTGCCGCCAAAGATTATTCCATGTCTGAATCTACCCAGAAGGCAATTCTAATTTTAGATCCTTGAGAATGCCTGAATCTACACAGAAGGAAATTATAAATTTAGATCCTCGAGAAGGTGAGAAACTATATGAGTGGTTGAATCAGTATCCTAAAATTACAGAGCTTTCTATCTCAAAGTTTGATGAGCGGCTCCTAGATGTAGTATGAGACTCAACAGACAGTAAACTTGTTATCACCACTGGACATTTTTTGCACTATTCATTTGCAAATAATTACGTCTGGCCCGAAGAGATTACCAGTCTTTGCAAGAATATTCCCCTAGTAGATGAAGGTGGCAAAATAATTAGGGTACGAGGCTCTCTGAAGTTTCTCCATCCTGCAGCCACGAGTAATTGGGACAAGTTAATGGGCCAAGTTAATTGGGCCAAGGTGTCCCTGAATGGCTCCGAGGTTCTCGACTAGAATGCCCGTAGCACCCAAACGATGGCTCGATTCACAAATCCGTCGATTCCAGTGGGTCTGGGACACTGGGTTTCAGCTAGGGGACACCCCATAGCATCCTTCGAAGTCCCAGAAACGGTGCTAATGGGCCATGTCCAGAGCTAGGGTTTTGCTCAGTGAGGGTCATTCAAAATTTGCTCAAGGGGGCCATTTCTCGTCCGGAGGCCCCCGGGCATGCATGGCCACAATGGACAGGTCCAAAATGGCCATGTGGACCTGTTGGAGGTGATGGAATCCAATTCCACTTGTCGGTTTGGGTTCCGTGGCCCCGGAGCAAATCCTCCAAGTGTCCCTGAATGGCCCCAGGGTTCCCAACTAGAATGCCCGTAGCACCTGAACCATGGCTCAGTTCGCTAATCCGTCGATTTCGGTGGGTCTGGGACACCGGGTTTTAGCTAGGGGATCCTCCACAGCATCCCTCAAAGACCCGGAAGCGGTGCCAATGGGCCATATCTGGAGCTAGGGTTTTTGCACCCATTCAGGGACACTTGGAGGATTTGCTCTAGGGCCACAGAACCCAAACCGATGAGTGGACTTGGATTTCGTCGCCTCCCATAGGTCCATGTGGCCATTGTGGACCTGTCCACAGTGGCCACGCATGCCCGAGAGCCTCCGTACGAGAAATGGCCCCCTTGAGCGAATTTGGAATGGCCCTCACTGAGCAAAACCCTAGCTCCGGAGATGGCCCTGTTATCACCTAAGATGTAGTTACCCCTATGGATGGATCCAGTCATGGATGGCAATAGGGAAGGGCAACTAAAAAGATGCAACCACAATCACCTCGACCCCCAATATGTATGGTTGTCACGCCAATCGAGGCAACCTTCGCTTTATGTTATCTAGCCCAGACAACAAAGGGGGAGACCCGATCTACTCCCGACAGGAGAGATCAAAACCAAGACACCAAATCAAGGTATTTCTAAGTGAAGTTAGGTGTATGGTTTATCCTAGACCTAAGGGTAAAGTCACAATCCAAGTGAGGGGTTCAATAGGTATAGCTTTGGTTCATAGTTGATGTAATAGTGACTTACAATGTTTGAAGTGAGATCTAGGGCTAGTGTACTAGGTCAATGTCAAAAGATCCACTGCCTTGGGAACCGTGTCCAATTGCAGGGTAGTTAAGGGTTGTATTGGGGCTAACTAGTACATGAGACAAGCTTGACCATGGTTCATGATGTCTTCAAAGGTATAGTCTACCATGCATAGGTCAATCCACAAGTCAATCCAACAATCTAGGAAGGTTGAACTAACTTGGAGAGAAACCAGTGTCTTGGGAATTGGGAAGTGGAGTCAAAGTAGGGTTGACTTGTGGTTTAGAACTCCAACAACATGAGATAAGTGGGCAATGTAGGTTTTGATGGTTGAATGTGTCTAGATCTAGGTTTAACACAAGTGGACCACAATCCCTTAAAACAAGGAATGTTGTCCCCAAGGCAAAATTTGACAAAGTGATAGTCTAGACCTAGGTTTTGAATTATTCCGGTTTTAGATCTGCAATAATCTCAAGTACCCAGTTCCTAGAAGTGAGTGAACTCACTTCTCCAAGGTGGTGCGACTTTACCCAAGGAGGCTTCAATTGGGGTTTAGGTGGGTCAAATCATGTCGGATGGCATCCAAACTTTAGATCCTAGTAGATCGGTCAGGTAGGAGTATGGATCTATAATTTCGTGGCAATCCACCAGTTAGATCTTAGTAGATCTGAGTTTAAGTGTTCCAAGTGGTCCAAAATGGGGATTAAATCCCTTAAAATGTGGAATGGGGCCCACAAGGTAAATTTCAGAAAAGTGACAACCTGGGTGTATGTTATTTGATGTGTAGATGTCAAATCAAGTGGAATCTCAAACACCCACCACCTAGATCTAGGTCAACTTGCCCAACTAGAGAAGTGCGCCTTGCTTGGGAGAGGCTAAGTTGGCCTGGGAAGGGGATCAAATGGAGGCCAATCGTCACCAAACTATAGATCCGGGATGCCTTGGATGCTATAGAGGTGGGTTTTCAGTATTATGCCCAACAACCCACTAGATCTAAGTAGATCTGAGAAAATGTAAAATGGGGGTTTTAAGATATTTAGGGTTTTAACAATTCATGAGTTATGTCAATGGATTGGATAGAGGAAAGAGAAACAAACCTGTGGATCTTACCTGGGTAACCTTGTAGATGCCTTGATGATGATGATCTATGCAAGCCCGATCAATTTGAGAAGCTTTGAGGTAGTTTCTATGCAAGTCGATTTGGTCCAAGAAGTCAATGCGCCCTCTCTCCTGCACAACAAACGTCAACAATATCAGATTTGATGCATCAAGAGATAAGACTAATGCCACAAAAGAAGTAACAGAAAGATAGCATAGATCACAATGATACTAATGATAACCCCCTGATACAAGCGAATGCCAAGAAAATCGATTTGAAGAAGCCTTGCAAAATCGCCCTTGTTGAAGTCGCCCTCCTGTAGACAAACAATGATTTCCAAAAAAGATAGATCTTACCACAATTTCCAAATGCTAGGTTGCAATAGACTTTCCAATCACCATCTAAGAACACCAGATGCAAAGGAGACCACAAGAATTTCCACAAGAATATTTTTCTATACCAATAATCCCAGAGCCAAAGACCCTTTACAATGAGAGGCTCTCTCCTTTAAATAGGAAGGAGAGGCACCAAAACCCTAACCACTTTTTGAATGAGTGGCTAAGATTATAAGATACAAAAGTCTAATCAATGGTTGAGATGAGCTCAACAATATAATACATGGATCACACATAAAATATAACATAAGTGGACAAAGTCACCCTAGAAGAGGGGAATCCCACCAAATCATGATGATGAAATATCATAAGAGGATTATGGTGGGTCCAAGGGGTAATTTTATCCCTCCTTGGTCAATCCCCATAGCACAATAACCAATAAATAATCATGAATGTACCAAATCGTGCCTCCATAGTGAAGTCGTGGTCCTCAAAAGACCTCAGAAAATCCACAGAAAGTGCCATAAGTGATGGATGCGGGCCCCGATGAAGCTGAAACTGCTGGAGAAGGTGTGGAAGACCCCGATCTATCATCACTAATCATCCCATGCCATAACTTTGCCTCAGTAGCCCAAATCGATTTCCTCAATAGCCATTTCTACCAATCCTGAAATGCCTCGGGAAGCGTGAAACTGCCCCAAACAGCCTCCTGGAGTGCTGGCGCTTTCAAGGTGAGGGAACCAATGTGTCCGGAAGGGGGGTAATATGGTAAAAACAAGTGGCTGGACCACCCCCTCCATCATCAGCGCCCTAGGTCAACCGGATAAAAGTCATCTCTGCTCCGACAAGGCCTCCAACAGACCAAAACTGCACTGGGATAGCCTACTGAGGCTCAATCATCACTGTAAGTGCCCCGAACTGAAAACAAACTGTCCCATTGGACTCAGAAGGTCCAAATCCATCCAATATGTGTACTCATACACCATATGAGTCTCTGCATGATCAAGATAAATATCCAATATACCGGAACAAGGCCAATAATAATGCTCTGTAAATGATCAAACATTGTTGTATCCCAAGAATCATCATCATAACCCTGTAGCTGCTGCATAGAATCATCATGTATGTGATATAGACCATATATCATCTATCCATATCCTCATAAGGTCTAACATCTCATGTCCCATGGTCCTCCATGGCCAAACTAGGTCCAACCATGACCAAATATAACTCAGTCCATCATCCAAGGCTGCTGAAAAGTATCAAGGTTAATACATGCTTTACAATTTATTCAAATAGCAATTATAACACAGAGTAATCATGACTGGCGATTTAAATCCAAATATATAGTGTCGTTAATTATTATTATTACTCAGATTAGACTTTCAGGATCATACTCACTTCATAGTTGTGATCAATTTGCTAGTGAAGGGTGAAGGCTAAATTAACTTGGCTAGGCTAAGGGATGACTTAACTGTCTTGACTTTGTGACACTTTGGCGAGGGAAAGGGAATACACCATAGTATATACTGAATGAGCAATAACACAGGGAATGGCGGTGTCTCACAAATGGATGAGTTGTTTAAAGAGGGTTTATTCACCTTCACAGATGCGCACAATCCATAATACAAATAAGGCCAGCAATTGTTTAGATATAGCATTTAAGTTCCATTGCTTTTTGGGCCTGAAGTTTCCATAGCCTTGATCTATGTGTGTTTACAAACACATTGCATAGATTTACATTTTTTCTTTAGGCTTTCTGCTGCAGGTGTGTTTTTAAGGCACTTGTTTACCTGAGCACTTCTAGGTGTGTCATGGACAGCTTGTTTACCTAGGTATTTATTTTCCACAAGATATAACATTTTATTTTTATTGCCATGTTCATTTGGCATGCCTCTCATTCATGTGTGTTTAGAAACACATTGCATGAATGGGCTTTTCATACAAGATATAGCATTTCATTTTCCAGATTTTGTATTGATGGCAGCACTAAAAGTTTTAGGTTTAGCCAACACAACTTTAGTGACTAGGGGGAATTCACAAGGAACTCCAACTCACCATAGGTAAGTTTTGTCACCAACTCAGAGCCGAGACACAATAAACGGGGAAGCTCATCCAATACAGAGGCTACAGTGGGGAAAGGTCCTCCATGTCACTAATCAAGTAGTAAGTCAGGGTGATAATCTAAAAGGTAGGCCATGGATGGATGAAGACAATGAAATAATGGAGCCAACACTAGCAAGCCATGGTATGGTGGAATGATCACCTCTATTCTCCCTAAGGAGGGTATGTACCGATGAGTATGAATAGTGAACTTCTAAGTCTGAGTAGGGACAGTATAATATATATAATAGATCAACCAGGTCCATATATCTATATGATCGCCAGATCATGACACTAAGTGCTAAGACATGCTATAAGAATAAGTATAAAAGCAATCTAACCATAACACCATGATATACCTGCTGAGTCATATACCTGCAAGCTCATCAACCTGTACCATCATCTGTCCTCTGAGACTGCTGCTGTAACTCTGGGCACTACTGTCTGCTCTGTACCAGTGGTATAATGGCTACATCGGTCACCTCTCTGAGTGTCCTGAAACTCAGTCATGGCATGGGGAATGCAACTGATGTCCACAATCTGATAGTGATCCAATATAAACGCTCATCTCGGCATCTCAAATGCAAGGGAACTGGCTGAATAGTGTACTGGAATGAGAAAAATAATGTATGGTAGCCCGGCTACTATATATGTGATAACATCTGGCTCCGGCTGGGACAAGTGCTCTGCTGAAATGAGCGCTTGAGAACCTCAGAATCTCTGGTCCTCGAACTCTGCTACTCGAATCCACGATCCAGCACTCTACCATTTACTTCCAGCTTTTATTCTTGCAACCTATTTTCTGCATTCACAAACATCTAAACAAAATACCTCATGCCGCATGTGTGGGAAAAATATAAAATCAACTGGAATAAAATCTACTCTATGTCAGAAATATAAATGCAATAAAGTATAAATGCAGAAAGTAAATTAAATTACTAACATAATTTGCAAAATTTGAAACTTATTGTGCAGGAAAAGAAAAAGTGACAGGTACTCAGTTAAACTAGGAGCTTACAAAGGAGCTTAGAGACTAAGAAGGTACCAGACTCAATGGCTGAAAAGACTAACTACTGCCTAAGTAGGCTTATTTGGTTTCCTACCTACCCTAATCTACCAAGCAATGCAAGCGGAGAGATCCCAACTATGTGGGATCAGGGATGTGATCCCTCAAGTCCCTCTGATGGACAGGATATAAAATACGTCGTCCACTACCAGTGGTAAGAAAGCACATGCCATCAATGCATCGCTCTACTGTGAAAGTCCCAACCCATAAGTCATCAGCTTGTCCCGATCTTATATGCAATAAATGGTTGGGAATGATGACTTGACTTCCTGTAGGAAAATTATTTCTATTGACTGACTCAGGAATAACTCCAATGTTACGAATAGGCATGGGATGGATTTCAGCAGGGTTTTGTGGTTGAGGTGTGACAATCCTCGAGTTTCTCCTAGAAGGAACTGCATCAATTCTGGGTGGACCACCATCTAAGGAAATAGCAACTGTGCCAACAAGGACTTCCCTAACTTCCCTTCTTGTTTCTTGGACTACTTCATTTGGCTCTTCCTCATGGGGAGATACTACTCTTTTAACAACCTCACCTACAGTCCAGAAATCTCTATGTTCCTCTGAGGGAGATGGCTCATGAGCTATGACAGTGTTATGACTAGAACCTTCCCCTGAAGGAACCGGAACAACCATGTTTTCCAATCTGGGAGAAAATGACTCAAGATGAGATGTAGAGGAAGTAGGAATGTGAGAAGGATCATGAGTGTGATGACTAGGTGACTCGGATGGTAAGAGGAAACTAGGGATATGCGGATATGCAGATAAAGCATGGCTTTGAGGCTCTAAAGGAGTTTGAAAAATAGCAAGATTATTTAGATTATAGTCTCCTTCGGGTGCATCATTAATTAGGGCATCTTCTTCCCAACTTAGAGAGTTATCATGGACTTGAATCAGGTTACCGTCTTCTAGAGATAAATGAGATAAAGAATCTTCTGTGTCAGAATAATAAGTGGCTTCAGGCTCTTCATTTGTTTCAACCCTAGTAGATGTTGCAAGATTGTTTTCCCATGGGTAGATAGGTGGAAGCCCTTGGTTTTCTCTCTCTCTATTGTGATCAGTCAAAGAAAACCACTCCCTAACAGTGAAAGGAATTCTTTCTCCCCTCCTAATATCATCAAACTCATCTTCATGTATTGGGTTCTCAATGTTCTCCTCATTGTTTGTTTGCTCATGAAGGTTTTCTATAGGGGGAGTTTGTTCCATGCTTTGATCATCAAGCAAGCTCTCATCTCTTCCTATATTTCTTATGCCATCCTCAACCCCTTCCAGTGTGTGATCTTCTATAGAAGGTTCTTGAATGGTTTCATTGTTTTGTTCATGATCTTGGGGTTGATTTTCATATCCTCTCAATTCATCTATTTCCTCAGCCGATTCATTTCCAACTGTTCTTGTTATTTCAATCATTTGCTTGTCTTCCAAAAAAGAATCAGAATCTTCCATGACCATACACATACTTTGATCTACTTCATATAATTCATCCTTATCTTCAACAAGGTTAGTTTTGGCATTATTTAACAATTCATCCCCATATGTGTTTTTCAACCCTTCATCAAAAGATTCAACATGCTCATTATAACAAGGCTCTCTGTTAACCCGAATCAAAGCTCCATCAGGGTTAGGAACACAAATAAATGATAAATCCATCATAAGGTATCCACCTAGACCAACTGCCCATTTTCTAGATAAAAGCATTCCATATGCTGGGGGTAAGTCAATAACAACTACATCCATCATGGTAGAAATGTCTGAACATGCGAAAAGATCAGCCCTAAGGTTTTTAATCAAACCATAAGATGGCACTCGTCGGGAATCTATACCACAGACATTTGCATAAGGCCTAGTCACTTCAAGTCCCATTTCCTTCATAACTTGTAAAGGCATAACATTCATTGCTGCTCCAGAATCCAACATACAGTTATGAAGGAGCATGTTTTGAATGTGCAAGGTGAGGTAAAAGGGAGAGTGACCCCCGCTCTTTCTTTCATAAATAGCTGAATGGATGTTTATTGGTGGATCCTTCTCTGTTTCACTAGGTTGTGTTCCACTAAGCTTTTGGATATGGCATGATTCTAGGACCGGTTCAGGAGTTTTCTCTTGGCCAATACCATTAAAAAAATCCTCTACTTGGCATCTAACAGAAGGCACCTTCATTAACTCAGTGACAAGGATGTTACACATTATCTTGCTTAGCTCTTTCTTCATATCGATCTTAAGATCATAATCATCTATGGCAAGATCTTCTTCTTCCTTTTTATCTTCATCAATCTTTTTATGTTTATCAAGGAAAGAAGGCTGGGAGGTACTTCCTCGTTTGTAGATTTGATACTTTGGTTGCTCTTTAGGTTTTGGGAGTTCTAAGGCACAACATGTGGAGATAGGTTCTTCAACTATATCATCTTCTTGCTCCCATGGCTCTTCTTCTAAAAGGATTCTTCCAAAGTCTTCATCATAAGATAAGTCATTTATAAAGTTGATGTTTTCTGGTTGGTCATCATGGTCAATGGTGTCAGAGGGTATTTCTTCTTCTTCATCACACCAATTGACTTCCTTCTTTTCAGAGTTTTCTGGATACTCAGGTCGTCGCCTATCCCTATCCCCATCAGGCCTTCTATTATTATTCGAGTAAGGTTTAGGGCCATAAGGATTTCTATGTCTCTTAGGGTCATTCAAACTTGCCACATTCTTAGTTAGGACAGTTAATTGTTTCATCATTTCTTGCATGACTTCTAAAGTGTCCTTGGATTCCTTTGGCACACTCACAGGTTCCTTTGGTTTTCGGAGTCTAGGGTCAGATCTGGAAGTGGATGGGGTAAATTGATCAAAAAAGTTTTGTTTCCCCATGGATGCTACATTTTTCTCAGCCATCTTAGCATTTGATTGAGCGGTCTTTAAGTCATTTGGGTTTTTATCCTTTAGTTGATAACCAACCCATCCCTCAAAAGCATTCAAGTAGTGAATGACAACTGCTTGATATTTTGGTCTAATTTCTTCAGGGATAACAGCTACAGTCTTGTCAAATCTTATGTTAAACTCATGGACTGTTTCATTTTCTCTTTTCTTGATGTCAAAAAGTTGGTGTAAGAGAAATTTCCCATCTAACTTTCGGGACCACTCACTGTTTAGCTTGTTGACAAAGTTATCATACCCATCAATGGATGAGGCAGGCAACCTATCAAACCACTTCCTAACATCTCCTTCCAAGGATGCCAGGAGACCCCTCATGAACACATCTTCCTCAGATGCTCCATATGCTTCCATGTGTTCCCATACTTTATCAATGTGGTCTTCAATTGATATAGCAGATACTCCATCAAATCTGGGAACTTTTTCAAAATACTTTTCAGGCATGTCGTGGGGTGCACCTTGGATTTGGGAAAAGTCTAAAGGAGATGGTTTTGCCTTTCTTCCAAAAATCCTAGGGGCTTGTGGTGGAGGAACATTCTGGTTTCCCGGGTTTGTTCCGGCCATTGGATTTGGTAAGTTTGTGTTTAAGTTTGAACTAGGAGATGAGGGAGGAACCGACTTGATCAAAGGGGATCCTGAAGCTCTGTTTGGAGAATCGTTAACCAATTTCCAAAGGAAGTTAGATGGTTGTGCTTTAGGATCTCTTTTACGATATGTAATTGGGGTTCCTTCAACTTGATCTAAGTTTACTTTACTTCTTGTGTTGTAAGGATGTAAATGAGCTCGCTCCTCAGCGGAGTCACGATTGGGAGTCACCAGGTAGATTTAACTCTTCTACCAAGATATGTGTCGTTGTATATGCAGGAAGGACTAGGGCAAGCTATTGCGTCCCCGGCAACGGCGCCAAAATGTTAGGCAAAGAGAAGGGGAGGAGAGCTTTAAAATAATATATCGAACCAGGGTAAGCCTATGCCGTCCCCGGCAGCGGCGCCAAAATGTTATCACCTAAGATGTAGTTACCCCTATGGATGGATCCAGTCATGGATGGCAATAGGGAAGGGAAACTAAAAAGATGCAACCACGATCACCTCGACCTCCAATATGTATGGTTGTCACGCCAGTCGAGGCAACCTTCGCTTTATGTTATCTAGCCCAGACAACAAAGGGGGAGACCCGATCTACTCCCGACAGGAGAGATCAAAACCAAGACACCAAATCAAGGTATTTCTAAGTGAAGTTAGGTGTATGGTTTATCCTAGACCTAAGGGTAAAGTCACAAGCCAAGTGAGGGGTTCAATAGGTATAGCTTTGGTTCATAGTTGATGTAATAGTGACTTAAAATGTTTGAAGTGAGATCTAGGGCTAGTGTACTAGGTCAATGTCAAAAGATCCACTGCCTTGGGAACCGTGTCCAATTGCAGGGTAGTTAAGGGTTGTATTGGGGCTAACTAGTACATGAGACAAGCTTGACCATGGTTCATGATGTCTTCAAAGTTATAGTCTACCATGCATAGGTCAATCCACAAGTCAATCCAACAATCTAGGAAGGTTGAACTAACTTGGAGAGAAACCAGTGTCTTGGGAATTGGGAAGTGGAGTCAAAGTAGGGTTGACTTGTGGTTTAGAACTCCAACAACATGAGATAAGTGGGCAATGTAGGTTTTGATGGTTGAATGTGTCTAGATCTAGGTTTAACACAAGTGGACCACAATCCCTTAAAACAAGGAATGCTGTCCCCAAGGCAAAATTTGACAAAGTGATAGTCTAGACCTAGGTTTTGAATTATTCCGGTTTCAGATATGCAATAATCTCAAGTACCCAGTTCCTAGAAGTGAGTGAACTCACTTCTCCAAGGTGGTGCGACTTTACCCAAGGAGGCTTCAATTGGGGTTTAGGTGGGTCAACTCATGTCGGATGGCATCCAAACTTTAGATCCTAGTAGATCGGTCAGGTAGGAGTATGGATCTATAATTTCGTGGCAATCCACCGGTTAGATCTTAGTAGATCTGAGTTTAAGTGTTCCAAGTGGTCCAAAATGGGGATTAAATCCCTTAAAATGTGGAATGGGGCCCACAAGGTAAATTTCAGAAAAGTGACAACCTGGGTGTATGTTATTTGATGTGTAGATGTCAAATCAAGTGGAATCTCAAACACCCACCACCTAGATCTAGGTCAACTTGCCCAACTAGAGAAGTGCGCCTTGCTTGGGAGAGGCTAAGTTGGCCTGGGAAGGGGATCAAATGGAGGCCAATCGTCACCAAACTATAGATCCGGGATGCCTTGGATGCTATAGAGGTGGGTTTTCAGTATTATGCCCAACAACCCACTAGATCTAAGTAGATCCGAGAAAATGTAAAATGGGGGTTTTAAGATATTTAGGGTTTTAACAATTCATGAGTTATGTCAATGGATTGGATAGAGGAAAGAGAAACAAACCTGTGGATCTTACCTGGGTAACCTTGTAGATGCCTTGATGATGATGATCTATGCAAGCCCGATCAATTTGAGAAGCTTTGAGGTAGTTTCTATGCAAGTCGATTTGGTCCAAGAAGTCAATGCGCCCTCTCTCCTGCACAACAAACGCCAACAATATCAGATTTGATGCATCAAGAGATAAGACTAATGCCACAAAAGAAGTAACAGAAAGATAGCATAGATCACAATGATACTAATGATAACCCCCTGATACAAGCGAATGCCAAGAAAGTCGATTTGAAGAAGCCTTGCAAAATCGCCCTTGTTGAAGTCGCCCTCCTGTATACAAACAATGATTTCCAAAAAAGATAGATCTTACCACAATTTCCAAATGCTAGGTTGCAATAGACTTTCCAATCACCATCTAAGAACACCAGATGCAAAGGAGACCACAAGAATTTCCACAAGAATATTTTTCTATACCAATAATCCCAGAGCCAAAGACCCTTTACAATGAGAGGCTCTCTCCTTTAAATAGGAAGGAGAGGCACCAAAACCCTAACCACTTTTTGAATGAGTGGCTAAGATTATAAGATACAAAAGTCTAATCAATGGTTGAGATGAGCTCAACAATATAATACATGGATCACACATAAAATATAACATAAGTGGACAAAGTCGCCCTAGAAGAGGGGAATCCCACCAAATCATGATGATGAAATATCATAAGAGGCTTATGGTGGGTCCAAGGGGTAATTTTATCCCTCCTTGGTCAATCCCCATAGCACAATAACCAATAAATAATCATGAATGTACCAAATCGTGCCTCCATAGTGAAGTCGTGGTCCTCAAAAGACCTAAGAAAATCCACAGAAAGTGCCATAAGTGATGGATGCGGGCCCCGATGAAGCTGAAACTGCTGGAGAAGGTGTGGAAGACCCCGATCTATCATCACTGATCATCCCATGCCATAACTTTGCCTCAGTAGCCCAAATCGATTTCCTCAATAGCCATTTCTACCAATCCTGAAATGCCTCGGGAAGCGTGAAACTGCCCCAAACAGCCTCCTGGAGTGCTGGCGCTGTCAAGGTGAGGGCACCAATGTGTCCGGAAGGGGGGTAATATGGTAAAAACAAGTGGCTGGACCACCCCCTCCATCATCAGCGCCCTAGGTCAACCGGATAAAAGTCATCTCTGCTCCGACAGGGCCTCCAACAGACCAAAACTGCACTGGGATAGCCTACTGAGGCTCAATCATCACTGTAAGTGCCCGGAACTGAAAACAAACTGTCCCATTGGACTCAGAAGGTCCAAATCCATCCAAGATGTGTACTCATACACCATATGAGTCTCTGCATGATCAAGATAAATATCCAATATACCGGAACAAGGCCAATAATAATGCTCTGTAAATGATCAAACATTGCTGTATCCCAAGAATCATCATCATAACCCTGTAGCTGCTGCATAGAATCATCATGTATGTGATATAGACCATATATCATCTATCCATATCCTCATAAGGTCTAACATCTCATGTCCCATGGTCCTCCATGGCCAAACTAGGTCCAACCATGACCAAATATAACTCAGTCCATCATCCAAGGCTGCTGAAAAGTATCAAGGTTAATACATGCTTTACAATTTATTCAAATAGCAATTATAACACAGAGTAATCATGACTGGCGATTTAAATCCAAATATATAGTGTCGTTAATTATTATTATTACTCAGATTAGACTTTCAGGATCATACTCACTTCATAGTTGTGATCAATTTGCTAGTGAAGGGTGAAGGCTAAATTAACTTGGCTAGGCTAAGGGATGACTTAACTGTCTTGACTTTGTGACACTTTGGCGAGGGAAAGGGAATACACCATAGTATATACTGAATGAGCAATAACACAGGGAATGGCGGTGTCTCACAAATGGATGAGTTGTTTAAAGAGGGTTTATTCACCTTCACAGATGCGCACAATCCATAATACAAATAAGGCCAGCAATTGTTTAGATATAGCATTTAAGTTCCATTGCTTTTTGGGCCTGAAGTTTCCATAGCCTTGATCTATGTGTGTTTACAAACACATTGCATAGATTTACATTTTTTCTTTAGGCTTTCTGCTGCAGGTGTGTTTTTAAGGCACTTGTTTACCTGAGCACTTCTAGGTGTGTCATGGACAGCTTGTTTACCTAGGTATTTATTTTCCACAAGATATAACATTTTATTTTTATTGCCATGTTCATTTGGCATGCCTCTCATTCATGTGTGTTTAGAAACACATTGCATGAATGGGCTTTTCATACAAGATATAGCATTTCATTTTCCAGATTTTGTATTGATGGCAGCACTAAAAGTTTCAGGTTTAGCCAACACAACTTTAGTGACTAGGGGGAATTCACAAAGAACTCCAACTCACCATAGGTAAGTTTTGTCACCAACTCAGAGCCGAGACACAATAAACGGGGAAGCTCATCCAATACAGAGGCTACAGTGGGGAAAGGTCCTCCATGTCACTAGTCAAGTAGTAAGTCAGGGTGATAATCTAAAAGGTAGGCCATGGATGGATGAAGACAATGAAATAATGGAGCCAACACTAGCAATCCATGGTATGGTGGAATGATCACCTCTATTCTCCCTAAGGAGGGTATGTACCGATGAGTATGAATAGTGAACTTCTAAGTCTGAGTAGGGACAGTATAATATATATAATAGATCAACCAGGTCCATATATCTATATGATCGCCAGATCATGACACTAAGTGCTAAGACATGCTATAAGAATAAGTATAAAAGCAATCTAACCATAACACCATGATATACCTGCTGAGTCATATACCTGCAAGCTCATCAACCTGTACCATCATCTGTCCTCTGAGACTGCTGCTGTAACTCTGGGCACTACTGTCTGCTCTGTACCAGTGGTATAATGGCTACATCGGTCACCTCTCTGAGTGTCCTGAAACTCAGTCATGGCATGGGGAATGCAACTGCTGTCCACAATCTGATAGTGATCCAATATAAATGCTCATCTCGGCATCTCAAATGCAAGGGAACTGGCTGAATAGTGTACTGGAATGAGAAAAATAATGTATGGTAGCCCGGCTACTATATATGTGATAACAGGCCCATTGGCAATGCTTTTGGGTCTTCGAAGGATGCTCTAGGGGATCTGCTAGATGAAACTCGGTGTCCCAGACCCACTGGAATTGATGGATTTGAGAACTGAGCCATGGTTCGGGTGCTACGGGAATTCTAGTTAGGCACCCCAGGGCCATTCAGGGACACTTGGAGGATTTGCCCCGGGGCCATGGAACCCAAACCAGCGAGCAGACTTGGATTTTGTCGCCTCCCACAGGTCCACATGGCCATTTTGGACCTGTCAACGGTGGCCACGCATGCCCGGGGGCATCCGAACAAGAAATGACCCCCTTGAGCAGATTTGGAATGGCCCTCACTCAGCAAAACCCTAGCTCCATAGATGGCCCATTGGCACCACTTCCGGGTCTTCGAGGGACGTTGTGGGGGGTCCCCTAGCTGAAACCCGGCATCCTAGACCCACCAGAATCAACGAATTCATGAACCGAGCCACCATTCGGGTGCTATGGGCATTCTTTTCGGGCATCTCGGGGCCATTCAGGGACACTTGGATGATTTGCCCCGGGGCCATGGAACCCAAACGGGCGAGTGGACTTGGATTCTGTCACCTCCCATAGGTCCATGTGGCCATTGTGGACCTGTCCATGGTGGCCACGCATGCCCAAGGGCATCTGGACGAGAAATGGCCCCCTTGAGCGAATTTGGAATGGCCCTCACTGAGCAAAACCCTACCTCCAGAGATAGCCCATTGGCACCGCTTTCAGGACTTCGAGGTATGTTGTGGGGGGGCCCCTCACTGAAACCCGGCATCCCAGACCCACTGGAATCGATGGATTCACGAACCGTGCCACGGTTCGGGTGTTATGGGAATTCTAGTTGGGAACGCCGGGGCCATTCAGGGACACTTGGAGGATTCTACTGTGAATTGTGTTTGGTGATAAAGGATTTTACTGTGGATTTTGTTTGGTGACATTTATGGAGACCTCCAAGGAATATATTGAAAAGATCAGGAAAGACAAGTTCTATGTTGGGGAAAGAGAAAATCCAAGCTCAGTGAGGGAGTGTTCAATTTTTGCACATTGGGGTCAAATTTGCAAAATCGTCCACCGGGCACTTGTGGCTAGCGTTCCCAGCTGGAACCTCCCTGGACACACCTGCATGTCTCCCTGAAACCCGATTTTGTTGCATGGTTGGAGTTCTATGCCCTTGGCAGGTATCCAGCAGGTGTCCCTCAAGGCCTTTTGGATGCGAGATGGAACGAGCCATAGAATGATGACTGTGGCTTTGATTGATGAACCGTCGACTCCATTGGATTTAGGACACCAGAATAGTGCTAGGGGAGCCCCTCTCCTCCGGTCCTGTGGCCCAGGTGTCACCTTGTAGGTCCATCTTGGAAATTAGGGTTTTGCTCAGTGAGGGACTATGCAATTTTTGCACATTGGGGTCAGATTTGCAAAATCGTCCACCGAGCACTTGTGGCTAGCGTTCCCAGCTGAAACCTCTCTTGAAACACCTACATGTCTCCCTATAACTCATTTTTGTTGCACGGTTGGAGTTCTATGTGTTAGATTGCCAACATAAGATCCAAAGAGATAATGTAACCTCACAGTGAAAGAATTAAGGAATTAAGGAAGAAGAGAGAAGCAATAGAACATAGATCCAATAGAGGCAGAATAATTACACACACTACATTAATCAGAATAGTAACCGGGTAGATATACAATGCTGAGTATGAGGATTCGAATTCACTAGGTGTAATTCGAATTATCCTTCCTGCACAGATCCATAATCAGTGGAGAGTCATCAGTGCCAAACTAGGAGTCTATCTCATCATCAGTGAAGTCATCGATGCATAAGTAGTGATCAACCAGGAGTCAAACTGAGTCTAACTGAGTGTGGTTGGTGTAACTGGCACATGGAAGCACTGATATAGTGAAGGAGACTCAGTGGAGGGCGCTCATGGAGCTAACTGGAGTCAAAATAGTCTATCTAGTCACACTGGAGGTCCAAAAGAGTGATAAGGTCAGTTAGGAGTCAGTTAATCCTTAAATCAAGGAAGAACTGAAGATAACTGAACTAAACTGGACTGGCAGATGAAGAAAGGCGCCCTTCTCATGCAATAAATAAAAAGAGGGTGCACTAAGCTCTAGGAGAGCTAAGACTGATCCAAGAGAAACTCCTGGGGCTAGTTTGCTGAGGGCTAGGTGCTGGTGCTGATGACTAGGATGCATGTAAAATGCATGCAAACCCTAATTGCATGCAAACCCTAATTTTGCATGCAGGACTGAAAATGTAAATGACAGGAATGTTAGAAGGACTAGGATGGAGTATAGGAATATCCTAACACCCCCCCTTAATCCATCCTGGGCCCTGGTAACTAGGACCAAAGGTCACCCATACAATCAATGAAATGATAAAAAAATACTGCCTCAATTTTTCTTTTTCATTTTTTTTGTTTTTGTTTTATATTTTTAAATAACTCAAGGAGCCATCACTCTAAGCAGAAAAGAAGCAAGCTTTCATCAGTGAAAACTTTGCAAAGAGACTTGGTAAGCTGATCCTCTGTAAAGTGCGAATGCAAGTGCTAGAGAATGTGCTGAATGTAGCAAGTCTTTCAGGAACCTTTTCTGTCACTGGAGCGAATGTATCATGATGAGTTTTCCCAAAGAATGGAAGAGTAAACCCCATCATCATGCTGCATCTCTCATGGAGAGGTGGATGGCATAATGCAAGGTTGGCATGGTGTGGAAGTCTGGTAGTGTGATGATCCTCAACAGTGTTCTCAGTAGTAGCAAGAGCTGTGTGAGCCCATGTTGACCTTGTATCTGGATTGAGAATAGGTGTTGATTCTGGATTGCAATCTTTTTGAACTATGACTTCTACATCAGAATCTTGCTCTTCTTCTTCATCGGAAGAGAAGTCACTCTGATCTTGATCGGAATCTGAAGAAACACTTGGAGAGAAAGGCATAAAGTGAGAAAATTCATATGCCTTTGAGGCATGATTAGCAATCCCATTCTCTATAACCTTTCCAGTGGATATTTCAGTGATCTCGACAGTGTTTGGACCAAAAGTAACTTGCTTTGGAGATCCTGTATGGGTCATCTGATAAACTGATAATAAATTTGCAGTTAGAGAAGGAACAAACAAGACATTTTTGAACTTACCATGTTCCATATGCACTGTACCCACTCCTTTTGCAGAAACCTGAGTGTTGTCTCCCATGTGAATGGTAGGCCCATCATGGAGATTTAGAGAAGAGAAAGATTCTTTTTGTGCCATCATGTGGTTGGAAGCTCCAGAATCTATGAGGAGAGCTTTTGTGTTTGAAAAACCAGCCATCAATGCATGACAATCATCAGATCCACTTCCAGAATCAGACATCTTTGCTTCTTTTGGAACAATAATTTGGTTTTGTTCAAGAAGCTTGGTTAGAAGATAAATCTTCTTATGCATGCAGGAATGCTCAGGATGGTTTCCTCTCTTGTAGTAGGTACAATTAGGTCTCTTTTGTTTGTCATTCTTGGATCTTGAAGGTTTCTTTCCTTTGCCTTTTTGTCCCCCCCTTGCATTCGCTCCGCTTGATTCACCAGCTAAAAGAGCTAGATCTCTGGAGATTGTGATGGAACCCATTTGAATCAATTTGTCCTCTTCTTGAATGAGAGCAGTAGTAAATTTTTCCAAGGTAGGAAACTTCCATCCAGGGATTGACATTCGCCCAGAATGGAAAGTAGAGACAAAAACAGAAAATTGAGATCCAAGTTTGCTCAAAATGGAGAGTACTAATTGCTCATCACTTTTGGTGATGCCACAATGATTGCATTGAGTAACCAAATTCTGAAATTTTGAGATGAATGTTTGAATGCTCTCAAAATCGCTAGGTTGTAGAGAGGCCAATTCGTTTTCAAGAGTGTAGCCTCTCATCCCATCTTGTTTGCCAAAAAGGCTCTCCAATTTGGTCCATAACTCTTTTGGAGACTTCAAACCTTCAGCATGGAACAATAGATCTCTGGACATGTAAAGGCATATGTATCCAAAAGCTTCATCCAATTTGGTTAGATGCTTGACTTTATCTCTAGCTATATGTGGTGTGGCATCTCTTTCATAAACCAATCTTTCAAACCCTTTTGTCATCAAGAAAATCTTCATCTCATCCCTCCATTCGAAGTAATTGAAAGGAGTGAGAAGTATAGGAGAAGAAGGAGCATTCGAATTGCTCATCTTGACTGCTTGAATAAGTGCAAAATAGAGAGCTGCTGAATCTGTTGCTGCAACTGCTAGAACTTCGAAATACCTGCAAAAAAACTTTCAAGAATGGAGGTAGAATATACTCTCAAATGGCTCTGATACCATGTTAGATTGCCAACATAAGATCCAAAGAGATAATGTAACCTCACAGTGAAAGAATTAAGGAATTAAGGAAGAAGAGAGAAGCAATAGAACATAGATCCAATAGAGGCAGAATAATTACACACACTACATTAATCAGAATAGTAACCGGGTAGATATACAATGCTGAGTATGAGGATTCGAATTCACTAGGTGTAATTCGAATTATCCTTCATGCACAGATCCATAATCAGTGGAGAATCATCAGTGCCAAACTAGGAGTCTATCTCATCATCAGTGAAGTCATCAATGCACAAGTAGTGATCAACCAGGAGTCAAACTGAGTCTAACTGAGTGTGGTTGGTGTAACTGGCACATGGAAGCACTGATATAGTGAAGGAGACTCAGTGGAGGGCGCTCATGGAGCTAACTGGAGTCAAAATAGTCTATCTAGTCACACTGGAGGTCCAAAAGAGTGATAAGGTCAGTTAGGAGTCAGTTAATCCTTAAATCAAGGAAGAACTGAAGATAACTGAACTAAACTGGACTGGCAGATGAAGAAAGGCGCCCTTCTCATGCAATAACTGAAAAGAGGGTGCACTAAGCTCTAGGAGAGCTAAGACTGATCCAAGAGAAGCTCCTGGGGCTAGTTTGTTGAGGGCTAGGTGCTGGTGCTGATGACTAGGATGCATGTAAAATGCATGCAAACCCTAATTGCATGCAAACCCTAATTTTGCATGCAGGACTGAAAATGTAAATGACAGGAATGTTAGAAGGACTAGGATGGAGTATAGGAATATCCTAACACTATGCCCCCGACAGGTATCCAGCAGGTGTCCCTGAAGGCCTTTTGGATGCGAGACAGAACGAGCCATAAAATGAAAACTGTGGGTTCGATCGACGAACTGTCTACTCCGTTGGATTCAAGATGTTAGGATAATGCTAGAGGTGCCCCTCTACTCCGGTCCCATGGCCCGGGTGTCACCTTGTAGGTTCATCTTGGAAACTAGGATTTTGCTCAGTGAGGGAGTGTGCAATTTTTGCACATTGGGGTTAGATTTGCAAAATTGTCCACTAGGCACTTGTGGCTAGCGTTCCCAGCCGAAACCTCCCTGGACACATCTGCATGTCTCCCCGAAACCCGATTTTGTTGCACGGTTGGAGTTCTATGCCCCCGGTAGGTATCCAGTAGGTGTCCCTGAAGGCCTTTTGGATGCGAGACAGAACGAGCCATAGAATGACAACCGTGGCTCCAATCGATGAACCGTTGACTCTATTGGATTCAGGACATCGGGATAGTTCTAGGGGTTCCCCTCTCCTCTGGTCCTGTGGCCCGGGTGTCACCTTGTAGATCCATCTTGGAAACTAGGGTTTTGTTCAGTGAGGGAGTGTGCAATTTTTGCACATTGGGGTTAGATTTGCAAAAACGTCCACTGGGCACTTGTGGCTAGCGTTCCCAACCGAAACCTCCTTTGACACACCTGCATGTCTCCCTAAAACCCGGTTTTGTTGCACGGTTGGAGTTCTATGCCCCCGACAGGTATCGAGCAAGTGTCCTTGAAGGCCTTTTGGATGTGAGACAGAACGAGCCATAGAATGACGATCGTGGCTTCGATCGAAAAACCGTTAACTCCGTTGGATTCAGGACATTAGGACAGTGCTAGGGGTGCCCTTCTCCTCCGGTCGCGTGGCCCGGGTGTCACCTTGTAGGTCCATCTTGGAAAATAGGGTTTTGCTCAGTGAGGGAGTGTGCAATTTTTGCACATTGGGGTCAGATTTGAAAAATTGTCCACTGGGATCTTGTGGCTAGCGTTCCCAGCCGAAACCTCCCTGGACACACCTGCATGTCTCCCCGAAATCTGGTTTTGTTACACGGTTGGAGTTCTATGCCCTCGGCAGGTATCCAACATGTGTCCCTGAAGGCCTTTTGGATGCGAGACGGAACGAGCCATATAATGATGACCGTGTCTCCGATCGACGAACCGTCAACTCCATTGGATTCAGGACATCGGGATAGTGCTAGGGGTGCCCCTCTCCTCTGGTCACATGGCCCGGGTGTCACCTTGTACGTCCATCTTGGAAACTAGGGTTTTGCTCAGTGAGGGAGTGTGCAATTTTTGCACATTGGGGTCAGATTTGCAAAATTGTCCACCGGACACTTGTGGCTAGCGTTTCCAGCAAGAACCTCCATGGATACACTTGCATGTTTCCCCGGAACCCAGTTTTGTTGCATAGTTGGAGTTCTATGCCCCCAATAGGTATCCAGTAGGTGTCCCTGAAGGCCTTTGGATGTGAGACAGAACGAGCCATAGAATGACAACCGTGGCTCCGATCAACGAACCGTCGACTCCGTTGGCTTCAGGACATGGGGATAGTGCTAGGGTTTCCCCTCTCCTCCAGTCCCATGGCCCGGGTGTTACCTTGTAGGTCCATCTTGGAAACTATGGTTTTTCTCAGTGAGGGAGTGTGCAATTTTTGCGCATTGGGGTCAGATTTGTAAAATCGTCCACCGGGCACTTGTGGTGATGATGATGAAGATGGTGATGGTGATGGAGATGGTGATGTTGATGATGATGGTGATGGTCATGAAGATGATGATTATGGAGATGTTGATGAGGGACCTAGAGATGAACATGATGATGAAGATGATGGTGATGATGAAGATGGTGATGATGATGGAGATGATGATGATGGAGAAGATGATGATGATGGAGATGTTGATGAGGATGATGGAGAAGATGATGATGATGATGGAGAAGACGATGATGATGGAGATGTTGATGAGGAACCTAGAGATGACAATGATGATGAAGATGTTGATGATGATGATGATGATGGTGATGATGATGAAGACATTGATGATGATGGTGATGGTGATGAAGATGATGATGATGATGATGGAGATGTTGATGATGGAGATGTTGATGAGGAACCTAGAGATGACAATGATGATGAAGATGGTGATGATGATGAAGATGGTGATGATGATGAAGACGTTGATGATGATGGTGATGGTGATGAAGATGATGATGATGATGGCGATGGTGATGAAGATGATGATGATGATGATGATGGAGATGTTGATGAGGATGATGGAGAAGATGATGATGATCGAGATGTTGATGAGGATGATGGAGAAGATGATGATGATGGAGATGTTGATGATGACGGAGAAGATGATGATGATGGAGATGTTGATGAGGAACCTAGATATGACAATGATGATGAAGATGTTGTTGATGATGATGATGATGGTGATGATGATGATGAAGACGTTGATGATGATGGTGATGGTGATGAAGATGATGACAATGATGATGGAGATGTTGATGAGGAACCTAGAGATGACCATGATGATGAAGATGGTGATGATGATGAAGACGTTGATGATGATGATGATGATGATGATGATGATGATGATGGAGATATTTATGTGGAACCTAGAGATGACAATGATGATGAACATGTTGATGATGATGATGAAGATGATGATGATGATGATGGAGAAGATGATGATGATGGAGTTGTTGATGAGGATGATGGAGAAGATGATGATGATGGAGATGTTGATGATGATGGAGAAGATGATGATGATGTTGATGTTGATGATGAAGATGATGATGATGCAAATGTTGATTGTGGCATGTATTTGTAGCACTGTGTAGATAAAAGTTGGTCAATAGGAAATACTCATGCAAGCCAACATGCACATAGCATTGATCATGTGAAGATTTCAATTATTAGCAATGGCATTTCGCATTGGAATTCCATTTCATCTCCTCCCTTCAAACTATTTTTTTTTTACATTTTGAACTTTTACATTGCCCTTGACACGAAGTTTTAGTGACAAAATAACTCTTCAGCAATGAAGTTAGACTTAAAAAAAATATCATTTAATAATTTTTTTTATTAAAGAATAATTTGTGGAAGTTAATGTTTGACCACATGTAATGCAACAAAACAAAACTTTCAATTTGAACATGTTGCATTAATGGTGTAATTGAAATTGTGACATTCTATTACAAATGACTTGGCTTTAAAGGCCAGATAAATATAGTATGCCCTTTATAGAGGCTATTCATTAAAAAACACATTGCTATTGAGATTGTACTATGATGTTCTCCCTTTCCTTAGTCAAAAGAAGATTAATAAGGTTGTTTTTCCAAGGTATAGGATGTTTTGGATTTCTCAACTATTATTGCATGTGAACTTGCATTCGTACCAAGCTACAAAAAATATTTCATGGAAGTGGATTTGTCTATGTGAATAGATAAGTGAAAATATTTTAGCAACAAGACCTATAAATTTTAACTTGGAAGTATTGGAAATGTACAAAGTGGGATTGAGAGGCTTGATGGTGATTGTAGTAGTGGGCATGGTATTGGTGGGAATGATGTCGTGATAGTGGAATTAAACATTAATATGGTGACCCTAGAGCTTGGATCCTAGCCTAGAAACATGAGAGCCTAGCCTAAAAACCCTAGTTGGTAGTGTAAACCCTAGTTTATATTCTAATCACAATGAAACCCTATTATGTAGCCTAAGATCTAGCCCTAAATTATAATGCATATAAAAATTAAACCATTTTCATTGTACATGTATATCCATGTGCATACATTTGAATCCAAATCACTATACACATATATGCATAGTATCTCATCTATATAGCAAGGGTCCATCATCAACTAGAAAACCGTTGTACCTAGCACCGGATACCTAATTTAGAAACCTAATGATTTGAAATAACATACACAATGAAGATTTTTATATGGTGGATATGCACACCTATGACAACCTTCTCAATGGATGGCAAACCTAATATTATCATAACATTAGTAAAGCTTAGTCCAACATATAGTAATGCTTACATGTTCTAGTGTTGATGGCGCACTAATGGATGCATGCAACTTGATGAGGGTGTATGTGTGACTCCATTGATGTAATGCAAGTCCTAAATGTATTTAACAAGTGTCTGAGTGTATTGTAGATGAATAAGGATGTCCTAATACCCCTAAATCCCTTTCAGATAGAATTCGAAAGCATTTGGGGTATTGGGGTAACAAGTTGGTGTGTTGAGGTGGTCAGAGTCTCACAAATACACCTCATAGTAGTCATTTATTGTAATGTCAACTATATGTGTTTAATTCAACGTGTCTACGTAATATTAGATCGCTATCACATAATGATAAATTAAGGAAGTCCTAATTGTAAATGGTAGTGGATGTGATGGTCATCAAATCAAAGGTGGCTATATCCGTGAGTGAGAATTAATGAGATAGCTATACATTGTGCTCAAGGTTGTCCTATTTGTATGGTGCCAATTGATTAAGAAATGATTCCATAACTTGCTTATTAATTTGTTGCATGATCTTAAGTACACAAAATTGTTAAATTTTTAGAATTTACTTCAATCTGATCTAGGATCTTAACTGAGAGAACAACATGTACAGCATATCTACAGCATATCAATCATGGAGACAATAATGCAAGCACACAAGAGACACAAAGATTTACTTGGGGAAAACCATGAAGGTGAAAAACCCCAATAACTTCCTCAGAGATAGATAGAGAAATGATACAACCCAACCATAAGAGATAGACATATCCTAGCAGCAGATCCTCCTCCTCCATAAGTGCGCCACTCCTCCTTGAGTGCATGAGTGAGAAGTGAGTGATCAAATAGAGTGCCTCCCGCACTCTATTTATACTTGACTTGACTTTTCTTTTACATAAATCATGTAGGCTCGAACTTAACCACATAACATAATGCTGACTGGGCTGACCCCCAATAGGGTGGTCTAATAACCCTTTGACCCACATGACTTATACAGGGCCGACCCCAACAAGGTGGTCTAATAACCCATCAAGTATAAGTTACGACATTTACAATATAAATGACGACACTTCCGTATAGAGGAATAATACCATCTCTATAGGAGTACATACAACATACATATATGAAATACATTCTGAAGTTACATATACATCAACACTCCCTCTTAACTAGGAAGGTATTTCTCAGCACAGGTCTTCTAGCACAAGTCATCTTCTCTGGATCATCGTCACTGGATAATCATCATCGAGTAATCATCATCGTCACTTCTGCTGCTATCTCAATCAATCTCTGAATCTACTCGTCATAGGAAGTTCTACAGAGCCAGTCCTTTTTCATACTGGATGTAGGCCCACCACCTGCAGGTCTTCATCATCACTGGCCATACTGTGGAATCCTCAGGACTTATTACGTGCGTCACAAAACCTGGCTGCAGCATCCCAGGCTATTACGAGCACACAGCTCTACCTGTAGGATCTCCGAGGAGCACATTACATGTGACCCATCACAAAACCTGGCTGAAGCATCCTAGGCTGTTACGAGCACACAACTCTACCTGTCGGATCTCCCAGGAGCACATTACATGTGATCTCACCACAAAACCTGGCTGAAGCATCCCAGGTTGTTACGAGCACACATCTCTACCTGTCGGATCTCCCAGGAGCACATTACATGTGGTCCACCAAAAAACCTGGCCAAAGCATCTGAGGCCTTTTTCATCCTGTCCAGATCTCCCAGGAGCAAATTACATGTGGTCATGGCAAAACCTGGCTGAAGCATCTGAGGCCTTTTTCATCCTGTCCAGATCTCCCAGGAGAAAATTACATGCCATAGGACAAACCTCGAAAGAGCATCTGCCAGATATCCCAGGGCAACAAATTACATGCCATAGGAAAAACCTCCAAAGACTATCTACAGATCTCCCAGGGCACAAATTATATGTCCTCCCAAGCAAAACCTCAAAAGAGAATTTGCCAGATGTCCCAGGGCACCGAATTACATGCCATAGGCAAAACCTCAAAAGCCCATCTGCAAATATCCTAGGGCACAAATTACATGCTTTCCTGCACAACCTGATCCACGGCCACAAAGTATCATCTGATACTCATCATACATCATCCTGATGTACATGTTATCACACCATAGTAGCGGGGCTACTATTCTTGTACAACAGATATCTGCACATTCCAGAGCTTCCTTATTCCAGATCATGGCTATATATTTTGGATCACTTATGATCAGAGCAGTACATTATTCAGATTTTATGACCTTGTGTCAAGGCTGAGCCTTGAGAGTTCAGATTTGATGACTGATGTGACCACTTATCCCATTACAGTTTTAGTTCAGTGCCTAGAGATGTACTTCAGATGTGTTTCAGATGTTGCATGATGATGATTATTATGATGATGTTGTATGATCTATGGATATGTTCTCACTGACTGTGGATTATTATCTTGTTGATTTAGTCATGATCATAGCATGTGCTTGGTATATTATTCCTGATGTGGCAAACTATTTAAAATGAACTGTAAATCTTAAAATGGACAATTGCTTGCACTTTTAGGTCATTTAACAAAACTTACTGGTATTTCACCTTTACATAAACATGGTCTTTCCCCGACACCAGTTGTCTGCTAGTGTAGGCTCCATATTCACTTGTCTCCATCCATACATGACCTTCCTGTTTGACTTTAAACCCTGACATGTCTCATTTGACTTTCTGATACTGAGGACTTCCCCATTTTTCTACCTCTGTGTTTGGACTGCATCCCTGTTTATTCAGTGTCTCGGCTCTAAGTTGGTGACAGAACTTGCCTTTGGTGAGTTGGATTGTAGGCCTAAATCATTCTGGTCGGTTGTCCCGATGTTTGGCATTGGATCGAACTCCCCCTAGTCACTTGAGATGTTGTTGGCTAAAACTGAAAGCTGATGTTCTACCTATGGAAACTAAAAAATTCGCCCATGGAAACAAAAAGGGCAAGAGCAGTGAAAAGCTAAAAAATACTCCTCGAAGAGTATAAGAAAGGTCCAAAAAGCAATGGTTCTTAAAAGCTATATCTAAACAATTGCTGACCTTGTATAAATATATGAAAAACATGCCCTGGATGCAAGCTGCAACTAGTTGTGCTTCTCAGCACATCTGAAATCCGAAGGGTTATGTAGGCCAAAAAGGCCATGGAAATGAAATTGAATGATCCTAATGAACTTGGATCAACTTGATGTAGACATGATGCCTAAGTTGAATAAGCACTCTCTAAACAACTTATCCATTTGTGAGGCACAGCCATTCCCCGTGTTCTTTTGTCCAACACAGAGTTTGTAGCTTCCCCCTTTTCCCAGTCCAAAGTATTTTTGAGTTAAGTTAGACAGGTCAAACCCTTGGCCCAACCTTGCTCCTAGCCTTCATCCTTCACTAGCAGTTTGACCATGTCCAATGGGTGAGTTTGTCATTTGAACTATGGTGCAAGTAATTTTATATAACCACGGAATATGTTAACTTGATTAATTCCACTGAATGGAATTTATACTTTGAGCTTAGCTATGGGAATGATTAGAGAAACATTGTCTTATCCTACTGATGTGATTTATCCTTGATTATATATTCTTGGGATCCGTGATGATGTGGACCGTGTATGGATGATTATTGATGATGATTTATGGTCCCACATGTTTGATGATGATATCATATGATGGACATATGATACAGATGATGTTTGATCCAGTTCAGCAGGTTATTATTATTTCAGATCAGCAGATTATACATTGTCCATATATGGTGGACCCTACAGCTGGCCCATTAGGGCAACCCAGGGTGTATGAGTACTCATTCCTAGTGGATTTGGGTCTTCTGGATCCATTGAGACACTTATCTTTCAGTTCCGGGCACTTCTGACAGTGATTGATGCAGTTTTACACTTGTTGACCAGATTTGGGGCTGATTTCCCAGCCTGAGCAGCAGGGGCCCCGAGAGGCCATTTCACCTAGGGCGCTGATGATGGAGGGGGTGGTCCAGCCACTTGTTATTACCATTTATCCCCCCTCCCGGAGAGCCTGGTGGGCTCAGATGGACAGCGCTAGCACCCTAGGAGGCAGTTTTGGCACTTTCACAGTTCCCGAGGCAGTTAAAAAATGGGATAAAGTGGTCACTGAGGAAATCGATTTGGGCAATTGAGGCAAGGTTTTGGCATTTGGTTTTCACAGAGGTCTTCCAGGGTGATCTCACTATCTTCCAGTCAGTTTTCACCATGTGGATATCTCTAGATTGATCACAGGAGGACATTTACTGCTCGACTGTCATGGATTCTGAGGACAGTTTTGGTCATTGTCATTATATTGGACATATTTTATTATTTTATTGTGCCTTGGGGTGAGCTAGCAAGGATTTATACCTCCTAGCCCCACCATGTGCTTATTTTATCATGTCCTAGTCATCATGAGGTGGATTATTGTACTTTCTACCCCTCTTGTGGGATGACGTCACCCTCCATTGTACCATTTAGTGAGGGCGCTATTGTTATGTTGAGTGATCCATGTGATATTATGTTATGGGTCATCCTAGCCATTGATTGTATGATGAGATCTTATAATCTCAACCACTCATTTGATGTAGTATTGTAGAGTGGTATAGGGTTTTGGTCTTTATTATCCTATATAAGGAGGAGACCCCCCATTGTATAGCTCACCTTTGGAGCTCTGGAATATTGGAATAGAAGATTTTTTGTGGAGCACATCTCTCTTGCATTGTGGATTCTCTTGCATATTGAATATAAAGTATCTTTTCTATGTATCATTGTGGATTTTGGTGTTTTTGCTAACCTTTTGACAGGAAAGTCGAATTGGAGAGAGGAGGGCGACTTTTTGAGGGTTATTGTTGGAGGGATCCACATATTCTCTCTTGGGTTGATCTTGTGACAGGGAGTATCATTATTGTATCTTCGTGACATAGTTGATGCTTTCTATTACATCTTTCTACCATTTTCATAATCATCTTGCTTGACTTGTTTCTTTGATCTTGTCTTGTAGGAGGAGGACGATTTGGCTATCTTGGAGAAGGGCGATTTGGTTGGAGCACTTGGATCTCACTCTTGAATATAAACATAGGAGAATGCTATCAACTTGCAAGGTGGCCATAAGCAATTGAGGTAAGATCTACAAGGTATGTGTCTCTTTCATCCATTCTATCTTCATTGGTCATAAAACCCTAATTAAATCAAAACCCCAATTTTGGTATTTTTTAGATCTACTTAGATCTACCCTTGCAATTGAAAAAATATTAAGAACCCACCTCTATAGGATCCACCCCTAGTTGGATCTATAGTTTGGTGGTGATTGGCTAAAAATTGACACACCTTTCAATGCAAAAAGCCTTCTTGAACCAAAATCGATTTTCCTAAGAGAAGCTTGTTGGGTAAGATCTAGCACATGGGTAGGTAAGATCCCACTTGATTTGACATCTAGACACTTGATAACCTATACCCATATCCTTGCTTTGGTGAAAACTACCTTGTGGACATCTCTCCATGTTTTGAGGGGTTGAAACCCCCTTTTGATCTTCTTGGTACCTTAAAACTTAGATCTACTAAGATCTACCCATTGGATTCACTTGAAACTTTGAAGGAACATAGATCGGGGTGCTAACATCCCGGATCTACATTTTGGTGGCCATTGGACTTGGTTTGGTCCACCAAACCCATTTTTTGCCCCTCCTTGAGAAAATCGCACCCCCTTGAGGTTTTGAGTTGGACCACTTCTAGGAAGTGGGTGTTTGAGATTTTCAGAGATTTGGAATGCCCATGCCTTGAAACCTAGGTCTAGACCCTCCTTTTGGCCCGATCTACCTTGGGGATTGCATTCCTTGTTTTAAGGAATTGTGGTCCACTTTTGGTCATCACTCAAAAAAAACCTAGATCTAGTAAAATCTAACCATTGGATCACATCCATTTCACTTGACTTGGCTTCTAGGTGTCCCGATCTACACTTTGACATCCTTCTTGACTCCATTAGCCCACTAAACAAGGCACTAGCCCATCACCAAGCAAGTCGCACTCCTTGGGATTCGTGTCAAACCTTGGATTTAATACATGGGTACTCCTAGAAACAACTCAAACTCATAGATCTAGCCTAGATCTAATCTATAATACCACCATCACACTTAACTTCACCTTGTGGGTCCACCTAGAACTATTTCACACTTCCCAAGAAACTAGACCCACTTGTGTAAACAAATGGTATTATACCTAGTCATCATACCCCATCATGTGGCCTAAACCATACATAGGTTGAAACATTAACAAACTCTTACACTTCCTTCAACCATACCTTAACCCATAGGTCCACTTAGCCTTGCATTGGTTTCCGTAACTCATTACTTACCTACCCGTAGAAACCTTTGTTTGGGTCCAATCAACTGTGATTGGGGTATAGGGTCTCCCCCTTGGTCTAGTTACACCTTGACCTAAAGCGAAGAGTGCCTCGGTTGACGTGAATCCCACCTGCATTGGGAACCGTGGCATCTCTTGGGTCACCTCTTTAGTTGCCTAGCTCCTCTACCGTCCCGGATGGGATACCTCTAGGGGCAACTACAAGTTGTGTGATAACAGTACACATGATCACCCTGATCATCATCACTGCAACATCCTGCAGCATGTCATCTGGAGAAGCTCATCATCCACGATCATCCTGATCATACAATGCATCCATCTGATGCACACCACGTATCTACCTGATACATATCATCATACATAGTGTATCCACCTTATACATAGATACATGATCCACACAATGTATCCATCAACATACATGATCTACCTGATCATATCTAATACATATCAATATACATGATCTACCTGATCATACAATGTATCCACCTGATACATATACAGATACATGGTCCAAGCATCCAACATGATGCATATACAAAATACATACACATGATCCAACCGATCATATCCAGCATCCAACATGATGCGTACACACATATAAATGATCCAACTGATCATATCCAGCATCCAACATGATGCGTACATATATACATAAAAATGATCCAACTGATCATATCCAGCAGAAACCAGAACATCATTCTGATGTTCATCACCCAACGCTTACATCCACAGCCATGTGAAGGATCCTCCTTCCAACATGCTTGGAATGGATTCAGCAAATGTGTCCATCAATTCTTCCTCAAAGTGTCCTCGATCTGAAGAACGCCAAGCCTCTCTCTGAAGTACTCAAAATTCACCCTGGCTAGTGGCTTCATCAGCACATCTGCAATCTGCTCATCCGTCGCAACATACAGGAGCTTCACAGCTCCTCTCTACACCATATCCCTGATATAGTGATATTTGATCTCTATGTGTTTCGACCTGTCATGAAACACTGGGTTCTCAGACAGCTTCACACAACTCTGGTTATCACAGAAGATACCAGTAGCATCCAATGGGAGATCAAATAACTCAGACAGTAGATTCCGTAGCCATATTGCCTCACAACTAGCTGAACAGGCTGCAACATACTCTACCTTAGCTGTACTTAGTGCTACGTGGGACTGCTTCCTGCTAAACCAAGAGATCACACCTGATCCCATACTGAAGTAGCATCCAGATGTGCTCTTCCTATCTGCAGCACTGCCATCCCAATATGAATCAACATAACCCTGCAGGTTAAACTTTTGATTCGCTTCATACTTGAGCCCATAATCCACTGTACCCTTCAGGTACCTTAGAACATGCTTTATAGCAACTAGGTGAACACTCCTTGGATCTGTCAGGAACTGACTCAATGTGTTCACAGCAAAGCAAATGTCTGGTCTCGTGTTCGTCAGGTACATCAAGGACCCAATCATCTGACGACACATAGAGACATCAACAGGCTCAGATGAAGCATCACATAGAAGCTTCAGATTCGATGCCATAAGTGTGGCCATGGCCTTGCAATCCATCATCCTGAACCTCTTCAAGATCTCTACTGCATACTTCCCTTGTCCAAGGAAGATTCCATCTGCACTCTGCCACACCTCCATGCCAAAAACAAATAGTGCATCATCCCCAAGTTCTTCATGTCGAACTCGGCAGCAAGCTTCCGCTGCGTGTCGGCAATCAATCTATCTTCACCTGTAACAAATAGGTTATCGGCATACAAAAGTAGTATCACTGGATTGCCTTCCTCAACCTTGTAGAAAAAGGTTGGAACCCGCTTTACTCTTGGTAAAGACCAAACTGGATAGAAAGCTGCCTATCCTACCATACCAAGTTCTGCACATATATGATTTCCTGTCATGTGTCTCAGAACCAAGTGGTTGCTCCACATACACTTCTTCTTCAACTACACCATTCAAGAAAGCTGTCTTGAAATCCATCTGGTGTATCTTCTATTTCATCACTTTTATATTTCTCAATGCCGCCATCTGCAACATGCTTGATCTGATAGTTCCATTTGGAAGTCACAACAGACTTCCCTTCAGCTCTTGGGACCACACCCCAAACATCGTTCTTCATGATCGACGGATCATGGCATTCTTCCTGTATCCTGGGAACTTCAATATCTTCAATAGATAATTTTGTTGCTGAACAAATGTTGTAGTTCTTATTTTGTAGGAGATGGCATATGATCTTTCCTACACAACAAGTTAAATTGCATGATTAGAAAACATCTCATAGTTTTCAGAACAAATTCTTACACATAAAGAAATATGTCATACAGTCATGCAATTATCTTAGCCAATGCTTCAATACAACATTTATCCATATCCCGTAACTTTCTAGATGCCTTCCAATCTCTACCAGAACATTGTTAAGAGTGTGCACAACTCTCAACATGTCAGCAAAGAGGTTTCATTCTAGATAAGTAGCAATGGAATGTTGTACAGTGCCATAGGCCACTTACCCATGTATATTAGTAGTATATTGTTCATCAATGCAACTATTCTAATATGCACAATACATATCCTAAGTCTAGGAACATGAGCATATACATTATTGAACAATTCTATTTAAATAAACAAATATGCAAGAAATGATAATTAAAATACTTATCTTTGTTTGTTCGTTGGGTGGACTCCCTCTGAGTCTTCGCTTCCTTGCAGGAGCTGCTGGAGTCCTAATCTAAAGTAGCTTCTTCTACGCCTTTTTGTTGTGGAATGTAGAGAGATGGTCAACTCTCTCTGAATATCTGCATCCTTGCATAAACCACTGGAGTGTACTCCCTCTTGATCTTTGCTTCCTGGATTACCTATTCTTGAACTCATATTCATCCTTGGTCCCTATGCTTATTAGTATCATGATTGTGTTATCCTTGTGATCTCATATAAAATCATACATTCATTAGTATACTATTAAAAAAAACACAATAATCTCAAGCATGTATAGTCATGATTATTTCAAACAAAAATAATAAGCATTAGCATTCAAGGTTTATGTAGGATTCTTATGGTTAGTCAAATCATAAGAAACATAACGTGTCTAAACCTATGACTCTTCGGGTTAGTCATATCATTAATTAAGGTAAGACACATAATATGCATATACCCATGATTATTCAAACTTATGACTTCATGAATAATCATTATCAACAACACAACAGTATAAGATCCTAACCCAAGGTAGGATTCTAGCTTGATATAGGAAAAACATACCTGGATTAGCATGCTATCTAGTTATGTCTAACATACCCGTATAATGTCTTTTGGTTCTCTTCAGTGACTTGTGCTAGTAACCTACATGTCTCATAAGTTAACCATTGTAGAAACAAGTTATACATACCTCGAAAGTAGATATTCTATGTGATCCATGACAATGGATGAATCCTTGTCTTCATGTCACCATGATCATATGATTTGTCTTTCTTGGTGTAGCTTTTATGTTAGCATACAACATAAACCTCATACAACACCATAATGCATTAGTACAATCATAAGTGTCAACACCCTAACCAATGAATATCTTCTATCATGCATTCATAATTTTGTTAAGGTGATTCGACAAATCTAAAATCAAGATTGTACTAACCGTAATAACATGAAGACAAACATACCATAAACTTAATCATGAACAAATATCGAAACATACCTCGATGAGTCATACCTGTCGAGATCGCTTGTAATATTCTTATGTAAGGCCTTAGCCTCATCTCCCTCTGAAACAGGAACTTCTTCACTTATGCAGGTGACCAATCCATCTTCTTCTAGGATTAACCCAATCCACTTGATTTGAAAGAACTGGACCTGGAGCTAGATATGGGTTTGTCAGAGAAACCCCAAAAATTCAAACTTTGAATTTCAAACTTCCGAAAGGATAGAAATATGTGCCTTGATGATCTGATCAAGCTGGTATATTCAGAATTTTGAAAACTGCAAAGTTTCACTCCTAAATTTTGCCTTTGAAACTTCCGGATTCACTGGACGTGACCCTGAACTGGGGTTTGATGAAGCCCACTCTTCTTCCCAATCAAAAATTCTGATCTTGGTCTCTAAATTTCAATTTTGATGAGTATCATCCAGCCGTGGTCTCCAATTACAAAAATTCCAACTTTCTCCGAAGCCCTAAATTCTGGAAGCCATGAATGAAGGTACTAAAAACTAATTCTGTTTTGACAGAAATATGTACCTAATTGTTTCTGGTGTACCTCTGAACTTTTCGATCCACAGGGTCTGAAAACGTTTCCTAAGATAGCCCGACCTCTTATCTTTCCATCCTGATAGGTCTGACCTCAATTGGATTCTCGGAGAGAGAGTTATGCCAAGTGTCGCAACATGACCTGTTTTGGGATAATACAGGAGAGCGAACTTGTACGGCGTGCCACGTGTCACTGTTTGAACTTCGGCCTCTGAAAATTTTTCTTGAGATATCTCTCCCTGTTATCTTTCTATCATGATAGGTCTGACCTCAATTGGACTCTCTGAGAGAGAGTTATTCCAAGTGTCGCAACGTGACCTGTTTATGGGATAATAGAGGAGAGCGAACTTGTACGGCGTTCCACATGTCACTGGTTCAACTTCGGCCTCTAAAATTTTTTCTTGAGATAGTAAAATCTGTGTAATACCTATCACTTTTTATGAAGTTTCATTTGGATCTTCCTATCCCAAGTTATGACCTTTTTCCCATGGTCACCTGATTTTGACTCAGATCTGGAAGAGGCAGAAACCCTATATTGTACAGATCATAAATCACAAAGTACAATGAATTAGAGGTTGTCCTTTGGAAAAAAGGTACATGGGGATTTAATATTCGACCTGTAAATATTTCAGATCCGAAAACGTCGCCAAAACGGATTTATAGCGAAAGTGCTACGATGACTGGTTTTTGCTATATCAAGCCCTAGCATCGTAAGTGCAACAAGTGTCATACATGCCATATCATGCCTTCTTTCAGGCTAGCTCTGATACCATGTTAAATTTTCAGAATTTACTTCAATCTGATCTAGGATATTAACTGAGAGAACAACATGTACATCATATCTACAGCATATCAATCATGGAGACAATAATGCAAGCACACAAGAGACACAAAGATTTACTTGGGGAAAACCATGAAGGTGAAAAACCCCAATAACTTCCTCAGAGATAGACAGAGCAATGATACAACCCAACCATAAGAGATAGACATATCCTAGCAGCAGATCCTCCTCCTCCATAAGTGCGCCACTCCTCCTTGAGTGCATGAGTGAGAAGTGAGTGATCAAATAGAGTGCCTCCCGCAATCTATTTATACTTGACTTGACTTGCCTTTTACATAAATCATGTAGGCTCGAACTTAACCACATAACATAATGCTGACTGGGCCGACCCCTAATAGGGTGGTCTAATAACCCTTTGACCCACATGACTTATACAGGGCCGACCCCAACAAGGTGGTCTAATAACCCATCAAGTATAAGTTACGACATTTACAATATAAATGACGACACTTCCATATAGAGGAATAATACCATCTCTATAGGAGTACATACAACATACATATATGAAATACATTCCGAAGTTACATATACATCAACAAAAATGGTCAATATAAATACTAGTGACGACATTTTATTATGTAGAGTATGGACATTTTGTATCTCATTATGTAGAGCTATTAAAAATCATGTTGGATCTCATTTTAACATTTTGACAACAATGGACATTTTCTATTTTTAAGTATTCTTTTCCTAGTACTCAAGTTCCCAATATATATCTTATGTGCCATGAGGTGTGATTTGTCCATCCATTTATTCCGTTTGTTTTTAGATTAATTCTCACACATGATTTTGTTTCAGTTAGTCTATGTTTATAATGTTTTCTTAACATAGATACCATTACAAACTTTTACACGTGGAAAGATAAACCAAGCTGAACTATGATATCCAACTTCTCTTCTAAGATCTAGGTAAGCTTTAGGTTGATTCACAATATCAACTAATGCATGGACATCATTGGTACCAAAACTTAAGACCGCATGCCATGGACGGATAGAAGTAAAAACCAAATTTAGACAACATCACATCATGATACACACAACATGAGACAACAACATTAGACAACAAGATACTAATATAGACAACATCGATATAGATCACATAACTGAAAATCCATGTATATTGAGGCTACAAAACTCATCCAAACATATACAATTTCTGGAAAATAGTGGAACATGGTTCCCAATGTACGTACAATGGCAACTCGTGCCCTATACAAAATGCGACAACTCATGCCGTAGAGCCAAAATACACGGAAACTCGTGCCGTAGATACAAAGTACATCAAAACTGGTGCACAAACGTGCCACATCGTGGCTAATGTACATAACACATGGTGTGTCAAGAATTGTGACCACCCTCGTCACTCCCAGGCACATCTCCAAAGTCGATCTTCTTTCTCTTCGAGCTACTGGTATCTCGGGTCTTCTTCCCTCTAGGAGTAGACCGTCTCTGCGGGCTCTGGAACAAATGATATAAGATACCGTCATGTTCAAGCATTTGCAACATTTACCACATTTATAAAACAAATGTAGAATTCGAATCTTAAATAAATCACCTCTGATGCGGGTGAGAAATGTGGGGTAGGTGTCCTGGATCTACGGAGCCTCTCAGCAATTCCATCCTACAACATTTACAACAATCATTTCATTGAAAATTAATAATTGCTTAAATTAATTTTTGTTCATGCATCAAAATATTTTCATAAATTAGCTTGATTCTCACCATGAACACCTCCGACAATGGACATGGTTGGGCTTCTGGGCTAGCAGGTGGAGCAGATGGCCAGACAACTAGCTCCGATGCATTCATGGGGGGGGGGGGGGGGGAGTAGATGTAGTGGCAACCACTACAGGTGCAACCACTAAAGGTACAGACGAGGGTATTGGAAGAGTAGATTCCACAATAGTGGCGGGAAGTGGGGATGATAGGGTGGCAGAAGACATGGTGGTATGAGGTGGAGGAGGACGTCATGGATGATGAACCCCTGCCGGTTGTAAGATAGATGGTATCGAAAGAAAAGGACTATGGGGGATGTTGGGGGATGGTGCATGGGAGGGCAGTCCTTTATGGAGGGAGGATGATGGAGGAATGAGAGGTTGTGGACTAAGAGGGGAAGGTGGAAGGAAGGGGGGGCATGGACGAATGGGGGAGGATGGATAGACATGGGGGCGTGGATAAATTGGGGAGGATGTATATACGGGGGGGGCATGGATGAGTGGGGGAGGATGGATGGAGGGGGGAGTATGGACGGGGAGGGGGGGATGGATGGAAGGGAGGGTTTGGACAGAGGGAGGGGTCTGGATGGAAGCGAGGGGGGGGAATCATGTGAGAGGGTGGAAACACAAGAATAAAATGGGAACCTACAGCTCTTGGTGGCACCTACATATACATTTGTAATATCACAATTTAGTAAACAAACATTAAATTAAACCATAGTAAGTCGTAACAATTCAAATTAAAAGCATGCTTATAACTACACATTATACCTGTGTATATGGTGATCTTCCAATCCCTAGCGGGGGTGGTTGATCACCGTAGTCAGGGAACACCCGTGGACACCAAAATGCATGCATGTTATGAACATGTTAAACAAGTCATTATTTAGGCAATCAAGATATTCAAAAACATTGTACGAACTATCAATGTGTATGCCATAAATATAAATACTTGATTAATATAAATGACATAAGTAATAACAATATTGTGTCAGGTACTGAAAATACCTCCGTGTGGGGTGCTGCAATTTCAGTTGCAGCTGCCATTACTGCATCCAGGTTGGGAGATCCTACGTTCTCTCATGTTGGTGTGTCAGCTCTGAATAACTGTACATTGAAATAATAGTTGAAGTCAAACAAAAATAATTTACAAGTTATAAAGTGATGATTGAAAACACATTAAAAAAATTGCTGACCTAATCCATATAACAGCTCTCGATCGGGCCAAGGAAAGTGTGCCCGCAATGGGGACAAAGATGTGGAATTTCCCTCATTGAACTGGAATGCCCAGCATGGCTACCACTGGTCACGGGTATATCTTGGCCCTGTCATGAAGGCCCTGCACCTGGATCTCTATCAAGGTAAACCGACCTCTCCACTGAAGTCGCTGCTACAAACGAGGTGTGTCTGAGGAGTCCACATGCAACATTCCTCATTGCCACCTCGATCTGATCAAGCTTGTGGGGAAACTGAGGTGGCTGGGGAGAGGGGTTGGGCTTGCGCCTGGGAGCTGATGGCGCTCTCAGTGGGTTCCTCCTGGAAATAGGTCGATCTTGGGTAGAGCCACGCCCAACACCCTAGAACTTGGTTATGTCAAAATAGTTGACATGGAAACCGAGGCAAAACTCACCCCATAGTTGGAGAAGGAAGTAATGTGGAACCTCCCTATTATTGCAGGGAGGTTTATCGTACACCATGAACCACCTCCGCATCCAATTGTCCCTCTATGGTTGGTAATGACACCAATCCATGTAGACTCGTGGCTTTGTAATGTTCGGTGGTTGGTTTGTTTTCGGATCGGTGAACATACTGTATAATTGGGCTTTTGTAATGTTCAAATATTTTATTGCTTCCTTGGAGATGCCCGTGGAGTAATACTCCTGCATCCTAGCTCTAAATTCAGTCATATCGGTCAATCGATGGTGTGCATGGATGAGGGAGTCAATTGAGTTCTCAATTGACGTGGCATGAGACAATCGATATGGTTCCCCCGAGTTTCATAGTTCGTGAGTGTGCACTCACATTTCATTTACATAATGGTTAAGTTCATCTTGTTCAAAATTTGCTTGGGGGTTTTGTTTTGTTCGGCATTTGGATTTTGTTCACGATTTTCTTCGGCATTGGGTCCAAGGTTTGGGTTTTCTTGTGTTGCACCGAACTCAGGGTTAACATCTTGTTCACTCATTGTCTCAGTTTACAATATGCAATTGAAAATTGGTTCATTGTTTTCAAAATTTGGGACCCATCAACAATTATGGAATGAAGAAGGCATATAGGGTTTCTAGGGATAGGTTAGGTTTCTAGGATTCTACATTTCTATGTTAGGTAGGATAGGTTTCTGGATTAGGTTTCTAGGATTCTACATTTGTATATTAGGTAGGATAGGTTTCTGGATTAGGTTTCTAGGGTTAGATTAATGTTTCTAGGGATAGATTAGGTTTATAGGGTTTCTAGGGCTAAATTAGATTTGTAGGGTTTCTAGGGTTAGATTAGGTTTCTAGGGTTTCTAGGGATATATTAGATTTCTAGGGTTTCTAGCGATAGATTAGGTTTCTAGGATTCTACATTTCTAGATTAGGTTTCTAAATTAGGTTTCTAGGGTTAAATTAGTTTTTGTAGGGCTAGATTAGTTTTCTAGGGTTTCTAGGGCTAGATTAGGTTTCTAGATTTGTAGGTGATGTTAAAGTAGTAACTAAGGTTGGGGTAGTTTAAGCTAAATTAGGGTTGTCTAGTTGGGTAGGCAAGTCTAGGTTTAGTTTATCTAGGTTAGGTTAGCATATGATATAATAAATGTAAATAATTTATTTTAAATTAGGTGCATTTTTCAAGGCTAAAAAATTAAAATTAAAAAGAAATTCAAGTTTTCCAAAAAGGTAATAGTTCCTTACTTTCTTTTATATCAATATTGCAACATATATAATCTTCCCCTCTAGTAATGTTTTTTAATGGAGGATAATGGTCATGGTGACAATGGGCAAGGTGATGGTGACAATGAACATGACGATGATGAGGATGATGTGGAAGAGGATAAGGATGAGGATAGTGATGGTGACAACATGAGTATGAGGATGGTGAAGCATGATGGTGATGATGGATGAGGATATTATGGTGTACTTTGATGAGAGCAAAAAAAAAGACAACAATTCCATGATGAAGCTTGTGCAATTTATCAACTTATTTATGAATATGAAAAGTTGAACCAATATAGAAACAAATGATATTTTGCTTGGCAAGTAGTGGGAGTGGAAAACTGTGAGATTCATGGTGTTGATGAAGCATGATGGTGATGGTGACAATGAACATGGGGATGGTGAATCATGATGATGATGATGGATGAGTATATTATGGTGTACTTCGATGAGAACAAAAAAAAAGACAACAAATCCATGACGAAGCTTGTGCAATTTATCAAGTTGTTTATGAATATGAAAAGTTGAACCAATATAGAAACAATGAGCATGGGGATGATGATGATGGTGACAATGAGCATGAGGGAAACGATGTTGACAATGGGATTGATGATGAGGATGGTGATGGAAACAATGAGACAACGAGACAATGGTGATGGTGATGGTGACAATAAGCATTACATTTGATGAAGCAGGATGGTGATGGTGACAATGGGCATGGTGATGATGGAGCATGATAGTGATGGTCACAATGGGCATGGTGATGATGAATCATGATGGTGATGTTGACATTGAGCATGGGCCATATGGTGATGGTGAAAATGAGCATGATGGTGCTGATGGTGATGGTGGCACGCATTTTAGTAAGCATTTCATAGCTTTAGTATGTGCATAAGTTGTTTGAAAAACTACCATATCAGAAGATTCATTGTGGGAAAATGACCCATCATTTTAGGAAACTGGAAGCGGCTTATGTGAACAATGTATCTAGATTCAGACCCGTGGTTTTACTTTCAATTATTGACCAATGTACAGACTAGGGTGTGCATTTTACTAGGAAATTCATAGCTTGACTCTAAGCATAAGTTGTTTGAAAAACTTCCATCTTGGCATATTCATTGTGGGAAAATGACCCATCATTTTAGGAAACTGAAATAGGTTTTTTGTGAACAACGTATCTAGCTTCAATCCTATCACTGTGGTTTTACTTTCAATTATTGATCAATGTACAAACTGGGGCATGCATTTTACTAAGCATTTCATAGCTTGAATCTGAGCATAAGTTGTTTGAAAAACTGTCATCTTGGCATATTCATTGCGGGAAAATGACCCATCATTTTAGGAAACTGAAAGAGGTTTTCTGTGAAGAATGTATCTAGATTTAGTCTTGTGGTTTTTCTTTCAATTGTTGACCAATGTGAATATTATGGCATGCATTTACTAAGCAGTTCATAGCTTTACTCTGAGCATAAATTGTCTAAAAATCTGCCATCTTGGCAGATTCATTGCGGGAAACTGACCCATATCATTTTAGGAAAATGAAAGAGATTTTGTGAATAATGTATCTGGATTAAGGACGTGGTTTTCCTTTCAATTATTGACCAATGTTTAGACCGGGGCATGCATTTTACTAATTAGTTCATAGCTTGAATTTGATCATAAATTGTTTGAAAAACTGTCATCTTGGCAAATTCATCGCAGGAAAAATGACCCATCGTTTTAGGAAACTAAAAGAGGTTTCCATGAAAAATGTATCTAGCTTCAGGATTGTGGTTTTACTTTCAATTATTGACCAATGTGCATATTGGGGTGTGCAATTTACTTAGAAATTCATAGCTTGACTCTTGGAATTCCTCCTCCAACCAATTATCTATCTTTTAAAACAAATAGAGCATGAGAACACCATCATTGAGCTCCAATTAATTCTAGTTGATAATATCAATGCTCAAAATATTTTCATATCTAAGGTAGTTAAGAATCTAACTCAATTGTTATAGTTGCACGTTTAATCACCCGAATTATGGCCATGGGGAACATATCTTAGTTCTCGAGATAGGGTAGGTATGATTCTTGATAATACGCTATAAATACCATTTTATAACGACAATCCATCATAAAGAACAATGTTGATGAATTGAAGATGATATTGTTTTTCATCTTTGATTTGTTTGTGTGAGATGTTTTGACCTTGATGTGTTTGACCTATGTGGATATACCTTGTTTATCAAAGAAAAAATCCTAGGAATTGTGAACCAAAATCCATTATAGTTCAATTCTGGCACTTCACATTGTTTCCTATATGTTTTGATTTCCTTCTCATATTTCTCTCAGTTCCTCTCTATCCTCTCATATTTATAAATGAGGATTAATACATGTATAGTGAGGACGATAAAAGAGGATTATGATGGAACAACCTCATATTTTTGTGATTTTAAAGGTGAAGGGTTTCCAATTCCCTAGTCATCATCATTTGTTTCTTTGTGTGGCCAATCTATCCTTGTTCTTTGCAACTCGAATGTCTTTGGGACATAGGGGAAAGGTCTTTGTATGTGATGAGTTTTTGAGGTTCCCAATTCCATTTCAATGTTTCTTTGACCCTCTTGTCATTGCTCTATCTTGATTTGATTTTATCATTTCTCTTGGTTCATACACACCTAGCTCTCTTATCCCCCTCACAATTGTTTCCACTCAATTGCTTCCTATTAGGCCATAATGTACAACGAGTTAACTTATGTGAATATTTGCAATCCCATTTATCTGACGTGCATTCAAATGGGGAAATATAGAGCCATGCGATGCCATAAACCTCTAGGAAAAATACTTTGTGGATCATGTGAGTAGTCATCTAATTGTATTGAACATCAATCCATACATGTCTAAGTATGAACTAATTCAAAGTGTGAAACTAAGGATGGATCATTAAATAAAATATAGTTTCATTGAGAGTACCTTACTACTCAGATAATTATAGTAATTCTTGAGATAATACAGGCATGAAGTCTCAACACTTTAAAAGGATGAATTTATTAGATAAAAATTTGATGTAGGCTTGCCCCCTTCTTCGATCATGTGCCTTATGATTGCGATCCCTAACAACAAGACTCACGACCTTTATTACCTTGACAACCAACCTATCTACTAGTTTTCCTAAGATGTGCCTTGTGCTTGCAATCCATTTGATTGTTTTTCTCTTCCTAAGGAATCAAGTTTATGGTGGAATCACTTAATGATGCCAATGTCCAAGGGTGCACTTCTAAGTTCATCATTGAGAAGTCCAAGGCCCTTGACAAATGATAGTCACTTGGTTCATTCTATTTTCGTGAAGTATCACCAACATGATATATATGACCTTATCCAAGCTCATATAACTTAGTTAATCCATATCTAATTAATCACAATGCTTCAAATCAAATAAGAAATGTTGTAGGAGCTATAAAACCTTACAATAAATCTAAACAAAATATAGATATATATTTAAATGGGAAGATATTTGCTCATAAAGGTAAACAAATTTCATGTCATATAATTCCATACATGAACCCAAGATAATATGATATGTATATTAAAGAATATTAACGATTTATTTTTAAAAAGTTGATCAAGATTTTAAAGAAGATTAATGAATTATTTTTAAAAAAGTTGATCAAAATTATAATTTCATGCTTGCAGTTGGGGAAAATCACTTCACTTCATTTCATTATACCTATTGTGAATATGATGTGATATAATTTCTTGTCCTCAAGAATTTCTCATGTTCAATATTGTCCTAGTGATCCAAAGATCAGTGCCCAAATGCTAATGGCAATGTGCAAAGGATTGGGGTTTCATATTTACATAGATCAATGTTTGTAAAATGGTCCAATATTTAGGTTTCAGAGCCAGTGAATTCCCCTTTGGACTAATTACAAAATTTGGAGAATGGAAGGGCTTCGAGTCTTTTGTCAGAGGTTTTCCATGACCAAAATCGATTGCTTTTATGGCTTCCCTTAGTTCTCTACTAATTTAACAGATCAGACGGAGATGGAGGTCGACTTCCCATTCTAGATCATGTTTTACAATGTCAGATGGGACGAAGGAACCAGAGGTCTTGAGTTCAATCTTCTCAATGTCATTGATCTCTTCAACACTTCACAGTCATTTCACTACTCCTCTAATCAATATGGAAAATATGCAAGGGCTATAACACTTAGAGATGCTTTTTCCCTGGATGGATTGAGAGATGGAGCCCTCGTATCTAGAGAGGAAATCCAACATCTTGCTGGAGGTTGATATATAAAGGTTTGGTGTAATTTTTCCTCAAGTATGAATGATCTTACCCATTGTGTAATTTGATTGTATATCTCTAGTTAGTTTTGATTTCCTGTAAATATTGCTTTCAGGGTTTGGAGGTTTGGAGGTTGCTTTAGATAAGGTTGTCAATTCATAAGATAGTAAAAGGACAATAGGGTAAGGGTTCTTGTTGACACAGCGACCGTCGACAGGGGTTCACTTCGCACTGTCGTCAACAGACCATCAACATAACTCCCTTACACACTAGCCCAGAAAGGTTTTACCCTTTCTAGCAACACTCGCAGAGCAAGTGAAGTCTTACCCGAGATGAATAAGGGGGCTGCAGGAACCAAGTTTCCACAGTGGGGTTGAGGACATGCATCAAACACACATTGCACTCACAAAAACCATAGATTATTCCTTTCACATTATGCTAACAATTCATCATTCGCAGACTTAATACATAATGGACATTCACATCAACATGATTAAACTACTCAATTGCATTAACAGAAATTACCCAATCACAGAATATTGAACGTTTCACAAACATTTGTATTCACCATCTAGCAGAAGCAAAGGAAAAAGACAGAACCATAGTCGAACATCTTCATGCATTCATTAAAACCTGCGGAATGACCTTCGCAGAACATTCAATACCTCATAACGTGGATACGAAATAGATCAAAACTGGATCAAAACCTCAAAAGATCAATTCCCTTAGGCTTACAACCATACTCCTATTTATATGATACTAGGTGGTTACAAAATGGTCCACATGACCCATTTATAACAAACTAAACTACTTCCGCATTCTTGTCGACTCCTTATTCTTCACAATTGGGCCATTCTTCCGTGGGTGGTCCTTCTTTGTACTGTTGGCTTCTGCACTTCATGCGGACTAATCCCATGCCAACAAGCCCCCAACTAAAATTTGTGGCTTTCCGTCAAGCCACCTCAACCAGACACCTCCCATACTGGTCTCATCCGTCACTATGGTAAACTTCTGATGCTATTCTTGATGTCTAGAGAACGATGTCATGTACTTCTAGAACTCATCCTCTAGTCTCTTGAAACCTTGATCATCTACCTCTTTTGTGCTTGATCGTGTGCTTCAGGCTTGCTGCGACCTGGGGAAAAGTTCATCGTCATCGCAAAATTGTGAAACAGGCTAGCTTCTCTGGGACATCTGTTTCGCACATTTGACCGTTTGCTGCTGGAGCCAAGGGACCTCCACCCCTGGTGTTCTGGTGGTCGGGGATACCACAACTCTTCTAACTACCACCGCATTCTTAGACATCTCGGGTGATACCTCGTTCCTGTTCCTCCCAAGTGTCTGCGACGCTTCCTTCATTGGTTTTTCATGCATGGTCGTCATTCTTGCTCTTAGCGCACTTGGATTGCTCCCTCTCAAAATGAAGTGTACCATTTCAACTATCTCACTTCCCTTTTCCAAAACTGCCTTGGGATTTCTCACTCAGCCTCCTAACTCTCTACATCTAACTTAGTGACTCGTATCATACAATTCCCTGGTTCTCCTCTCTGGACTTCCATTACTCCGATTTGCATTCTTCAATCCCTACATCGGTATTTATGCTTTCTTCTTGACACTTGATCTTCATTTGAAAAATATTATCCCCAGCCATCTGAATCTATCATCAAATTCTCCACCATCTTCCGGTGATGTTGATCCTACTCGGATTTGAATCCCGCATGCCAAATGTGCGAGGCATCGATGAGCGTCCTGGAAGGCCATGCTTTCTGCATGCTCTCGATTCTTTGTCATTATTGTTTTTTTTTTCCCATTCCTTATCCGCTATGTTCCTAGTCATGGTGGTAGGGATTCAACAGATTCCCATTTACTAGCTTTGGCAACAACCTTCTGTCTAAGCTATTCAACTACACCGCCCCTCCATTAGTAACAAAATCTATCTTGTAGGGACCCAACCAATGCATCTGTAACTTACCTGGGTGTTTCGCAAACTTACTGTCATATAGCAGAACCGTATCTCCGCATTGAAAGTGCTTTGGTTTAACGTGTCAATCATGCCAAGCCTTTTGTTGATCCTTCTCTACCTTCTAATGAAATCCTGTGATGAACCGATCCTCATCGAGCTATACCAATTGTGCCAATCGTTCTTCTAGTGCTTCATCATCGCTCATTCCTGTAGCTATTGCGATGCGTAGAATGGGGACAATATAATCCATCGGCATGATAGCTTCTTTTCCATATACTAGCTTGAATGGGGTTTGGACGATCAAGCGTTTGCAAGTTGTGCGATACACCAGAAGTATCGCGGGGATCTTCAAATCCCAATAATCCTGATTCGTGTTGCATACCTTTGTGAGCGCATGCTCCAGGATTTTGTTAAATGCCTCCACTATTCCATTTTTTGTGGATGGTAAGGGGTGCTCTTCCTGTGCTGAATTTGAAATTCCTCTGTCATTGTTGTGATTGTATGATTAACAAAATGAGTCCCTTGGTCACTCATTAGTATCTTTGTGAGCCCAAACTTGGTGACCACATTTTCGAAGAGAAATCATGATGTCGTCATAGTGGAGCAATCCTTCACCAGTGTTGCTTCCTCCCATCACGTCAAGTAGTCCGTCGCAATGATTATGTAGCGAAACCCTGTTCTTTTTCCTAGTGGGTTGATGGGACCCATGAAGTCAACTTCCCACTTTTCAAAATCTTGCAGTGTCAATTGAGGTACTAGGGGCATTTCGTCCTGTCGTGATGGCTTCCCTGTCTGTTGACATATGTTGCATCTTTTAGCATAGTCTGCATCATCTCCATGCATCATCGACCACCATAGTCATGCTCGAAGGATCTTCCTTGTAGTGGTGCATCCTCCGTAGTGTCCCCCAATGATCCCATCACGAGCTTCTGCGAGAATCCTTTCCTGCTCATGAGGGAGGATGTATCCGCGAAGTATCTCATCTAGTCCCATCTTATACAATTGTCCTGCAATCAGTTGAAAATTGACAGATCTGACGACTAGCTGCTTCTTCTGAGTGGTGGTGTATCCTACTGGCGCCTCTCCTATTGCTAAAAATTGAATGACTTGTTCATATGATCGTCGACCATTCCAACCCTGAACAACTGAGCATGTAGAAATCCTTCGTCAATTCTCCTTGGCTCTTCCCCGGACTCTATCCATGACAAGTGGTATGGTCCTGCATTCAGTCATCCTAGCTTTATGATTATCTCAAAATCAAATTCCTGGAAGAGTAATAGCCATCGACAGATCTTCCCCCCCAACAAAGGCTTGTTCACCAGGTATTTAAGTGTCGAATGATCAGTGAATATTTTCAAGTGGCCCCCTAAGAGATAGTGCCGAAACTTATGTAAGACGTAGACCATCTCCAACCCCTCCCTTTTTGTCATCGTGTAATTCTTCTCCGTAATAGACAGCTTTCTACTTGCGAATGCTATCGAGTGGTCTATTGCACCTTCTCCTGGTTGGGCCAAGATGACGCCTAATGCAGCTAATGATGCATCGACGTGAACGTGGAACTCCTTTGTCCAATCTGAAAATGTGAGGATGGGTGATGTGACCATCTTTTCTTTTTATATGTCCAGACTCTTCTGGCATTCTTCATTCCATTCAAACATGGCGTCTTTCTTCAACAACTTTTCCATTGGGGCCGTGATCGCTGCATATCCTCTGATAAATTTCCTGTAGTACCCTATGTGTCCCAATGTCGCTCTCAATTGCTTGACTATTTTCGGTGGTGGTAGGTTGACAATAATTGCAATCTTTGCAGGATCGACTAGCATTCCTTCCTTGCAAACTATGTGCCCTAGTAAGTCCCAAATGGAGCACAAAAAATGCACTTTTTCAGGTTCAATGAAATTTGGTGTTGTCGACATCTTTCCAACATCAATTACAGATTTGCAAGATGATCCTTGACCAACCCATACACTATCCAGTCATCCATATATACTACCAAAATTTTTTGGATGTAGTCTTTGAAGGCGGAAACGACTAGTCTGGAGAAGATTTCCAGTCCATTCTTCAATCCAAATGGCATCATCGTATACTGAAAACATCCCCATTCAGTGACAAAAGTTGCCTTGTGTCGATCCTCCTTTGCAATTTTGATCTAGTGATAACCCGAAAACCCATCTCTAAAGGAGTATATTTCCTGACCTCCCACTCCTTCGAGCACCTCATCTGTGAATGTTGTTGGAAACGGGTCGTGTAAGCATGCATCATTCAAGTTCCGTAAGTCGACACATATTCGAACTTTGCCAGTTCTCTTGTCCTGGACCACCATCGGACTGATCCACTATGATTCTTCCACTAGTTCTATGATTCCTGCATCCATAACTCTCTCTAGTTCAATTTGTACTCTCTCCTTGTACCTTGGATTCAACCGGTAGGGTCGCTGCTTGACTAGCTTTGCATCAGGTTTCAGAGGGATTTTCATTTATCCTAAGTCCCCGAAAATTCCTTTCATCTCTGAGAAATTGGTTGGGAATAAAGTCCTAAAACTCATGAAACAAATCAATCATCTTCACAATAGTTGATTCATCCCAATAATCACCAATACTTGTGAACTTCGGGTTCTCCTCCGACCCAATGTTTACTTTCTTGATCTTTAGCGGTTGCTGGAACTTGTCGGAAGGTATTTCCAGTTCCTCGACACTACCACTTCCTTCCGACTCTAGCACATATATAGCCCTAGGATCATCCTTTTCATCTGGTTCTCCTATGATATTGTAGCATTCCATTAACGTTTCTAGTGTTGCAGTCCATTGAAGCCCCAACAGTTTCTCTGTCGGGATTGCTTCAAATAATTTCTCCTGAATCACCTGTAATGCACTATGGATGAAGGGGTTCTCGTCTGAGAAACTGAATGTTTGGCTAAAGACAACTGTTAACTGATCCCAAGACAGTGTTTTGCATCGCAGTTCTGTTGCGACATACAAATTCCATGGTACTTCATCCAGCATGTGAATAAATGCATGGACCCACTCCTGTTTCGCTCGAGGTCCCCATCTACTTTCGCACTCAACCAAATGCACCTTTGGGTCACCTCTTCCATCAAAATTCCTCCCACTATATCCTTCCACATCGCCGAACCTAACCATCATTAGGTGGTGACATAGTGGCCAGGTAGTTATGGTGGACTTGTGCTCTTCCCACCATCGTGTCGGTGTATCCTTCAGGGATTCTTCCAAGGCTAAGAGTCATTTTGGTTCTGCCACTTTTTCCTCAAATTCAGTGAGAAATGTAGCCAAATTGGGAAATCCTTCATATGTTTGTAGCTCGTACTCTTTTGTGGCTACCCTTCACAATGACTGAGTGATCCTTGCGCACCTCCTAAATGACACTTAATGCAGCCAGTTCTACCAATTTTCTAGTGCTTCATTTGAATATGATGACGCTGAACTGCTACTGCGCCATCGCAAGTCTCCGTCCATAGTACGGTTGATATAATCTTCATAAATGTTGTATACATTATCCCATCCCTCAGTGAACTCATCCATCGACGATTCTACTGTTGATGTATTTGTAACTTTGGAAGATATTCACTTGTATACCATATGTATTACATTTTTACTTTATTGTATCCCCAACGGAGATGTATTATTCCTCCGATTGGAAGTGTCGTCATTTGTATTTACAAGTGTCGCAGGTTACATTGTAAGTGTCGTCATTTGTATTTGATGGGTTATTAGGCCTCCTCAGGAAGTCATCCCATTTAGGGTTAAAGGAAGGTCAAGTTAGTGTATAAACATAGAGTGTGTCTCTCTCATTTCACTCATTCACTCACTCATCCAACTTGCATAGTTGAGAGAGAGGAGTGCGCACAAGTGGAGGAGGAGGAGTTGCTGAAGACATCTATATTTTGGCATTTGATATTTCTTATCCTTGTATTAGTGCTGATTCTATCTCCGAGGAAGTTGTGGGGTTTTTCACCTTCTTGGTTTTCCCCGGTGAAATGCTTTGTGTTCATTGTCTCTTATGATTGTTATGATGTGCATGTTATTCTCTTAGTGATCCTATTGAATGAAATTATTGAAAAATTAACATGGTATCAGAGCTGAACTAAGAAGAAGACATTGTATAGTAGAAGAAGCTAGGGCTTCTGGTTTTTGGGGTTTCTTTCCACAGGTCATCAAAGGCAAGAGGAGGCTAGAATAGAGAAGGGCTTTGCAATAGAAAAACCTAGTCATATTGGAACATTCGCTATAGCTTCATTTCTGAGAAGGTTCAGGATCTAGAACTTTTATAGAACGAAGATAACATCCCCTTGTACCTTGTGTTTGAAGAACAACATCTGATTCGCTATAATTTCTGATTTATGATCCATACAAATTAGGGTTTCTGCCTATTCCAGATCTCAGTCATAAGCAGGTCACCTAGGGAAAAAGGTTATAACTTGGGCTAGGAAGATCCAAATGAAATTGTGTAAAAAGTGTTAGTAAGAGAACGGATTGTAGTGTCACAGGTTTGGGTTTCAAAGACCGAAGTTGAACCAGTGACACATGGAACTTCGTACAATTTCACTATCTTGTTTCATCCCATAAACAGGTCACGTTACAACACTTGGCATAACTCTCTCTTGGAGAATCCAATTGAGATAAAAACTGTGGGGTTGGAAATATAACAAGACAGGATACCAAAGGCCAAAGTTTCAGACCCCGAGGATCCGAAATTTTTGAGTTACACTAGAAACATTACAATCAATTCTAGAAGGTCAAATTTGGAATTTCCACACCAGCTTTCTCATCCAACTCTCAGCATTTAAGTGGTAAGATATAAATATTTTATTTCCATTTGATTTTCTCATTAAGATGTCTCACCACACCAAGCTTGAGGATAAGCTTGAAGGGGCTGATTATTTCCTAGCATGGAAGTATAGGATTGGGTTAATCCTAGAAGAGAATGAATTGGACACCTACATAAAAGAAGAGGTTCCATTTCCAGAGGGAGATGAGGCTAAGGCCTTACACAAGAAGAACTTGGTCAAGGACAAGATAATCATTGCTGATTATATCAAAGACCATCTCATTCTCCATGTGTCTTCCCTAAAGACACCTAAGGATATGTTTGACTCCTTGACCAAGTTGTTTGAAGGAAAGAACATAAATCGGAAGATGACTCTGCAGAACCAATTGAAAGGGGTAAAGATCCAGAATGGAGAGACCATCCAATACAAATTTACTAAGGTCTCTCAAATCAAAGAACAACTTGAAGCTATGGATGAAGTAGTGGAGAATGGAGAAATTGTAATGACCACATTGAATGGCCTTCCTAGGTCATGGGACTCCTTCATCCAAGGTATTTGTGCAAGAAAGAAATTGATCTCCTTCAGTAGACTATGGGAGGAATGCTCACAAGAAGAAGCTAGGCTTGTGGCCAAAGAAGAGAAGATGGGAAGTGAATACCAAGCTCTCATAGCACACACCAAGCAAGATAAGTTCAAGAGGGAGAAATATCATCACAAGAAATCTTCTCACTTCCATAAAAAGAAGAAAGATCTCTCTCACATTAGATGCTTCTCTTGTAATGAGAAGGGACACTATGCCTCAGAATGTCCCAAGAATAATAAAGACTTCAACAACAACAACAACAACAAGAAGAATAACAAGAAGAGATTTCATGCTCATGCTGCTGAGGACGATGAACCTCATAGGAAGAAGACCAGGGCAAAAAGTGAAGACTCTTCAAGTGATGAAGAATATGTTCTAATCTCTGCTCTCACAGGTACTGTTACACATGGGTGTAATGAATGGCTTATTGATAGTGGGGCTTATAAACATATGACAGGATTCAAAGAATCTCTTATGGACCTATCTAAACATGAGTCACCTCACAAGGTGAAACTTGGGGATGACTATCAATATCCTATAAAAGGAAGTGGTGAAGCTTCCTACAAGTTAGACTCAGGAAAGTATTTAAAAATGAAAGATGTTCTATATGTACCTGGACTCAAGAAGAATCTTCTCTCCATATCATCTTTGGATGAAAAGGGAATGAGAGTTGCATTTGTGGATGGCCAAGTACTCATGTGGACAAAAGGAAATACCATAGATGATGCAATAGTGATTGGGCAGCAAGAGGGAGGATTGTACAAATTGAAGGGACAACCTGAACATGCCATGGTACATGAATCCTTGGAGCCAAGTGAACTTTGGCATAGAAGGCTTGATCATGTGCACTATAGAGCACTACCAATTGCAAGCAAAGCAGTAGAGGGTCTTCCTGAAATCCATTCAAAGCATGAAGGTGTTTGCAAAGGATGTGCAAAAGGAAAGAACAAAAAGAAGGCATTTCCAAGCAGTGAAAGCAAGGAAAAAGGAACCTTGGAGATTATCCACTCCGATGTATGATGTTTGATGTCATCTAGTTCTCTAAGGGGGTATGTATACTATGTTTCTTTCATTGATGATTTCTCTAGGAAGACTTGGGTTTATTTCTTGAAGAATAAAGATGAAGTGTTTGATAAGTTCAAGGAATTCAAAGCCTTGATAGAAAATCAAACTGATAAGAAGATCAAGACCTTTAGATCCGACAATGGCATAGAATTCACTTAGGAGACTTCAAGAAGTTATGTAGTGATTCAGGGATTAAGAGGGAGTTGAACACTCCTTACAATCCACAATAGAATGGGGTTGTAGAAAGGAAGAATAGAACAATCATGGAAGCAGCACAAGCAATGCTTCATGACCAAGATCTACCCATGCACTTATGGGTAGAAGCAGCAAGGCCATGGCCACACCTATGGCATCGAACCTGAAGCTATTGAGTGATGCTTCATCAGAGTCGGTTGATGCCACGATGTATCGTCAGATGATTGGGTCCTTGATGTATCTGACGAACATGAGACCATATATTTTCTTTGCGGTGAACACCTTGAGCCAGTTTCTAACATATCCTAGACATGTTCACCTGATTGTTGTAAAGCATATTTTGAGGTACCTGAAGGGTACGATTGATTTTGGGATCAGTTATGATGAGAATCAAAAGTGTAACCTGGAGGGTTATGTTGATTCAGATTGGGTAGGCAGTGCTGCAGATAGGAAGACCACTTCGAGGTGTTGCTTCAGTATGGGATCAGGTGTGATCTCTTGGTTTAGTAAGAAGCAATCCTACATAGCACTAAGTACAGCCGAAGCAGAGTAAGTCACAGCTTGTTTGGCTAGCTGTGAGGAAGTATGGCTAAGGAAGCTACTGTCTGATTTATTTGATATCCAGTTGGATGCTACTTGTATCTATTGTGACAATGAGAGTTGTGTGAAGTTGTCATAGAACCCAGTGGTCCATGACAAGTCGAAGCATATCGAGATCAAATATCATTATATCATGGATATGGTGCAGAGAGGAGCAGCGAAGCTCTAGTATGTTGCGATAGATGAGAAGATTGCAGATGTGTTGACCAAACCACTAGCCAGAGTGAAGTTCGAGTACTTCAGAGAGAGTCTTGGTGTTCTTTAGATAGAAGATACTTCGAGGAGGAAGTGATGGGACACATTTGCAGGAGCCATTCCAAGCATGGTGGTAGGAGGATCCTACCCATGGCTATGGATGTAAGCGTTGTGTGATGAGCATCAGGACAATGCTCTAGATGATGTGCATCAAGATGATGCTATGTATATGATCAGGATGATCATGTGATGATGATGAGCATCAGGACGATGCTCCAGATGATGTGCATCAGGATGATGCTATGTATATGATCAGGGTGATCATGTGATGATGATATGCATCAGGATGATGTACTGTATGATGATGATTAGTATGATCATGAGTATCAGGTTGATATTTCGTGGCCATGGACAGGTTGTGCAGTTGCATAGAAAATATCCTGGAGATCCGGACAGGTTGTACTAGGCACATAAAATATCATGGAATGCTCTTTAGAGATCTTGCAGGATGCAAGATACTCTTTTAAGGTTTTGCAAGGGTCGCATAGAAAAGATCCTGAAGATCCGGGTAGGTTGTGCTAGGCATGAAAAATATCTTGGGATTCCCTTTAGAGATATTGCAGGATGCAATATACTCTTTTAAGGTTTTGCGAGTTCACATGTAAAAGATCCTGGAGATCCAGATAGGTTGTGCTAGGCACAGAAAAGATCCTGGGATGCTCTTTAGAGATCTTGCATGTTGCAAGATACTCTTTTAAGGTTTTGTGAAGGTCACATGTAAAAGATCCTGGGAGATCCGATAGGTTGAGCAATAAGCTCGTAAAAGTCCTGGGATGCTCTTTCGACATTTTGTTGATGCACGTAATCAGCCCTGAGGATTCCACAGGATGGCCAGATATGATGAAGACCTACAGGAGGCTAGGCCTACAGCCAACATGAAAAAGGGATGGCTCTGTATAAATTCCTATGAAAAGAAGAATTCAAAGATAGCACCAATGATTGAGATGACGAGTACAGCAGCAGTGACGATGATGCTCTATGATCCAGTGATGATGATCCAGCTCTGGAATTGAAGACTTGTGCCTATATGTATTGATGATCTGTGTCAAGAGAATACATTCCTAGTTAAGAGGGAGTGTTGATGTATTTGTAACTTTGGAAAATATTCACTTGTATATTGTATGTATTACATTTGTACTTTATTGTATCCCCAATGGAGATGTATTATTCCTCCGATTGGAAGTGTCGTCATTTGTATTTACAAGTGTCGCAAGTTACATTGTAAGTGTCATCATTTGTATTTGATGGGTTATTAGACCACCTTGGTTGGGTCATCCCTATATGAGTCATGTGGATGGGTTATTAGGCCTCCTTAGGAAGTCGGCCCAGTTAGGGTTAAAGGCAGGTCAAGTCAGTGTATAAATAGAGAGTGTGTCTCTCTCATTTCACTCATTCACTCACTCATCCAACTCGCATAGTTGAGAGAGAGGAGTGCACACAAGTGGAGGAGGAGTAGTTGTTGAAGACATCTATCTTTTGGGGTTTGATATTTTTTATCCTTGTATTGGTGCCGATTCTATCTCTGAGGAAGTTGAGGGGTTTTTCACCTTCTTGGTTTTCCCCAGTGAAATGGTTTGTGTCCATTGTCTCTTATGATTGTTATGCTATGCATGTTATTCTCTTAGTGATCCTATTGAATGAAATTATTGAAAAATTAACGTCTACATACCTTTGCCCTTCCACGGGGTCAAGCGACAACCCTTATCTCCTGGTTCTCAAATGACATAATTGTTTTCTTGAAGTTGATGATAGATAGATTATCCATTGCCCAGTCAATCCCTAGAAGTGCTATGTAGGGGCTGCTATTGTCCATAATTTTGATCACACCGAAATATGCATACGTCTTGAGGACTTCAATCTCAACTAGGACTTGGCATAACCAACCGAGCAGGGTGACCTTACTCTAGTTGGATAGGTGCAGTTGCATTGGGGACCAATCCAACTACGATTTCCCCATCGTTTCCCATGTCTGTTTAGTCAGGATGTTCACGTCCGACCCCAAGTCCAAGATAATGGAGTCGACATCGAATGCTCCAATTTGTGCAGGCATTCACATCTCCCATCCCGTTTTTCTCTTGTGTATGCGATTCACCGTCCACTCCAGCCATGCAACCTCCCATCAATGCAACAGGTTGGCTATCTCTGTCAATGCATCCTGATATTTTGACAGTTCCAGGCAACTCTCCAAAAAGGCTCGTAAGGTGTTTTCTCTCCTCTGCAAGTTCGTTGTGTCAAATAGCAGTGGCATGTCATATGTAACTGTGTCTTGCTGAAGAGGTGATTGCTTCAACTACCTTAATGCCTCCTGTGATTTCAAAAAAATGTCCCTTTATGCTTTCGCATCAAATGTGACTTATTTCCTTATTTTCGGTCGGACGCCGGCCTGTGACTTATCAGCCCCTATCACAACTCCTCCCCGAGTCACAATTCCAACAGTCGCCTCTTGACTCCAAAATTCTATTGAGATTTTATGTACCACTGGAAGATTTTGATGTTGATTTTGATTTTGTGGAGGTGGGGGCAGGTTATTAGTTTGCCACTTTGCAATGAGATGAGGATAATCTTTGACCCCATGGTACACAGTGTTGCAATACCTGCACTGTGGTGATGGATTTGGGAAATCCATCTGATGATGCCCTTGTTGACCACAATTATAACATATTATGGGTCCTCGACCTAATCTAGCATCTCCTCCTCGATTGAAACCAGTGCCTCGACCTCCGTGGAACCCCCCTTTGACTCCTCCCCATGGTGCCCCGTATGGTGTGTACTGTGGTTGATTTTTTTTGGTTACAGATATGCAGTAAACCATATTGCAACTGGTGAAACTGTGATTATAGAAACTGCGGTTGGCCATACTGTGACTGATCGTACAGTGGCGACGGGTTATACTGTTGGGGTTGCTGATTATACTGAGTCGAAGGTTGATTATCCTTGTGGTTGTTCTTCTCCTGTCATGAAGTATGTAGCCACAATCCTTTCTTGGAGTAGGCCATAAGCTCTGCAATTGTTCTCATCGTGGCCATCCGATTTACATAACTTGCAATACAAGTTCGCTGGTTTCGACACTATCTTCTGCAGGTACGCACACTCTTCAGGTCGATGGCGTCTCATCTGGAAGACACGACACCAAGGAAACCCTTCCTGACTAAGGGGATTTGGTGCACCTGATTGCAAATATTCTTGAAAGTCTAGGCACTGATCATTGTGGTGTCCTTCTGTCCTATATCTAGCGCACTAGACATCTTCACGAGCCTCTTTTCCTTTCTTCATGTCTTGCAGTTGGATCTTCAAGTTTTCTAGCTGTGCTTGTATTCGATCCATGCCCAAACCCATTTCGTCGATTGGTGAATCCTCCAGCTTCATCGCGATCTCCAGCGCTTCTTCCTGAGTCTCTACCTTTTGTTGCAATAGTGGTCCACGAATGTGCGGCACCAACCCAACGATAAACCATTCTTTGTGATGCATATCATTCATCCCAAAAATCACCTTTGCCATTAGTGTTTTGTATCGCTAGTAGATGTCCCATACTGACTCATTGGGAAATTATTTAATTTCTTTGAGCTCAGTAATGTACTGCGACTCAGATTTTGTCTTCCTTAATTTATCGATCATCCCTTCTTTATTTCTAGCAATGTTCTCCCTTGAGCTCCTGTCGGTACCTTAGTAAACTTTATATACCAATCTAGCGCACGACCCCTAAGGGTCGTCGCTATTTGTCCCTTCTTTATATCTTCATCCTGGACCTACTTCATAGTCCATACAAACCAGTATTGTTCAGGATCCTCGGTCCTGTTACCTTGGAAGGTTGGTATATTCGCTTCGTCCACCATTCTTGTACTTCTGCTATTATTGTTTACTGATGCACTACTCTTACTACTGTTTTGGAATGTAGAAAAACTCTACGAATAACTTGTCTTTGCTTTTATCAAATTCTGAGTAGTGCACGGAGTTGAAGGTACATTGTAGCTTAGGGCCCGTCCTTCTCCTGCTTCTGGGGTAGCTTGTTCACTTTATTCGTCGCAATAAGGTCGCTTCATCCCTTTGGGTCCTGTTTCACAGTATTCTGTTCCAATCCTCTTAGGAGACTCTCTCTAAGTCCTCCTCTTCTTCTCAGGATGCCAGAATATCACCCCACTCCTCAAGGTACCACACTCTTCATCAGCATCCCTTAAAAAATCATCGTCGCTCATGTCCATCTACCCCACATCTTTCTACTGGACCTGCATCTACACGGTACCCACAAATTTCACATACCGGATCCTATACTCATCAAAGTTCATCCTCAATATGCCCTTTTTGCAGACGAGCATCTTAAAGCATAGTTTCAATGACAGTAGGAATCTCCCCTTGGGTCCTTTGAAAATTTCCTTTCCGCATCGCTATATGATTTGATTGTGTCTACTGCGAACTTAGTAATATATCCCTCCAGGATACTATCCACCCAGAAATCGACATCCCTTGATACTGTATTGTCGACACGTTTCACCTATCGAATCAACTCTAGATTCCAATGGTCTGGTTCAGTCTTTTGGAAATGGTTCTTCTGAAACATTAGCTGTGCTAACCACTCATGCACCAGTACTGGGAATTTGCAGAAGAATATCTTGTGGATATCTGAATAAATGTACTTCTATAACCAATTTCTTACTGTCTGTCCTGGGTCTTGCTTTTCTCCTTCTGCCAATTCTTCTACCCTCTTGTCAAACGAGTCTTGGATCTTCGATTTTGTCGGGTGCCACAAAATATCCTCTTCTTCTCCTCTTCATGGTCCCGGAAACGGAACCATTTGTTGACATAGCAACTGTCAATAGGGGTTCACTTTGCACTGTCGTCAACAAACCATCAACATAACTCCCTTACGCACCGGCCTAGAAAGGTTTTACCCTTTCCCGTAACACTCGCAGAGCGAGTGAAGTCTCACCCGACATGAATAAGGAGGCTACAGGAACCAAGTTTTCATAGTGGGGTTGAGGACTTGCATCAAACACACATTGAACTCCCTGAAACTAGAGATTATTCCTTTCGCATTATGCTAACAATTGATCATTCACAGACTTAATACATAATGGACATTCACATCAACATGATTAAAATACTCATTCGCATGAACAGAAATTAACCAATCGTAGAATATTAAACATTTCACAAACATTTGTATTCACCATCTAGCAGAAGCAAAGACAAAAGATAGAACCATAGTCGAACATCTTCATGCATTCATTAAAACTTGCGGAATGACCTTCGCAAAACAATCAATACATCATAACGCGGATGCAAAATAGATCAAAACTAGATCAAAACCTCAAAAGATCGATGCCCTTAGGCTTACAATCATACTCCTATTTATACGATACTAAGTGGTTAACAAAATGGTCCACATGACCCATTTCTAACAAAGTAAACTACTTTCGCATTCTTGTCGGCTCCTTATTCTTCGCAATTGAGCCATTCTTCCGCGGGTGGTCCTTCTTCTCACTATTGGCTTCCGTACTTCATGTGGACTAATCCCATGCCAACGGTTCTCGTTTCAAGTGGGCCAAGACACCAATTATTATGATTCTTTACCAAATGTTACTTTTGAGGCTAAGAAGGAATATTACATGAGCTTATCCAAATCAACTAAAAGTCATTTTCAGAAAAAAATTTCCACTTATATCCTCCACTGAGGATATTTCGTGTTTATTCTTTTTGCAATTTATTGGGAAACTGCTTTTACGTTTTAGGCAACTTGTGTACATATGTTTGATGTATGAAATTAAGTCATTCACTATGAACCATCTCCCATGAGCATTATTCAATAATGGTAGAATTTTTCAAGCATCGAGGAAACATAAGTCCTGTTAAAGAGACGACTTATGAAGTTTCCCTGTTTTACCTTTCTAGGAAGTTTGTGTATATTTGATGTATAAAATTTACAAAAACTTATATATTTTCTTTAATACTATATAATATTACAACAGGGGTTTTCCTAGTTGGTGAAAGAAAGGTACTTTTATTGCTCCATTAGAGTTTGAAACTCAGATTCCCTCAAGTGACATGATTATACCTCATGTGTTGGTGTGCCTCCACAAGGGAGCTGTTTATTGTGGATGGAGCTAGCTGCAACTCCAGGAAGACTTTGGTGGAATAAATATTTGATAGTTGCAGTTACTTATCCAAAGGGATGTTTTCTTTATCTTGTGAGATGCTTCTATTGTCTATTACATTGCAATATTCAAATCAAATAGTTGTTGCTTTCTAGTGTTCATCTAAAGCATTTCATCCATGTATATTTATGACTATGTATATGATATTGCTCATCTTTATATTTAACAATGTTAAGAATACTCTTTTTTAATACTTCAACATTACCTGCTCAATGTAACATTGGAAAAAAATTAAAGAAGCATGTGTTTCCTTGGAAACAATTGCAAAAGCATGAACAATTTTCCAAATGAATTAAAGACACTTCAATAGCATATTGTGTAAACAATAAAGGAAAAATATGGACTTCTTTGTCTAGGTAAATTTAGTTATTACCGTTGTCTAAGTCAGAAATGCTTGGATATTTATTACTCATTGGAAGGAGAAAGTAACAAAGAGAAAAATGGACATTGGAAGGAGATGGAGAGGGGAAGGAAAATTGAAATTATTGACCATAGATTGCTATAAGAAGTCATTGCAACTAGTAAACATTAGTAATATAAGGGGTAGTTGATGCCCTTTTTCTTTGAAATATGCCTCTTATGATTTACTAAATATAATAAAAATATATCACATTGCAACATAACACATGTGGGCATTACCCTTTGAGCTACTACCTAAATGAGGTTAAATCCAATTGACATCAAATTAATGCCAACCTTAAGCCCAAAAGTCAATATTACTATATAAAAATGTCTAATAAAGTCCCCAAAAGGTGAGCAATAAACATGATCATGTATCATAAATACTTAAGTTCATGGAGTTGATGTTGTTGCTGAAGGTGGAGGATTCTCATTAGGCGGTAAGGAGAGGTTCATCAAGCACTAAGAGATCCCATGCATCATTCACCTCATCCTAAGTATTCACCATGTTAGAAATAATCCAAGGGGGCGTAGGTGAACTTGTCATTGGCATATGATATTGGCTCTTTTTTTGGTGCTACACGACCAACTTTTGTGAGACCTTGTGTCTTTCATGAAGTTGTTTTTCTGTTGGTTGTAGTTGACGGTAGCTTGATCCCTTGTTTATTGCTGAGATGCACTTAGTGATAAATCCTTCATAGGGTTTCACAGAGATCCTTATCATTGTATAAGACACCCTTCCCTAGTACTTCAACATTTGGAAAAGTTGTTTAAGTCCAAGCCACCTAGTGAACTTGTGCTTCAGTCCGTGGACATAAATTACACATGATTGCCACTTTATCATCCCAAGAAAAAAATTGATTAATATCTCAAATCTTGAATTCAATATTATTATAGAATTTCCAACGATGAAAAAATTTCTCTACTCTTAACAACTGCCAAGTTGATTCAAAATTTGAAGTCTAGATTATGTTGTTTCCAACAATGTGGCCTTCCAAGTAATTGGGTTGCATGAAATGTGACCATAGAGACCCATGGTCCAATTTCAAACTACTATTGCTTTTCTGCAAAACCAAAAAAGATGTTTGGGAGTTATAAACTGACCATGGAAAGTGCAAGTGCATAAGGCCACATTTAGATATCATCTATGTTGCATGGTTATTGTTCATAGAAATATAGATCCCATACTCACCGCTTCCTGTTCTCAGGATATTTGGAGTGGATATGAAATGCTCCAAATTCATATGTACATGTACCAGTACCATACAAATTTTTTGGGAGCATTCTTGTTGGAGCATAGGCCGCAGCTATGGTAAAGCTGCCAAATTTTGGGGAAAAAGCACTAAGTTTTGAAGGAAAAGTGCTTATTTTGAGGAAAAGCACCATTTTTGGGCAGAAATGAACAGTGCGCGGTATGGCGCCAGATGGACGAGCTCACCGCAGATTGAGGGCCGAAAATCGCGGAGCTCGTGCGCACAAGTCAAAAGAAAGAGTAAATAAGGTGGCTGAGTAGAAAGCTCAACCACCATAGTAAATGAAGCAATGGAATAGAGGGCTCAGCTACCCTCATTAAGGCAAAGTACAGGAGTTATGGTTGCTCGGACCAAGGAAGAGCAACGGGCCGAAGCATTGAAGGCGAAGGACAAGGAGCAAAGAACGATGAAGCGGCGCCCATACCCGCGATCTACGCCGAAAATCGTGAAGTTTGCAGGAAGCTGCGACGTGACTGCAAGAGGCGCCTACAGTACACCTAGCCGTGTCAGCGGTTAGGGTTTTTGGGGATCACTGTTGGGAAAGGCCCACAGTTTTGTAAAGGTGCGACCCTTAGGGCCACCTATATATAGGTGTAATTGAAAAAGGGAAAAGGGTTGGTTAGGTAGTTAGATAGTTGATAGCCACTGAGTCACTTGTATTGCTGTGTCTTGTAAAGCTGTTAATGATCATTTTTGTGCCTGTAAGTAGGCCACGATCTCGCAAGAGACCGCTTGGCGTAAAGGCCATTGTATGTATCGACCAGTCGCAAGAGGACTGAGAGGGGAATGTAATTGTATGTCTTTGTCATTGTAATATCTGTAGAAGAAGAGAATAGATCTAAGAGAAGGGCTCCCAGCTGTGTGCGTGGAGTTTCCCAGAAAGATCTAAGGCTGCAGCTGTGTGCACAGCGGAACTGTGTTATCCCCATCTCAAGATAATATAAAACACAGTTCCCATGGACATGGATTCCCTCTTGGAAGTGAACCACATAATTCTTGTTGTTGTGGTGATGCTTTACGTGATTGCATTTCTTTGCTTTACTGTCTATGTTTCCATGAATATTTCACTATCTTTATGAATGAGTATGTAAAGTAAATCCTTGAAGCTCCCTTAGAAGTGTACTTGTGCATTGTCGAAGGAGTCTGTAAGAACACTGTCGTCACAGCGCTTAAGGAGTGTGTTACTGCACTGTGGCGCAAGGGCAGAGACGATACATAGTGTGTCGGAGGTAGCGAGTAAAAGACTCGTGCGCAGGTGCGGAGCTACCATGCAGCTAGGCTGAGAAGAGTGAGTTCCCGCACTGTAGCGCTGTGAGACCTGTGAAAGGGTAAGACGCTCTGTTCCCGGGTTACCTGCAAGAAGGGAGGGGAGAAGACTGTAGACTCCACACCACCTAGGTTAAGGAAACCTGATACCTTAGCCCCCCATAGCCACTTCGAGTGAGACTTCGGGCTGCTGCGTAGCTCATTGCCGAAAGGGCCAGTGCGCCAAAGGGGTGTTTGTTGCTGCGCATCCTGAAAACCCGGGTCTGTCCAGAAAGCAACCAACAAATGGTTCTGTTGCCGGGACTTGAACCCTATTATTTTGAAGGCAGTGTGGTGATGGAATCCTACAGCTAAAGAAATTCAAGAGTGGTTTGATTCAAAGGATAGAGAGTTCGCTGAACGTGAAAATAGAATCCCTAGGCTTCAGATAGAGGACTGGTTGTAGAAGCATATTTATACTAAGCTTCACGAAATCTTCTTTGTAACATTTGCAATCGAGTTGCATGAGTGGGTATCCAAGCTAGCAGATACTGAACCCACTGTGCATGTTGATCAACCTATCATTTGGACGCCTGAGCTAGTTAGCATTGTGAAGCGGGTAGATAATCCTATGTCCCGCGCAGTAGACTTTTGGTTGAACAGTCTGCTGGAAGGTTTCATCACCAAGTTTGCAGTAGATACGAGAAAAAGCTTCAGTGAGGCTGAGAGGAGCTTCTTCAAAGCATACAGGGTGAAAAAATGGTATAAAGTAGGACTTGACTAGCATTATTTTGAGTCTAGCCCAGAAGATAGTCGAGCTCGTAGAGCGAGCCATATAGAGAGACAAGGGAGTGCTCATATCCCTTATCACCCTTTTACACCGCAAAATCCAGACGGGGCTCAGCATAACCCCGCAGTAACACCCTCTAGTAGCCCGCACGGTACTTCTAGTACCTCAGCCCCACCTTTGTTTAACCATCCCGGAGGCAGTGCCACAACACCTCCACGTCAACCTAGCGCAAGAAGGATGGGTGATGACATGAAGCTACCAACCTTTAGAGGAACAGGGCTAGAAGACCCTGAGCAGCACTGGTTTCTATGTGAAGCCATTTGGACGATTAAGCAAATTAATGATGATGATGTTAAGCTGGTTCAGTTAGCAACCACACTAAGAGAGAGAGAGCCTTAACCTGGTTTATGAAATACTCAGCAGCACAGAATAGGACGCTTGCTGATGTAAGAAGTGCTATGATTAAATAATTCAAGAAACCTAAATCAGAATCACAGTGCATAACAGAACTCAAAGACATAAAACAGTTACCTACAGAATCAGTATGGGACTTTGACCAGAAGTTCAAAGCCTTGATAGATCAAGTAAGCTTTGAGTTTGCACCGCAACAGCATAAGGAATGGTTCATTGCTGCGCTGCTCCCTCATATTAGACTTCCTCTTATGCAACAGAATCTCACTACTCAAGAACAAGCTCTAGAGATGGCTATGAAACTAGAAGCTTCACCAATTGCTGGAACAAGCAACGATGTTGCGCAGTTGCAGAACCAAATAGCAAACCTAACCTTGCAAATGCATGATATTAAGAAAGGAAAGGATGTTAAAGAAGAAATTTGGTGTACAAAGTGTAGAGCACAAGGACATTCAAAGTACCATTGTCCTGTTTTCATAGATTATATTGCAACCGGAGCACCTAACCCTTTACCACAGGTTCAGGGGCCTTGGTGTGAAATCTGTAGAACTAGAGGCCACAGACCACAAGAGTGTCACTTGTTACAGAAATATGTACAAACTCCAAAGAATCTATATTGCAATTTCTGTAAATCAGTAGACCATGATGAGAACAATTGCAGAGCATATGACCTTATGATAGAAAGAAAACACGATGTTTATAGAGTACAGTCAGAACCACAGGGACCCACAGCAGGTCCACAGTATGACCCAGCTCGCGAAGGCCAAGGAGGAAATTACAGGGGCCGAGGACGCGCAGGGGGTTTGGGTCATGGAAGAGGATAGATCACTTGCTATAACTACGGAGCTCAAGGCCATTATGAAAGGGATTTCCAAAAGCCTACAACCACCTACAGATACTGTAAATCTTATGATCATGTTATTGAGGAATGCCCTCAGTTGATGGCCAAGATGCAAGAAAAGAACCCACAGATTAACCAGAATATTCAGTTGATTGCAACAGAAAAAAGAGAACCAGATCCCACAGTTAACATAGTGACGTGCAGTGGTGCAACCACTAGTGCGCCAAAGTCGGGACCTGGAAAGCCAGCGACACAATGGGTGTACCGCGCTAATATTAAACCATCCCCGCTTGACCTACAGAATAAAAAAGAAGCATTCAAGCAAGCTCAAGAGTATTTCTCAGATCTGCAAGCTTCAAGTTATGTCACATTACCGCACAATGATATCAGACCGCATGTGCCACGACAAGAGAACCTGGTACGAGACCAGGCCACTACATCTGGAAGGCCTGATGAGGAGGATACACTGGGCAGTGTTCATGCTTTCTAGAGAAGCTGCTTAAAGTTGTTGCGCAATGAAAAAGAAACTATGGAACTCTAACACCTGTTGGATCAGTGTCAACAATTTGCTTCGAGGAACACACCGTAGCGTGTTGTTCATCAGATCAAGAGTCATACTAGAACTGGAAGAGAGATGAGACTCACAGCGCAGATTGGAGCATTTGAAATGGACGAAGTCATTTTGGATTTAGGCTCAGAAGTTAATGTTCTCACCATGCAGACATGGGAACAGATGGGTATCCCTCAGCTTATCATATCTCCTATCCATCTAAGACTAGCAAATCAGCAATGAGTTTCTCCATTGCGCAGATTACCCAATGTACCCATTGATATTGAGGGAGTAAGAAGTTCTACAGACTTTGAAGTAATCAAAATTCTGGATGACAGTAGACCTTACCCAACACTTTTAGGCATAGACTGGGCATTTGATAATCTGGCTGTCATTAATTTGAAGAAAAGACAGATGACTTTTGAGGATGACCAGATTAGGGTCATTGCACCACTTGATCCCCTTCAAGGACCACGGTATATTGAACCCATTCAAGCAGAAGAAGAAGGGCGCCACATGGAAAGTTTGTATCAGATGACTGCTAGTCATAATGATTATGTCAATCCCACAGCGAACGGCCATATCAGCTGGCGATGCGATAGCTTGTGCGCATCAGATTCGGAAGTAGGACTGGAAAACTGGCAGAATCGCTTACATGAGGTTTCTGCAAGGCGTTGCACCATGATGACTAAATCCATTCGATGGATTGGCACATAATTGAATAACACTCCAATCTTTGATGGTTTAACTGGAGTAAGTGAATTCATACATGCATATGAACAAGAAATCCCAGATGAGCAGCGCATACAAACATTGGATGTAGCACTGCGTGCTATACCCGCAAGATGGTGGGGTGCGCATAAAAAAAATATCGACACATGGCAATACTGTCACAGGTTGATACTGCGCAGATTTCAAGAGACTACAGCAGGATTTTTGCACAAATATGATGGACAGAGTGACCCCAGGTCACACATTGAAGCATGTAGTCAGCAATGGTTAGATATTCCAGAGGATGAGTGGGTTCACCTATTCATCCACACATTGGATATAGTTCCAAGGAACTAGTACACTGAAACAGAATTGCGCAGAGGCACTATCACTTGGCCTCTCATGATTGAAAGTTTTCAACTCACTTTCAGCTTTGAGTCAGAACATCCAAGCATCGATCAGGCTTTAAAGTGTATTAGAAAGAAGGTATTTGGACAATGTACTTTACGAGAATATTCTCAACCAGATTGGGCTGTCCAGATGGAACATGCCCTGGAATGCTATAATTTCACCACTGGAGAAGAGGATGATGAGCCTCGCAACATCAATATTCCAGAGTCAGAAGGGATGCGCAAAGTCGAAGGCCCTCAGCTTGATATCCCTGCCATTACAGAACACATCAAGCTCAAGAAGATTAACATTGGTACAAAAGCCGAACCCAAGGTTGCCTCTATAGGAGATTATTGGGATGATGAAACTGTTGGCCATATTGCAGATTTACTACATGAGTACCAGGATATCTTTCCTACCAAGTTTACAGAAATGAAAGGCATCCTAGTATATTTAGGAGTTATGCGCATACCTTTGAAAGCAGACGCTAAGCCAGTAAAACAACGCCCGTATAGGTTAACCCACGATATAAAGAAAAGATCAGAGAAGAAATTGATAAGATGCTCGTAGCTAGTATCATTGAGCCAGTAGAGGAAAGTGATTGGATTAGTCCTATGGTGGTACAAGAGAAAAAGACAAAAGGTGAAATAAGAATCTGTGTGGACCTGCGCAAGCTCAACGACGCATCATCGCATGATCCATTTCCTATGCCCTTTACAGATGAAGTGCTTGACAATGTTGGAGGACAAGAGGCTTACTCCTTCACTGATGGCTTTTCAGGATACCATCAGATCAGAATCCATCCAGAGGACCGCCATAAGACCACTTTTGCGACTAAATGGGGCTCATTCCAGTATATGGTAATTCCCTTTGGTCTTAAAAACGCTCCTGCTATTTTCTCTACAATAGTCGTTGTTGTTTTTAAAGAATTCATTCATAAGTTTCTAGAAGTCTATTTTGATGACTGGACTGTGTTTGGTTTACTAAAGAACCATATAAGGAATCTAAGGATGATGTTAGAAAAAAGTAGACAGTATCAGATCTCCCTTAACTTGAAAAAATGTATCTTCTGTGCTCCTTTTGGTATTTTGTTGGGTCACATTTTATGCAGACAAGGACTCATGATGGATCCTGCGAAGGTTTCCATCATTGCTAACTTGCCTGTGCCCAACTCAGTCAAACAATTGCGCACTACATTGGGACATACAGGATACTACAGGAAATTTATCAAGGGTTATGCAAAGATCACTGCACCTATGGAAAGACTGCTGAAAAAGGATTCGAAATTCCAATGGACAGAAGAATGCCAACAGAGCCTGGACACACTTAAAGGAAAGATGGTCACAGCACCTATTCTAGTTTTCCCAGACTGGAGAAAACCCTTTCATGTTCATGTAGATGCTTCTTTCATAGCATTGGGGGTTGTACTGAGACAACCGGGAGAAGGAGGTATTGACCACCCCATTGCTTACCCTAGCAGAAAGCTGTCTACAACTGAGAAGAACTACACCACTACAGAAAGAGAAGGACTAGCTATGGTGTATGCCTTACAGAAGTTCAGACACTATCTATTGGGTGCTCATTTTAAAATGTATACTAACCATTCTGCCTTGAAGTACTTGGTCAATAAGCCAGTGTTAGGGGGAAGAATTTGCAGATGGCTACTCCTCTTCCAGGAGTATGATTTTGAGATTATTGTGAAGCCAGGTAGATTGAATGCAGGACCTGACCATTTATCTAGGATAGAGTTAGGGGAGGAACCTACAAATTTGGAGGACAATCTGCCTGATGCACAGCTGTTTTCTATTCAAGCAGCAGACGAGTATTATTTCGATATTCTTGAGTTTCTCACTACAGGGCAAGCGCCAGTTGAGTTCACAATACAACAAAAGAAACAACTTGTTTTCAAAGCCGCAGACTTCACTTTGATAGCAGGCCAGCTCTATAAGTTGGGCCCTGATGAAGTCTTGCGAAGATGCATTTTACCGCATGAGAAGAACTCCATAATCGCAGAAGCGCACTCAGGAACCGTAGGAGGCCATTTCGCAGGAAATCCGACTGCGCAGAAGATCTTAGCCGCAGGTCTTTGGTGGCCAACATTGCACAAGGATACTAAGGAATTCTGCAAGTGTTGCGATGTGTGCCAGCGAACAGGAAAACCTTCAAGAAGAGATGAAATGCCGCTAAGACCCCAGATAACAGTGCGTGCTTTTGATAAGTGGGCCATTGATTTTGTGGGACCTATCAACCCACCAGGAAAGAGAACTGGCGCAAGATACATCATCACAGCTACTGAATACCTCACCAGATGGGCTGAGGCGAAGTCAGTTAAGAATTGCAATGCTGTCACTGTTGCACAATTCATTTTTGAGAATATTGTCACTAGATTTGGATGTCCGCTGATTCTAATGAGTGATCAGGGCACACATTTCCTGAATGAGACTATAGAGGCCCTTACTGAATAATTCCACATTAGTCACCATAAGAGTACACCCTACCACCCTCAAGCTAATGGTACAGTGGAGGCATTCAATAAGATTCTGGAGAATGCCCTGACCAAGATCTGTAATAAACAAAGGGATGATTGGGACCTTAGAGTCACAACTGTGTTATGGGCTTACAGAACCACATGCAAGAAATTAACAGGTCACACACCTTTCAGTTTGGTGTATGGACAAGAAGCAGTCATGCCCATGGAATACATTGTTCCCAGTCTCAGAATTGCTCAAATTACAGAAATGGCAGATACTGATACTATGAGTGAAAGGCCGTCACAATTGGTTGCCTTAGAAGAAGAGAGGCTTTTAGCTGGATTCCATCAACAAGTGCAGAAGGCGAGACAGAAGGCTTGGCATGAAAGGCATATTAAGAATAAAGTCTTTTAGGAAGGAGACTTGGTACTCCTCTATGATAGTAAATTCATCAAGTTTCCAGGCAAGTTTCGTGTACATTGGTTAGGCCCTTTTCAAGTGATGAAAATAACAGAAGGTGGAGCAGTTCAGCTTGCGAAGCTTAATGGAGAGTTGCTGCCCACAATGATCAATGGGAGTCGGCTCAAGCTTTATCGCGACGGCCACTCCGCCCTGTCGACCTAATCAGTTGCTAAAGTCATGTAGATGTCCAGTGTAGTTGAAAGAGGCATCACACTTATCAGTCTACACAAAAGTTGTGAGACATTTTCAGTCTCTGGTTTCCCGCGCAGTTCCTCAAAGTATCTGCGCAGTCAATAAAGCCTGTTCTGAGCGAGCCTATTTTCGCTCTTGCGAAGTTCCCCAGGTTGTCGAACTTTCACTCTCGTGGAGTTCCCTGTTGCCGATTTGTTGCTCTTGCGGAGTTATCCTCGCCCTGGAGCCCTCCATGTGCACAGTTAGCCATGCTGAAGTTACCCACTGAAAATTTGAATTGTGGTAGTTCTGTAGCTGCGTCTGAGTCTTAATGAAGGATGAGACCGCCATCTAATTGTACTTTCTCTGTCAGATTCGGCTTGATTTCCCTAAGATTCGCATTTAATTAAGGAGCCGAAGGCCTTAGCTCATCGCCCAAAGGCTGTCAGAGCCCATCCCTCGCATTTAATGCACCACAGAGGCACAGGGGGAGGCAGGTTGTCAACTCATCCGCTTAGGCGCCAATGGTTATTAACGCCACCTGTCTGCATCTGCTACCGCCCTTAGCTATAAATACCCCTCATTCGTATATGCTTGAGTTACTTATCCTTGCTATTGCGTTGTATAGTTGTCCTGTTTGAGAGTCTAAGCCATTGTTTTCAAAGCCGTGTCGTGCAGACTGCTTTCCTCTGTTTTCAGAGTTCGTATCCTATGCTGTTCTGCCCTTTTCTGTTCAGTGTTTGTCATATATGCAAGTTCATGACGGAGAACCTCTCAACTGAAGAATTCATCTGTCACTTCAGACACAGAGGGTTATACTTCGGTATGGGTACCCTGATCAAGATTGTCGAGCTTCCTAGTTTCGCTGATCCCAGCAGTCCCCGGGCACAAGGGCGTCACAACAGCAGCAGCAGCAGCCGGAGCAACCCGTTCCAGAGCCCTTGGCCACTCTGGTTAACTACATTCCTCCGCGCCCAGATGATGCACCCGAGGTGTGTATTCCCAAGAATGCCAAGTATTCGATTCCGCTGCCACCAATGGCAGAAATTGTGCAAGAAGAAGGATCCCTTCTTGGACATCTCCCGCTGGTTAAGTTTTTCGACTTCAACTTGGGAGATTATAGAACGTATCCTCAGTTCACGCCAGATCACTATCTGACAGTGGTCCATAATCCTGTTAATAAAATTGATGAATTTGTCCCGCAGGAATTTGCAGTAAATCTAGAGAAGCCTGGACTGTTGAACCTATTGAATCTACCGCACTTCGGGCATAGCAATGAAGTTAATGCGGTTGTCAAGGTCCTGTTATCCTATGTTCATGGTGGTTATCTTTGGCTAGGGAGGCCAATTGATCTGAATGTGGACCTGATTCATCGAATTACCGGCCTATCTAAGGTTGGTAAGGACCCCAACGTCCATTTCGTTGGTAAAGACAAGGACCGAAAGCTGGTTGCACAGGTGGTGCAGAAATACAAATTGTCAAGAGGAGGTCAGGCTTATGACCTCACTGTAGTTGAAGATGAAGCACTCAGATTCACAGGTAGTCTGCTTGCAGGCAGAATTTTAACGAAGTGCTGACCTAAAGAAGTCCCTAGAGTTGTTGTAGAACTCGTAGTTGCAGCTGCGGAGGGTGAGCAGTATAACTGGTGTCTCTTCCTCCTGAATACATTCTTGGAAGACTGTCAAAACGTTCAAGACACCGCCAATCAGCTGTTCCATTTCTCTTGGCTCCTGATCTTGTATTCCTTTGTTGGGTGAAAGGAACCGCCCAACACTCAGTTTCTTCCGCGCCGCTCAGGAGAGGTTACAGGGATGCGCTATGTCAACCTCTAGGATTCTAATAATCCCGTGAAGCGCAAGATGAACCACGCTGTGTTCTTCGAGTATTACCATCTTCTCAGGGATACCATCCTATAGATGCCGAGGCTTACTGAGGAGACGGTAGAACTCTATGGAACGAAGTTGGTCTTTTCTGCCAACTTGCATGAAATCTACTTCCGCCCTCGTGGAATTCAGTCGAAAGAATGGGCCATAGGGCTCTACCGAATGACTACCCAAGACGTGGAGGACACTTTGAAGTCCTGGCCAGATGAATGGAAGCAGGCCGCTGAAGTCGCTGCCATGATGCCACCCCTTGAGGCACCAGAGAAAGATAAGGGCAAGGAAAAGATCGGGCAAAAGAATGATGAAGGTACGTCAGGACCGGCTACCAAGAAGCAGAAGCTGTCGCACCCCACAGAAGCGACTGGAGATCCCTATGAGACCCTTGCCGCGGGGCTCAACTAGTACTTGAAGGAGAAATTTCACGAGATGCGTGCCTCTCAGGCCAATATCAGAAGTGCCCTGGACCTACAGCTCTTGGAGTTGAAAGGTCTTGTTATCACATATATAGTAGCCGGGCTACCATACATTATTTTTCTCATTCCAGTACACTATTCAGCCAGTTCCCTTGCATTTGAGATGCTGAGATGAGCATCTATATTGGATCACTATCAGATTGTGGACAGCGGTTATACTCCCCATGCCATGACTGAGTTTCAGGACACTTAGAGAGATGCCCGATATAGCCATTATACCATTGGTACAGAGCAGTCAGTAGTGCCCAGAGTTACAGCAGCAGTTCCAGAGGACAGATGATGGTACAGGTTGATGTGCATTCAGGTATATGACTCAGCAGGTATATTATTGTGTTATGGTTAGATTGCTTTTATACTTATTCTTATAGCATGTCTTAGCACTTAGTGTCATGATCTGGCGATCATATAGATACATGGACCTGGTTGACCTATTATTTATATTATATTGTCCCTACTCAGACTTAGAAGTTCACTATTCATACTCATTGGTACATACCCTCCTTAGGGAGAATAGAGGTGATCATTACACCATACTCTGGCTTGCTAGTGTTGGCTCCATCATTTCATTGTCTTCATCCATCCGTGGCCTACCTTTTAGATTATTACCCACTGTAGGACCTTGACTAGTGACATGGAGGACCTTTCCCCACTGTAGCCTCTGTATTGGATGAGCTTCCCTGTTTATTGTGTCTCGGCTCTGAGCTGGTGACAAAACTTACCTATGGTGAGTTGGAGTTCCTTGAGAATTCCCCCTAGTCACTAAAGTTGTGTTGGCTAAACCTGAAACTTTTAGTGCTGCCATCAATACAAAATCTGGAAAAATCAAATGCTATATCTTGTATATGAAAGAAATGCCAAATGAAAATGGCCATGAAAAATAAAATGTTATATCTTTTGGAAAAATAAATACCTAGGTAAACAAGTTGTCCATGACACACCTAGAAGTGCTCAAATAAACAAGTGCCTTAAAAACACACCTGCAGCAGAAAGCCTAAAAATAAATGTAAATCTATGCAATGTGTTTGTAAACACACATAGATCAAGGCTATGGAAACCTCAGGCCCAAAAAGAAATGGAACTTAAATGTTATATCTAAACAATTGCTGGCCTTATTTGTATTATGGATTGTGCGCATCTGTGAAGGTGAATAAACCCTCTTTAAACAACTCACCCATTTGTGAGACACCGCCATTCCCTGTGTTATTGCTCATTCAGTATATACTATGGTGTACATTCCCTTTCCCTTGCCGAAGTGTCACAAAGTCAAGTCAGTCAAGTCATCCCTTAGCCTAGCCAGTTATTTCAGCCTTCACCCTTCACTAGCAAATTGATCACAACTATGAAGTGAGTATGGTCCTGAAAGTCTAGCCTGAGTAATAATAATAATTAACGACACTATATATTTGGATTTAGATCGCCAGTCATGATTACTCTGTGTTTTAGTAGCTATTTGAATAAATTGTAAAGCATGTATTAACCTTGACACCTTGCAGCAGCTATGGATGATAGTCTGAGTTGTATTTGGTCTTGGTTAGACCTAGTTTGACCATGGAGGACCATGAGACATGAGATGTTGGACCTTATGATGATATGGATAGATGATATATGGTCTATGTACACGTACAGGATGATTCTATGCAGCAGCTACAGGGTTATGATGATGATTCTTGGGATACAGCAGTGCTTGGTCATTTACAGATCATTATTATTGGCCTTGTTCCGGTACATTGGATATTTATTTTGATCATGCAGAGATTCATATGGTGTATGAGTACACATCTTGGATGGATTTGGACCTTCTGAGTCCAATGGGACAGTTTGTTTTCAGTTCCGGGCACTTACAGTGATGATTTAGCCTCAGTAGGATGTCCTAGTGCAGTTTTGGTCTGTTGGAGGCCCTGTCGGAGCAGAGATGACTTTTATCCGGTTGACCTAGGGCGCTGATGATGGAGGGGGTGGTCCAGCCACTTGTTTTTACCATATTACCCCCCTCCCGGGCACATTGGTGCCCTCACCTTGACAGCGCCATCACTCCAGGAGGCTGTTTGGGAAGTTTCACGCTTCCCGAGGCATTTCAGGATTGGTAGAAATGGCCATTGAGGAAATCGATTTGGGCTACTGAGGAAAAGTTATGGCATGGGATGATCAGTGATGATAGAGAGGGACCTTCCACACCTCCTCCTGCAGTTTCAGCTTCATCGGGGCCCGCATCCATCACTTATGGCACTTTCTGTGGATTTTTGAGGTCTTTTGAGGACCACGACTTCACCTTGGAGGCACGATTTGGTATATTCATGATTATTTATTGGTTATTGTGCCATGGGGATTGACCAAGGAGGGATAAAATTACCCCTTGGACCCACCATGAGCCTCTTATGATATTTTGTCATCATGATTTGGTGGGACTCCCCTCTCCTAGGGCGACTTTGTCCACTTATTTTATATTTTATGTGTGATCCATGTATTATATTGTTGAGCTCATCTCAACCATTGATTAGACATTTGTATCTTTTAATCTTGGCCACTTATTCAAAAAGTGGTTAGGGTTTTGGTGCCTCTCCTTCCTATTTAAAGGAGAGAGCCTCTCATTGTAAAGGGTCTTTGGCTCTTGGATTATTGGTATAGAAAAATATTCTTGTGGAAATTATTGTGGTCTCCTTTGCATCTGGTGTTCTTAGATGGTGATTGGAAAGTCTATTGCAACCTAGCATTTGGAAATTTGTGGCAAGATCTATCTTTTTGGAAATCATTGTTTGTCTACAGGAGGGCGACTTCAACAAGGGCGATTTTGCAAGGCTTCTTCAAATCGACTTTCTTGGCATTCGCTTGTATCAGGGTGTTATCATTAGTATCATTGTGATCTATGCTATCTTTCTGTTACTTCTTTTGTGGCATTAGTCTTATCTCTTGATGCATCAAATCTGATATTGTTGACGTTTGTTGTGCAGGAGAGAGGGCGCATTGGCTTCTTGGATAAAATCGATTTGCATAGAAACTACCTCAAAGCTTCCAAATTGATCGGGTTTGCATAGATCATCATCATCAAGGCATCTACAAGGTTATCCAGGTAAGATCCACAGGTTTGTTTCTCTTTCCTTTATCCAATCCATTGACATAATTCATAAATTGTTAAAACCCTAAATACTTCAAAACCCCCATTTTACATTTTGTCATATCTACTTAGATCTAGTGGGTTGTTGGGCATGATATTGAAAACCCACCTCTATAGCATCCACGGCATCCCGGATCTATAGTTTGGTGTGGATTGGCTTCCATTTGACCCCTCTCCCAAGCCAACTTAGCTTCTCCCAAGGAAGGCGCACTTCACCATTTGAGCAAGTTGACCTAGATCTAGTTGATGGGTGTTTGAGATTTCACTTGATTTGACATCTATACATCAAATAACATACACCCAGGTTGTCCCTTTCTTGAAATTCACCTTGTGGGTCCCATTCCACATTTTAAGGGATTTAATCCCCATTTTGGACCACTTGGAATACTTAAACTCAGATCTACAAAGATCTAACCGGTGGATTGCCACGAAATTATAGATCCATACCCCTACTTGACTGATCTACCCGGATCTAAAGTTTGGATGCCATCCGACATGATTTGACCCACCTAAACCCCGATTGAAGCCTCCTTGGGCAAAGTCGCACCACCTTGGAGAAGTGAGTTCACTCACTTCGAGGAACTGGGTACTTGAGATTTTTGGAGATCTGAAACCAGAATAATTCAAAACCTAGGTCTAGACTGTCACTTTGTCAAATCTTGCCTTGGGGACAGCATTCCTTCTTTTAAGGGATTGTGGTCCACTTGGGTCAAACCTAGATCTAGACATATTTAACCATCAAGACCTATACTGTCCACTTATCTCATGTTGTATGAGTCCTAAACCATAAGTCAACCCCACTTTGACTCCACTTCCCAATTCCCAAGGCACTGGTTTATCTCCAAGACAACCCAATTTTCCTAGATTGTTGGATTGACTTGTGGTTTGACTTTTGCATGGTGAACTATACCCTTGAAGCTATCATGAATCATGGTCAAGCTTATCTTATGTACTAGTTAGCCCCAATACATCCCTCAAAGCTATCCTGCATTGGACACAGTTCCCAAGGCAGTGTATCTTTTAACATTGAACTAGTATACTAGCCCTATATCTCACCACAAACATTATAAGTCACTTTTACATTCAACTATGAACCAAAGTTATACCTTTTGAACCCCTCTTTTGGCTTGTGACTTCATCCTTAGGTCTAGGATAAACCATACACCTAACTTCACTTAGAAATACCCTGATTTGGTGTCTTGGTTTTGATCTCTCCTGTCGGGAGTAGATCGGGTCTCCCCCTTTGTTGTCTGGGCTAGATAACATAAAGCGAAGGTTGCCTCGACTGGCGTGACAACCATACATATTGGAGGTCGAGGTGATCGTGGTTGCACCTTTTGAGTTGCCCTTCCCTATTGCCATCCATGACTGGATCCATCCATAGGGGTAACTACAGTTTAGGTGATAACATTTTGGCGCCGTTGCCGGGGACGCAATAGGCTTACCCTAGTCCTTCCTGCATATACAACGACACATATCTTGGTAGAAGAGTTAAATCTACCTGGCGACTCCCAATCGTGACTCCGCTGAGGAACGAGCTCATTTACATCCTCAAAACTCTTAGAACTATGCCTTGCATCACTAATTCAGAGAACGATATGATTTTGAAAATGATGACCGAGATGAGTGGTCTAATCCGAAACCTGAATGGGGTAGTTCTCAGAAAACAAAGAGAAAACATTGAAAAATATAAACCTTTTTCTAGAACCTTTGAGGGTGTGTACACCAATGAAAATCTCCAAACTAAGCCCACTTCTGATGGCAGAGTGGTAACTAGGTCTCAAGCAAAGAATAACACGAAAGACATGGATAAGAACAAAACCAGTCCGAAAGAAAATGCATTGGACCAAAGAAATACCACTCGTAGATTCCCCACTCAAACTCCAAACACTCCTCCTAAAGGGATTTTAAAGAAAAATGATCAACCCAGAAGGTTATCCCCTCAAGTCACTAAGAAGGTAATAAGTTCAAGTCCTGCCAAACCCCATGCTAAGGATCCAATACAAAGAAAACAAGAGAATACTCCAACTCCAAGCAAAGAAATATCTCCTATAACACAAGAAAAGCTAAATTCAAACATACTGGGAAAACTCTCAGGATCTTCTGTCATGGTGTCTTTGAAAGATTTGGTAGTTATTCCTTCGGTTAGAAAACAAGTAATGCATTTACTGGGTTTGAAAATGAATAGCAAGGACAAGGAAAAGGCCTGCAACTCAAAGATTGATTTGAGTAATTTTGTATCCAAACCTAATATCCCTGTGCCCTTGGAGGAACTTTTGAAAATCCCTTCATACTACAATCAAGCAACCAAATTCCTAGGAATCGAGCCTAAGATCAAGAATCCCATGAAAGTGACAGTTGAGGATGATCCCCCTATCATGATTCAAAGTGTAATTGACAAGGGTAGGGGTCACCCCCCCTTTTATATTGCCTTGGAAATAAATCAATTGATATTGCATAATTGTATGTTAGACTCAGGAGCAGAAGTAAACATTATGCCTCTTAAGGTCATGGAACAATTGGATTTAAAACCATCCAGAGAATATAGAAATGTGTGCGGGATGGATTCCAGGCCTGTTAAGTCAAAAGGTATGATTGAAAACCTCAAAATGAAACTAGCTGCTTACCCTGCAATTGAAATAAGTATGAATGTCCTAGTTTTAGACATTCCTGACGCATGGGGAATGTTGCTATCAAGGGAATGGGTGGCCAAATTAGGAGGAAGTATCCAAATGGATTTATCTTATGCAACCATCCCTATAGGAGAAAAGGCCACTTATAGATTGATAAATGAAAAACCTATGACAGAACACGTAGAAACACCCGACTACTTGTTTGAAGATGCTATGCGTCCCACTGAGGAAGTTGGAAATTATATGGTGATGGCCAATTATTGGGAAGAACCCCGACAACACCCTTTCCCTCCTAGTCAAGTTTGGAAAATGCATTTTGATGGAGCAAAGTCTAGGCACGGTGCTGGAGCTGGGATTGTCCTCACATCTCCTTCTGGTGAGGAAAAATTGTTTGCATACCGTCTGGAATTTGATTGCACGAACAATGTAGCTGAGTATGAGGCATTGCTTTTAGGTCTAGAAATTTGTCGTGAACAAAAGATCAAATGTCTAAATGTAACTGGAGATTCTAATCTGGTTGTATCCCAAGTGAAGAACCAGTTTGCAGCCAAAAACAATAGGCTTAGGGATTATCGAAATGCTGTTTGGGACACTATAGAAATGTTTGATGCTTTTGCAATACGAGCAGTCCCAAGAGAAGAAAACACCCTGGCTGATGCATTATCAGTAATAGCCTGCACCTTTGAAACTCCTGATCATCTTAAAAATAAAGAGTGTAAGGTTGAAGTAATATTTAGACCTTCTATTCCTGATAATCAAGATCATTGGCAAGTCTTTGATTCTGATGCACAAATCATTGCATTCTTACAAAACCATGAAAGTTTTCGAAATTGCAATGTGAATTTAGAAGACAAATCAAACGGTTCTTCCATTCAAGATCTTGATATTAGGAAATTAGCAATACCTCTAGAGAAAAATTTCAACAGGCATGATGAATACAAAGGTAAGAGAGCTGAACCGGTAGACGAAGTTATAGAGATAAATATTGGAACTTCAGTTTCTCCCAGAATGATTAGGATAGGAAAGAATGCTTCCCCAGAAGAAAGAAAGGCGATTGTAAATCTGATTAGGAAGTATCGAGATATTTTCGCTTGGGCTTATGACGAACTCAGAACCTATGACCCTGAAATTATCGAGCATACTATCCCATTGCATGAAGGCGCTAAACCTTATAGGCAAAAGTTAAGAAATGTCAATCCAAAACTTGCTCCCTTAATTAAGAAAGAGCTTGAGAAGATGCTAGCAGCCGGAATTATCCAACCTATTCGACACACTACTTGGGTTTCTAACCCGGTTATTGTAAGAAAGAAAAGTGGTGAAATCAGGATATGTATTGATTTCAGAAATCTAAACCAAGCATCCCTCAAGGACAATTACCCTTTGCCAAATATGGAAAATCTGTTACAAAGTGTTACTGGGGCAGGTATGTTGTCAATGTTGGATGGTTTTTCGGGGTATAATCAAGTACGTATTAGAAAGGAAGACAGAAATAAAACAACCTTTACTACTCCATGGGGAACTTTCCAATATATAAGAATGCCATTCGGATTATTAAACGTCGGTTCCACTTTTCAAAGAGCTATGGATCAAGCATTTAGTGATTTGATTGGGAAAATCATTGCCATTTATCAGGATGACCTAACAGTGTTTTCAAAGGAACGAGGAGACCATATCGAACATTTAAGAAGAGTTTTTGAACGTTGCAGAAAATTTGGTATATCATTAAATCCCAAAAAATCAACTTTCGGAGTAGATGAAGGTAAGCTTTTAGGACACATTGTGTCAAAAGAAGGTATCAGAATCGACCCAGAATGGGTCCAGGCTATCAATGCTATTGCAGCACCTCATAATGTGGCCACCTTGCAATCTTTCTTTGGCAAAATAAACTTCGTTCGAAGATTCATTCCAAACCTAGCAGAATTAGCCAAACCATTGAATTCCCTTCTCAAAAAGGATGTGAAGTTTGTTTGGGATAAAGAATGTGAATCATCTTTCACCAAACTCAAGAAGGCCATTTCAACCTCCCCGGTACTAGCTTGTCCTGATTACAATAAAGAGTTCATGATTTACTCATATGCTTCGGAAGATACTATTGCTGGTGTGTTATTACAAAAGAACAACGAAAACCATGAACAACCTATAGCCTTTATGAGTAAAAACCTGAGAGATGCCGAGCTGAAATATACCACAACTGAAAAGCAAGCTTATGCCTTAGTTAAAGCCTTGAAACATTTCAGAACCTATGTGGGGTATTCCAAAATTAAAGCATATGTGCCTTATCAAGCAGTAAAGGATGTTCTATCACAAGCAGATGGCATAGGTGTAAGAGGAAATTGGATTTCACGTATACAAGAATATGATCTAGAGATTAAGCCAATTAAGATTGTGAAAGGACAAGGGCTAGCTCAACTTTTAACTGAAAAGGGAGGAAATGTGGTAAACATGGTAAGTGAAAGGGATCCCTTTATTTTAAACATTGACGAAAAGCATGAATGGTACAAAGATATCGTATATTTCTTGAGGAACCTGTCATGCCCTGATCACCTGGTGGATCATCAAAGAAGGGCATTGAGGCTAAAAGCTGAAAAGTATGTTTTAACCCAGGATGGATTAGGATGGAGGAATCCTGATGGGATAATCTTGAAATGTGTCAACCTAGAGGAATCACAAACCATTATGAAAGAAATGCACTCTGGATTATGTGGTGGGCATTATGCCCCGAGAACAACCGCTGCAAAAATCATGAGGGCGGGTTATTATTGGCCAACACTTTTCAAGGATGTGCATTCTTATGTTAGAGTTTGTCAAGAGTGCCAACTTTTTTCAGGAAAACCAAGATTGCCTGCACTACCTCTAAATCCTGTAGTAGTAGAAGCTCCTTTTCAGCAATGGGGTATGGATTTTGTTGGACCTTTCAGTGAAAACTCGAGCAATGGATATAAGTACATGCTGACCTGTACTGATTATTTTACTCGATGGGTAGAGGCAATCCCAACTAAAAAGGCTACAGACGAGGTAGTTGTGAAATTTTTGGAAGAAAACATCGTAGCCAGATATGGTTGTCCTTTAAAAATAACAACGGATAACGCTCCAGCTTTCAGTAAAATAGAAATGTCAACCTTTTGCATGAATCATGGAATCACTCTTTCGCATTCATCAAACTACTATCCTCAAGGAAACGGTCTCGCCGAGTCTAGCAATAAGAATTTGATAAGGTTACTAAAAAGAATGGTTGGCACTAATAAAAGAAGTTGGGATACAAAGTTGAAATATGCCTTATGGGCTGACAGGACAACAGTTAAAAGGATTACCGGAAAATCACCTTTTGAGTTGGTATATGGGCAAGATTGTAGACTCCCAATAAATTTGCAAATTCCTGTATATGAGCTGTTACAGCAATGTACTTCTGATGAAGAAGCTTTCCAAGCGAGAATTGATAAACTAGTAGAACTTGATGAAATGAGAAGGATGGCATTCAACAAAACCGTCATTGAACAAGAAAGAGTTAAAGGAACTTTCGACCAAAGAACAAGGAATGTGAAATTCAGGGTAGGAGACATAGTCTTGCTATGGGATAAAAACAAGGCAAAACCTGGGAACCATGGAAAATTTGAAAAAAATTGGATGGGTCCGTATCGAGTATCAAGGATAGCTGGAAAAGGGTCAGTGTTTCTAGAAACTCTAGATGGGGATGAACTTGAACTCCCTGTAAATGGGCTTTTGTTAAAGCGTTACTTCCCACCCATTGAATAAACTGTGCATTGCATTGCCAGGTAGATTAGGGTAGGTAGGAAACCGAATAAGCCTACTTAGGCAGTAGTTAGTCTTTTCAGCCATTGAGTCTGGCACCTTTTAGTCTCTAAGCTCCTTTGTAAGCTCCTAGTTTAACTGAGTACCTGTCACTTTTTCTTTTCCTGCACAATAAATTTCAAATTTTGCAAATTATGTTAGTATTTTAATTTACTTTCTGCATTTATACCTTATGCGTTTATATTTCTGACATAGAGTAGATTTTATTTCAGTTGATTTTATTATTTTTCCCACACATGCGGCATGAGGTATTTTCTTTAGATGTTTGTGAATGCAGAAAATAGGTCGCAAGAATAAAGATGGAAATAAAATGGTAGAGTGCTGGATCGTGGATTCGAGTAGCAGAGTTCGAGGACCAGAGATTCTGAGGTTCTCAAGCGCTCACTTCAGCCGAGCACTTGTCCCAGCCGGAGCCAGATGTTATCACATATATAGTAGCCGGGCTACCATACATTATTTTTCTCATTCCAGTACACTATTCAGCCAGTTCCCTTGCATTTGAGATGCTGAGATGAGCATCTATATTGGATCACTATCAGATTGTGGACAGCGGTTATACTCCCCATGCCATGACTGAGTTTCAGGACACTCAGAGAGATGCCCGATATAGCCATTATACCATTGGTACAAAGCAGTCAGTAGTGCCCAGAGTTACAGCAGCAGTTCCAGAGGACAGATGATGGTACAGGTTGATGTGCATTCAGGTATATGACTCAGCAGGTATATTATTGTGTTATGGTTAGATTGCTTTTATACTTATTCTTATAGCATGTCTTAGCACTTAGTGTCATGATCTGGCGATCATATAGATACATGGACCTGGTTGACCTATTATTTATATTATATTGTCCCTACTCAGACTTAGAAGTTCACTATTCATACTCATCGGTACATACCCTCCTTAGGGAGAATAGAGGTGATCATTACACCATACTCTGGCTTGCTAGTGTTGGCTCCATCATTTCATTGTCTTCATCCATCCGTGGCCTACCTTTTAGATTATTACCCTGATTTGCTACTTGACTAGTGACATGGAGGACCTTTCCCCACTGTAGCCTCTGTATTGGATGAGCTTCCCTGTTTATTGTGTCTCGGCTCTGAGCTGGTGACAAAACTTACCTATGGTGAGTTGGAGTTCCTTGAGAATTCCCCCTAGTCACTAAAGTTGTGTTGGCTAAACCTGAAACTTTTAGTGCTGCCATCAATACAAAATCTGGAAAAATCAAATGCTATATCTTGTATATGAAAGAAATGCCAAATGAAAATGGCCATGAAAAATAAAATGTTATATCTTTTGGAAAAATAAATACCTAGGTAAACAAGTTGTCCATGACACACCTAGAAGTGCTCAGGTAAACAAGTGCCTTAAAAACACACCTGCAGCAGAAAGCCTAAAAATAAATGTAAATCTATGCAATGTGTTTGTAAACACACATAGATCAAGGATATGGAAACCTCAGGCCCAAAAAGCAATGGAACTTAAATGTTATATCTAAACAATTGCTGTCCTTATTTGTATTATGGATTGTGCGCATCTGTGAAGGTGAATAAACCCTCTTTAAACAACTCACCCATTTGTGAGACACCGCCATTCCCTGTGTTATTGCTCATTCAGTATATACTATGGTGTACATTCCCTTTCCCTTGCCGAAGTGTCACAAAGTCAAGTCAGTCAAGTCACCCCTTAGCCTAGCCAGTTATTTCAGCCTTCACCCTTCACTAGCAAATTGATCACAACTATGAAGTGAGTATGGTCCTGAAAGTCTAGTCTGAGTAATAATAATAATTAACGACACTATATATTTGGATTTAGATCGCCAGTCATGATTACTCTGTGTTTTAGTAGCTATTTGAATAAATTGTAAAGCATGTATTAACCTTGACACCTTGCAGCAGCTATGGATGATAGTCTGAGTTGTATTTGGTGTTGGTTAGACCTAGTTTGACCATGGAGGACCATGAGACATGAGATGTTGGACCTTATGATGATATGGATAGATGATATATGGTCTATGTACACGTACAAGATGATTCTATGCAGCAGCTACAGGGTTATGATGATGATTCTTGGGATACAGCAGTGCTTGGTCATTTACAGATCATTATTATTGGCCTTGTTCCGGTACATTGGATATTTATTTTGATCATGCAGAGATTCATATGGTGTATGAGTACACATCTTGGATGGATTTGGACCTTCTGAGTCCAATGGGACAGTTTGTTTTCAGTTCCGGGCACTTACAGTGATGATTTAGCCTCAGTAGGCTGTCCTAGTGCAGTTTTGGTCTGTTGGAGGCCCTGTCGGAGCAGAGATGACTTTTATCCGGTTGACCTAGGGAGTTGATGATGGAGGGGGTGGTCCAGCCACTTGTTTTTACCATATTACCCCCCTCCCGGGCACATTGGTGCCCTCAACTTGACAGCGCCATCACTCCAGGAGGCTGTTTGGGCAGTTTCACGCTTCCCGAGGCATTTCAGGATTGGTAGAAATGGCCATTGAGGAAATCGATTTGGGCTACTGAGGCAAAGTTATGGCATGGGATGATCAGTGATGATAGAGAGGGACCTTCCACACCTCCTCCTGCAGTTTCAGCTTCATCGGGGCCCGCATCCATCACTTATGGCACTTTCTGTGGATTTTTGAGGTCTTTTGAGGACCACGACTTCACCTTGGAGGCACGATTTGGTATATTCATGATTATTTATTGGTTATTGTGCCATGGGGATTGACCAAGGAGGGATAAAATTACCCCTTGGACCCACCATGAGCCTCTTATGATATTTTGTCATCATGATTTGGTGGGACTCCCCTCTCCTAGGGCGACTTTGTCCACTTATGTTATATTTTATGTGTGATCCATGTATTATATTGTTGAGCTCATCTCAACCATTGATTAGACATTTGTATCTTTTAATCTTGGCCACTCATTCAAAAAGTGGTTAGGGTTTTGGTGCCTCTCCTTCCTATTTAAAGGAGAGAGCCTCTCATTGTAAAGGGTCTTTGGCTCTTGGATTATTGGTATAGAAAAATATTCTTGTGGAAATTCTTGTGGTCTCCTTTGCATCTGGTGTTCTTAGATGGTGATTGAAAAGTCTATTGCAACCTAGCATTTGGAAATTTGTGGCAAGATCTATCTTTTTGGAAATCATTGTTTGTCTACAGGAGGGCGACTTCAACAAGGGCGATTTTGCAAGGCTTCTTCAAATCGACTTTCTTGGCATTCGCTTGTATCAGGGGGTTATCATTAGTATCATTGTGATCTATGCTATCTTTCTGTTACTTCTTTTGTGGCATTAGTCTTATCTCTTGATGCATCAAATCTGATATTGTTGACGTTTGTTGTGCAGGAGAGAGGGCGCATTGGCTTCTTGGATAAAATCGATTTGCATAGAAACTACCTCAAAGCTTCCAAATTGATCGGTTTTGCATAGATCATCATCATCAAGGCATCTACAAGGTTATCCAGGTAAGATCCACAGGTTTGTTTCTCTTTCCTTTATCCAATCCATTGACATAATTCATAAATTGTTAAAACCCTAAATACTTCAAAACCCCCATTTTACATTTTGTCAGATCTACTTAGATCTAGTGGGTTGTTGGGCATGATATTGAAAACCCACCTCTATAGCATCCACAGCATCCCGGATCTATAGTTTGGTGTGGATTGGCTTCCATTTGACCCCTCTCCCAAGCCAACTTAGCTTCTCCCAAGGAAGGCGCACTTCACCATTTGAGCAAGTTGACCTAGATCTAGTTGATGGGTGTTTGAGATTTCACTTGATTTGACATCTATACATCAAATAACATACACCCAGGTTGTCCCTTTCTTGAAATTCACCTTGTGGGTCCCATTCCACGTTTTAAGGGATTTAATCCCCATTTTGGACCACTTGGAATACTTAAACTCAGATCTACAAAGATCTAACCGGTGGATTGCCACGAAATTATAGATCCATACCCCTACTTGACTGATCTACCCGGATCTAAAGTTTGGATGCCATCCGACATGATTTGACCCACCTAAACCCCGATTGAAGCCTCCTTGGGCAAAGTCGCACCACCTTGGAGAAGTGAGTTCACTCACTTCGAGGAACTGGGTACTTGAGATTTTTGGAGATCTGAAACCGGAATAATTCAAAACCTAGGTCTAGACTGTCACTTTGTCAAATCTTGCCTTGGGGACAGCATTCCTTCTTTTAAGGGATTGTGGTCCACTTGGGTCAAACCTAGATCTAGACATATTTAACCATCAAGACCTATACTGTCCACTTATCTCATGTTGTAGGAGTCCTAAACCATAAGTCAACCCCACTTTGACTCCACTTCCCAATTCCCAAGGCACTGGTTTATCTCCAAGACAACCCAATTTTCCTAGATTGTTGGATTGACTTGTGGTTTGACTTTTGCATGGTGAACTATACCCTTGAAGCTATCATGAATCATGGTCAAGCTTGTCTTATGTACTAGTTAGCCCCAATACATCCCTCAAAGCTATCCTGCATTGGACACAGTTCCCAAGGCAGTGTATCTTTTAACATTGAACTAGTATACTAGCCCTATATCTCACCACAAACATTATAAGTCACTTTTACATTCAACTATGAACCAAAGTTATACCTTTTGAACCCCTCTTTTGGCTTGTGACTTCATCCTTAGGTCTAGGATAAACCATACACCTAACTTCACTTAGAAATACCCTGATTTGGTGTCTTGGTTTTGATCTCTCCTGTCGGGAGTAGATCGGGTCTCCCCCTTTGTTGTCTGGGCTAGATAACATAAAGCGAAGGTTGCCTCGACTGGCGTGACAACCATACATATTGGAGGTCGAGGTGATCGTGGTTGCACCTTTTGAGTTGCCCTTCCCTATTGCCATCCATGACTGGATCCATCCATAGGGGTAACTACAGTTTAGGTGATAACAGGTCTCGCAGGACGAGTTGCGCAGACCCATGTGCCAGCATCCGGCTCGCAGGCGCCGCAAGCATCTACAAGCACCGAGCGGGTTGAAGTACCTACAGAAAGGCACACTGTTGTCCACATCCCGCCTGCAAGCATGACACTCCCAGATCCTCTGGCTGCCCTGTAGGTAAGCGCAGTTGGCCCTGTTGAAATAAATTTGTCACTAATTTCGTTGGAAACTCTACAGTTTGTTCAGGAGCAGGTCTCTACTGAGCTGAGATCTAGGGGGCTCTCCACATTCCATGCAAATCAAAGACTGCAGACACAGGAAGTAGAGTTAAGGGCAGGCTATAAGGAGATCTCTGCACAGCTTGAACTTCACGAAGCGCAAGACACTGGGCTAAGGAATGCCATCGATGAAATCACCCAGGAGCTGCCAACCTGCTAGATTCAACCAGACCTTCCTTTAGTTGAGAAAGTGCAACACATTGGCAGAAGGGCACAAGCCTTAGAACAACAAGTAGTTGCTATGGCTGAGGACCATAGAAAGCAGCTCACCGAGTTAGAAGCTCGTGTCGTAGTGTCCCCAGTAGATGAGAAGCAAGAACGACTTGAAGCACTGCGCATAGCTTCTACGCAAATGAAGTGCAGAACAGATGAAGCCCAGCAGTTAATGACGCAAGCTATGCAGGCTTGGGCTGAGCTCGAGAAGCTCCCTTCCAAAGTTACCCTTTTGGAATAGGTGGAAGCAGTAGAACAATCCCTAACTGTTCTGAACGAAGAAGCTAAGCCCTTGGAAGGCTTAGCCAAAATGAGGAAGATGAGCGAAGTCTGCAAAGTCCAGCAAGAACTGCATAAGCTCAGAAACAAAGATGCTACTCTCGCCAACATCATTAAGCCGTTTATGGATGAGTATGCTGAACTTGCTACCCAAGCAGAGGCCAAGGTCAAAGCATTTGTTGAGTCTCACGAGTTGGTCGATGGCGCAGAAGGAGAAGAAGTTACTTCAGACCTAGTACAGACAGCCACGAAGTGCATGCCAGACATGGACTCCGCTATTGCACAGTGGAAGCAAGCCTTCACTGCGACCCAAGCAAAGTCAGATGCACAACTAAAACGACCGTAAGCTAGTGCAAGTGGCTGGGGGACGAGTCACAAGTAAGTGTTAGGGGCCTGTTGGAGCATAGGCCGCAACTATGGTAAAGCTGCCAAATTTTGAGGAAAAAGCACTAATTTTTGAAGGAAAAGTGCTAATTTTGAGGAAAAGCACCATTTTCGGGTAGAAATGAACAGTGCGTGGTACGGCACCAGATGGATGAGCTCACTGCAGATTGCGGGCCGAAAATCACGGAGCTCGCGCACACAAGTCAAAGGAAAGATTAAATAAGGTGGCCGAGTAGAAAGCTCAACCACCACAGTAAATGAAGTGACGGAATAGAGGGCTTAGCTACCCTCATTAAGGCAAAGTACAGAAGTTATGGTTGCTCGGACCAAGGAAGAGCAACGGGTCGAAGCATTGAAGGTGAAGGACAAGGAGCAAAGAACGATGAAGCGGCGCCCATACCCGTGATCTGCACCGGAAATCATGAAGTCTGCAGGAAGTTGCGACGTGACTGCAAGAGGCGCTTACAGTACACCTATCCGTGTCAGCGGTTAGGGTTTTTGGGGATCAATGTTGGGAAAGGCCCACATTTTTGTAAAGGTACGACCCTCAGGTCCACCTATATATAGGTGTAATTTAAAAAGGGAAAAGGGTTGGTTAGGTAGTTAGATAGTTGATAGCCACTGAGTCACTTGTATTGCTGTGTCTTGTAAAGCTGTTAATGATCATTTTTGTGCCTGTAAGTAGGCCGCGATCTCGCAGGAGACTGCTTGGCGTAAAGGCCATTGTATGTATCGACCAGTCGCAAGAGGACTGAGAGGGGAATGTAATTGTATGTCTTTGTCATTGTAATATCTGTAGAAGAAGAGAATAGATCTAAGAGAAGGGCTCCCAGCTGTGTGCATGGAGTTTCCCAGAAAGATCTAAGGCTGCAGCTGTGTGCGCAGCGGAACTGTGTTATCCCCTTCTCAAGATAATATAAAACACAGTTCCCATGGACGTGGCTTCCCTCCTGGAAGTGAACCACATAATTCTTGTTGTTGTGGTGATGCTTTACGTGATTGCATTTCTTTGCTTTACTGTCTATGTTTCCATGAATGTTTCGCTATCTTTATGAATGAGTATGTAAAGTAAATCCTTGAAGCTCCCTTAGAAGTGTACTTGTGCATTGTCGAAGGAGTCTGTAAGAACACTGTCGTCGCAGCGCTTAAGGAGTGTGTTACTGCGCTGTGGCGCAAGGGAAGAGATGATACATAGTGTGTCGGAGGTAGGGGGTAAAAGACTCGTGCGCAGGTGTGGAGCTACCGCGCAGCTAGGCTGAGAAGTGAGTTCCCGCGCTGTAGCACTGTGAGACCTATGAAAGAGTAAGACGCTCTGTTCCAGGGTTACTTGGAAGAAGGGAGGGGAGAAGACTATAGACTCTACACCACCTAGGTTAAGGAAACCTGATTCCTTAGCCCCCCATAGCCACTTCGGGTGAGACTTCGGGCTGCTACGCAGCTCGTTGCCGAAAGGGCCAGTGCGCCAAAGGGGTGTTTGTTGCTGCGCATCCTGAAAACCCGGGTCTGTCCAGAAAGCAGCCAAAAATTCTTATTGTTTTGGTGGCCATTCCAAACTATGTTCCCATGATGCACCCAATGCCTCGACAAGTATCATAGATGAGCAAGTGCAAGGTCACCATGTTACAAATACCATACAAAAATGTCCTTTGGCTCCAGAGGTGCATTTTAAGCAAGTAGAAACTTAAGACTTAAGTCCCCAAACTCCATTTAATGTTGCATAGAAAGATGGATTTTGACTGAGCCATTTGTACCCATCAATACACTTGTGACTGAAAAAGGAATTTTTATTTCCCCACAACCAGTGCTTATACCAATTCTATGAAGGATTGATACTTATATCAGAAGAGAGATTTTTGGGAATAAGTCTTTATCATTTTCTTATTTTATTTTTTAGGTGAAACATTTCCTTAAGATGTGGCCTTTGAATTCAATCTCTTTGATCATGGGAGAAATGTCCTTTATCATTCTAATTCTCTTTTCAAGAAAGAAAAGGTTGATGAACTGCAGGTTGTTTTCCAGCAACTTGTTGTCGATAAGGACTAGATATCACCATAGCGAATGGTTATTATCTTATAGTCCAAATATGAATGGATCCCATTTTTGTGGAAGGTAAGTCAAAATACCCTATGTTATAAATGAATCTTCAATTTTAAATGGGATTGTTGTAATAACAATGTACGCAAATTTATCTCCTGCAACAAGGATTTCCACAAAGCACACCCAAACATATGCGATTGTGTAGAAGTTTCCAGGCCTCATCCCATTTGAGGAATCTAATAAATGAGCGGGGAAGACATGCATTTTCATGTTAATGAGTCCCACTAGCCCACTTCTTGGGGGTACAATAGAGGTCCTAGTGAACTTGATGAAAACCATATTTCCCTTCAAATGTTATCCCAGAGGAATAACCACAAAAACATTTCAACCTATTGTAAGTTAGGGCTAAAGTTGGATCCCAATAAGATAAGATAAGATAGTTATATTGATGTCTAACAATTGAAAAAAAAGGTAGATCAGTGGGACTAGAGAAAAGAAGTGCAATCAGTGATAAGAACCTGTAGGAATGTGTTAGGTTACTCTAGAAGAAAAAAGTAAGCTAAACTAACAGATATATGAAAAGTACATGAAAGAGCATGATCATGTAATGTTGGAATTAAAGAGAAATGTGTTTGGTATCCACTTTGGCACTTCTACTTTATTTTTCACACTACAAACTACCATTTATTTTGGGGAAAGGATTCAAAAACAAAAGGAATCCCAATTTTTTTAATAGATTGCATGGTTGGATGCAAATCCAACATGCATGCTCTAGCCAACAGCTAGTCTAGGAGAGTTTTGAAACTCTAATGATAAGAAAAATTATCCAAGCACTTGCGGTTACTTCCGTACAACACTACATCCTCTCCAAAACATTGGAAGGAGTCATAGGTGAAGTGCTCATTAGTTATTTGCACGTATTCTTGGCCAAGGAAAGTATTTCCCCAGTGGTCCTAGAGATAATGCAATTGATCCAATATCAATGTAAAATCACAAGTCTCATTGCATTTGGTTGGCTACAATAGATAATATATACCTTGTAGTAGTTTCAGAAACAATTGTTGGGAAATCTCTAATTGGCAATTACCAAGATCCAACTATTGACCAGAAAGTTGTAAATCACAAACAACAATGGCCTACATCTTTAGGAGATTTTGTTGAAAGTGTGGGATCCATTTCATAAACAGAGTAGTGATATTTTCATATGTAATTTTGAATGAAAATTGCTTTGTTCTCATCCTATTTTGAGTTTGTTTGTTAGATATTTATAAACTAGATTGTTTCATATTTATAATCATATTTATATTCAAAGTTGATTTGTAGCTTCTTTAGGTAGCACAATAGTCTATTGGCCTACTGGAATGTTACTTCCATTAATATTATATCCATGGTGGTAACATATGTAGTCACATTAGGCACATGCACTCTATATTTCATATGTTTAAATACTTTTATTAGCTACTCGAGATTGCCTAGTTTGAAGAGTGTATTGAGCAATGTGTTGTATGTCACAACATTAGTATTGAAACTATGGTATTGCATCTAATAGAAGAACTGCTAAGCTTCGTTTATCCCGCGATCTTTGGAGAGTCCATTTATTCATGTATTGTCGTAAGCTAGGTTAGGCCTATAATATTTTTGCAACATGTAATATCCTTGGAAAATTTCAACCAAGATATTAACTCAACTTCAAAAATTTTATGAACTTCTCTAGTTAAATTTCTGACAATTTCTCCGAATGGAGCAAGAGGTAAGTGAGGGGTATTAAGGCAAGGAATGAGGATGGTGGGATGAACATTCAACTATGGAATTTTTATGGGGCATGTGCAGCAGCAACCAATCATATCAAAGAAAGAGTCCTAAGCACAAAGCGCTGGGGCCATTTATGTTTCGGACATCAACTACCGCTGAAGCCTACCGCAAAGCTTTCTAGGCACACCAGCATATGCTTACTAGACTAGGTGGGTTCCTGAAGTTAATAACATAGGTTATATCATTCAAATGAATTATGCTTATGTTTAGGAAGATAATTTAGCAGAATTGGGAGATTTTGGGAAGAATTGGGGTTTTGGGGCTCTCCCGGGATTGCTGACCTAGTATTTTCCTAATCTTTCCAAAGAGGGCCTAAAGGATTACAAATTTTTATTTTTATGACTTATATAGATATTGGGATGAATTAATGACCTTCTCCAACTAACAGAATGTAAAAATATTGCTTAGAATGGAAATGGCAGTGAAATTGGTAAAACTAATCTAGAATGGGCATCAATCTAGCTAGTCTTGAATTTTAAATTGGCAAACTGATTTTATAAATTCCAAAATCTGTTCTAATGATTATTTAGATCTGATATGAGATTTTCCATACATAAAACACAATATATTTCATTCAGAACATTCCACCTTTTTTTAACTGCTTGCTCTTCAAATGATAGTGCCTCACAAGCTAATTTCTTGATTACAATATTGGGAGAATAGAGAAGAGAAGTAAGAAGTTACTGTGGCTCTATTCTGGAAGTGAATATCAGTCCATATACATATTATATGGCTGATATTTCTGCACTCTGACTAGCTGATCTTCAAATGGGCGCCATCATTAACTAGCCCTCTTCTTCAGTGGAATCACCTCCAAATCTAGCTGTGGGAGTAGTAGAGGTAGAAGAGGAGTGGAAACTCGATCTGATATTGAATTCTGGAATATAGCAGCAACTAATATCTGCAAATTCAGCTGATAGACTTCACTGGAGGTCCTGAGAACATCTCTCCATAATTATATTCTTCCACCAGTGTTCTTCCACCAAATCTAGCTATGAATCTCCTCCAATGGTAGCCTCCTCTTCAATCTGACATTAGATCTTCACAGATGAACTGTACTAAAGGTTACTGGCTGTAAGATTGTTTGTTGGGCCTGCATAATACTCATAGGAAACTCATAGGGCCTTGGGGAACATCACCCAAGAGGAATGGTTGAGGCACATCTCTCAACATGTGAGTAGCTCAGAGCTCTCATTCACAAATTACAAATGATCAAAAGTTGTCAAATGGAATTGGTTGGATTCTTTTATAAACTTCATGATAAAATGCTGATCAATTTCTTGGCTTGGTGACTTGTGAGAGTAGGTTACCCGCTTTCCCATTCTACTCCAAAGCCATGAGGGCACCTTTCTTATGTTAAATTTTTAGAATTTACTTCAATCTGATCTAGGATCTTAACTGAGAGAACAACATGTACAGCATATCTGCAGCATATCAATCATGGACACAATAATCCAAGCACACAAGAGACACAGATTTTACTTGGGGAAAACCATAAAGGTGAAAAACCCCAATAACTTCCTCAGAGATAGATAGAGTAATGATACAACCAGAATACAAGAGATAGTCTTCTCCTAGCAGCAGAGCCTCCTCCTCCACAAGTGCGCCACTCTCCCAAGTGTTAGTGAGAGAATAGAATATGTAAAATGAGAGAGACACATTCTCTATTTATACACTAACTTGACTTGACCTTTACTCAACTAGGTCGGCCTCAACTTAACCACTTAACATAATGTTGACTGGGCCGACCCCAACTAGGGTGGTCTAATAACCCTTTGACCCACATGGCCGACCCCCAATAGGGTGGTCTAATAACCCTTTGACCCACATGACTTATACAGGTCCAACCCCAACAAGGTGGTCTAATAACCCATCAAGTATAAGTTACGACACTTACAATATAAATGACAACACTTCCGTATAGAGGAATAATAACATCTCTATAGGAATACAACCACTTCCGTATAGAGGAATAATAACATCTCTATAGGAATACAATATACATATATGTGAAATACATTCCGAACTTACATATACATCAACACTCCCTCTTAACTAGGAATGTATTTCTCGACACAAGTCTTCTAGCACAAGTCTTCTTCTCTGGATCATCGTCACTAGATAATCGTCATCGAGTCATCATCATCATCACTGCTGCTGCTATCTCAATCAATCTCTGAATCTACTCGTCATAGGAAGTTCTACAAAGCCAGTCCTTTTTCATATTGGATGTAGGCCCACCACCTGCAGGTCTTCATCATCACTGGCCATACTGTGGAATCCTCAAGACTTATTACATGCGTCACAAAACCTTGAAAGAGCATCCAAGGATGTTACGAGCACACAACTCTACCTATAGGATCTCCCAGGGCCATATTATATGTGACCTCACCACAAAACCTCGCAAGAGCATCCCAGGCTATTACGAGCACACACCTCTACCTATAGGATCTCCCAGGGACAGATTATATGTTGTCACCATAAAACCTCACAAGAGCATCCCAGGCTGTTACGAGCACACAGCTCTAACTATAGGATCTCCTAGGGACAGATTATATGTGGTCATGGAAAAACCTCACAAGAGCATCCCAGGACTTATTACGGGAACACAGCCCAACCTATCAGATCTCCCAAGGACATATTATATGCCATAGGACAAAACCTCAAAAGAGCATCTGCCAAATATCCCAGGGCTAGATTATATACCATAGGAAAAACCTTGAAAGACTATCTGAAGATCTCCCATGGCCAAATTATATGTCCTCCCAGAGCAAAACCTCGAAAGAGCATTTGCCAGATATCCCGGGGCCAAATTATATGCCATAGGCAAAACCTCGAAAGACTATTAGCAAATATCCCAGGGCCAAATTATATGCTCATCTGCACAACCTGATCCACGGCCATAGAGTATCAACCTGATACTCACCATACATCATCCTGATCATCATCACTACAACATCCTGCTGCATGTCATCTAGAGAAGCTCGTCATCCACAATCATCCTAATCATACAATGCATCCACCTGGTGCATACCAAGTATCTACCTGATACATATCATCATACATGATCTACTTGATCATACAATGTATCCACCTGATACATACACAGATACATGATCCACACAATGTATCCACCTGATACATATCAACATACATGATCTCAGTATCCACCTGATACATATATAGATACATGGTCCAAGCATCCAACATGATGCATATACAAAATACATACAAATGATCCAAATGATCATTTCCAGCATCCAACATGATGCATATATACATAAATGATCCAACTGATCATAACAAGCATCCAACATGATGCATATACATATACAGAGTAGTAACTGGAGCATCGTCCTGATGCTCATCATCCATGATCCTCCTGGACACAATAATGCAAGCACACAAGAGACACAGATTTTACTTGGGGAAAACCATAAAGGTGAAAAACCCCAATAACTTCCTCAGAGATAGATAGAGCAATGACACAACCACAATACAAGAGATAGTCTTCTCCTAGCAGTAGAGCCTCCTCCTTCACAAGTGCGCCACTCTCCCAAGTGTGAGTGAGAGAATAGAATATGTAAAATGAGAGAGACACACTCTCTATTTATACACTAACTTGACTTGACCTTTACTCAACTAGGTCGGCCTCAACTTAACCACTTAACATAATGCTGACTGGGCCAACCCCAACTAGGGTGGTCTAATAACCCTTTGACCCACATGACTTATACAGGGCCGACCCCAACAAGGTGGTCTAATAACCCATCAAGTATAAGTTACAACACTTACAATATAAATGACGACACTTCCGTATAGAGGAATAATAACATCTATATAGGAATACAACCACTTCCATATAGAGGAATAATAACATCTCTATAGGAATACAATATACATATATGTGAAATACATTCTGAAGTTACATATACTTCAACATCTTGAGGAGAATAGCAACTTCTGAGCTTTCAAAACTTTCTTTCCTTCACCTCCTTCACTGAATTTGGGCAAGTATGCTTTAGATAGCTTTTATGGTTGTTCCTATTTTCTTTCAGAAAGCTTTTCTGAATCTTTCCACTTTCTTTACTTTCCTATTTTTTGCTTTTGTCTTATTTTTCTATCTTTTGTCAGTTTCCTTTTTGGGTTCATCTTGCCAACTTGTCTCCACTAGATTCCTTAGTTTTTATGAGACTTAACCACTTAGGCAAGTTTGGCTCACTTACCAATTCGAATTTCCTAGCCAAGTCATCAACCACTTCGCACATTTATTAGCAATAAACATTTAAATGAAAATAATACAACTTAGTAATTAATTAATTATCCAGTAATTAATTAATTGTTATGGTGTAATGCCTCAAAATTTCCCCAATTAATTAATTTCTCAATTAGTCAATCACTTGGACTTAGTCACGGGGTTAATAACTGCATGGGGGTGCCTCCTTGTCCATTTAATTCCCAAATACAACCTTAGGCATATTCCATAAGGTAGTTTCCATACTTGCTCATTAATTAAATAATTATTGCTTAGGTGACTTAGGCCAAAATTACCCCATGGACCATGGAAAAATATGGGGACATGACAGTCCTCCCTTCCTAAGATTGCTTGTCCTCAAGCAAAGTCAGGATTCCACCAGGCGTCTGTTGCACCACTCTAATTGTAATTGTCCCCATCCACTGTACAATCTGTAAATTAAACTTGGGCCTTCAAAAAAATGAAGAAAAACTGCACTGTAATTTATATCTACAAATGAATCATAAACAAAATTTTCAACCCAATTAGGATAACTGAGTAGAATTCCTGGATCCCATTGTTTCTCCTGCAAGGACCAAAAATTTTCTGTCACCTTTGGCAATATTTCACTCCAATGAATGCCTGGATCCCAAAGTATCAATTGCATTTTCCCAATCATCAAAATCAATTTAGTGGATCTGTCATAAAAAATGTGCCTTTTCATCTGAGGACTAACTAAAAGGACATTACTACCAACTAAACCAAGTGGATAGAAAAATGTTTCTTCTAGTGAAAACATCCAATGGCTCAACTCTCTGCCATTGGAGAAAAATTTCAAGCATTCCTCCCAGCATGTGGATTCCCTTCACATAGGCCAACCTCTGCAAGTAAAATGTTCCATTAATTTAACTTGGCAACTTGCCTACTTAGCTGCCTTCCCTTGACCATAAGAATAAAAAATTTTGCCAGGAATTTTCATGCTTGTCAGGTAATATTTCACCCAATCCATATGTGGATGAGTGACATCAAATGGCTTCAAAATATACTTTTGTTGCTGCTCACAATTCAAGACAATGTAAGTTATAATAAGAAATTTATTGCAGAAACAAGTGAACTTTTTACCTACCAGAATTTCTTTTCTAGTGAGGCCTCTATCCATCCATCTAGTGGCTGAATCAGAGATCCTGCTTGCTGGTTTATATGAGCTATAATCAGCCATCTCTTTTGCAATAGGATCCATCTCCCATGGGAATAGATCATGATCCTCCTGTTGTACATGTGACACAAACCAGAAGAATTTCTTCACCCACTGTTCATTCCCCATTGGTGTTGCTGAATCTAGGACATGTGGGAAAGAACTGTGAACCTTCTTTGCATGTCTGCAACCTTCAGTTATCAGACCTATGGCTGCAACTTCTCCATTATTGGCTGGCCCAAACTGGGTTCTCTCATCCCACTCTTCCATGGGAGAGTGTCTGTCTTCAAGGAACAACTCAAGTTCCCTTGGAAAAAAGTCCAGTGCTTGGTTCTCATCAAACTGTTCTGCACACTCTTCAAGCACATATAAAATGAATGATCCTCTTGATCCACCATCTCATGATGTTCCTCCCTATGATTAAGAATTCTTTCATCCAAATGAAGTTGACTGAATGGTAAGTAGGAGGGTAGGGGGGATCTTTGCAACTTTTCATGAAGCTGCAATATTTCTTTCTTGGATTCTTGGAGGGCACTTTGAGTGCTTCTCAAAGAATCTTGGGTGGCCATTAATTCATCATTGAGCTTGTTGATCTCTTCATCATCCCTCAAGGATGTACCATGAAACAATTCTACAAGCTCCAACAAACTATCTCTATCAGAAAGCAGGTTCAAGAATTTACCTTTTATGCTTGCCATGGCTTTCTGAAACTCTCCTATGTCTCTCATGGAAGACTGCTCCCCCAAATTCCAACAGAGGTTATTCATTAAGGCATGGTTTTCATTGAGGGTTTGAAGGGCTTCTTGAATTTTGCATTCATTCATCTTTAGTGTCCCTTCAAGGAAATGAGGTTCTGGCAGATGAACCTTCCCTTCTTCTAGCTTCCTATGATCAACTTCAGTTGATTTTGTTGAAGTTATGAAAGCTGATCCATATTTTGGGGTTGCAAAATATTCATATTTTAGATCATGAATATCAGATCTTTGGCTGCAACTGGGGTGCTCATTCATCTCTGGTGCACCAGTAAGTCTTTCTCTCCAATTTTCATCCCTCCCCAATTAAGCAAACTCATATTCTCCTCTGAAGTGGCTGCCCCATCATGCTGACACATAGGCATGTAAAAATCAGAATTGAAACAATTCCCATGTGTTATCTTTTCTCCTCCTTGTGATGTTGTGTTGGTGGTTTGGCCTTCCACCAATCTCTCATTTTCAATTTCTGTTGTTGCAAGACCTTCTTCTTTCTCCATGGATCTTGCATCCACAACACCATCACCAATGGGTACTTCCATGTATCCCACATATATGAGAATACACATCATTAGATGCTTCCTCACACTTAAAACATTCCTCAATAGGTTCTCTTCCAACCATGTGGGTATCCTGTAAACACCTTTCTAGTGATTCAGTCCTGTCATTGCATTCACCCTTATCACTAAGGATGCGAGACTCACCATCCAGGGAATCCCTTATGCAATAATCATCCTCTGATGTGGCTGCAACATCATCATTATACAAACTAGTACAAAAATATGAATGTGGTCCATACCTTGGCATCATACTTATCTCTTCAATGGGTTGGGTTATGGTGCCTTGTTGTACCACCAATTCTACTAGTTCACATCTAACTGATGTGTGGTCAACTTTTGCCTCACTATGAAGCTCAAGTGGTGACTTTGAATTTGATTTAGGTTCTTCTTTTGGATCCGATCCAAAATATGTCTCACCATCATTAAGCTTACCAATCTCTTCTGAGGTGATCTTGAGATTCCCAGCATAGAATCTTGTAGTAGATTCTTCTTCCATTCTGTCAACAATCTCATGATTGGTTTTTGGGTCTTGCTTCTCCTTGGTTGTCTTAGGATGAAGATTTTTGGAGGTTCTTTTTGAAGAGGATACCAAAATTCTTGTGAAGTCACATGCATCCAATAAATATTTCATATCTTTTACTATCTCTTCGATAGAAGGTTGACCTTTGACTGTGGAACACGCAACTTTTTCCTGAATATGGCTATCAGAATAACCATAGCCTCTTCTTCTAATCATGATCTCATGGGAGATGCTTGTGGAAGGTATTTCTTGGAAATTATATTCCTCATATTGTCTGCAATATTGTTCATACTGCTCATCATAATCATCATACTCTTCATAAAAAATTTCTTCTTCTTCATGCAACTCACACTCTAAATCTTCCATGAATGGAACTAATTCCAAGACTGCAACTTGACGATAGTGTTGAGATACCTTTCCACTGAGAGTTAATTTCCACAAGATGAGCCAAGCAAAGTGCTCCGATACCACTATAATATCCTTGGAAAATTTCAACCAATATATTAAGTCAACTTCAAGAATTTTATGAACTTCTCTAGTTAAATTTCTGACAATTTCTCCGAATGGAGCAGGAGGTAAGTGAGGGGTATTGAGGTAAGGAATGAATATGGTGGGATGAACATTCAATTCTGGAATTTATATGGGGAATGTGCAGCAGCAACCAATCATATTAGAGAAAGAGTCCTAAGCACAAAGCACTGGGGCCATTTATGTTTCGGACATCAGCTACCGCTGAAGCCTACCGCAAAGCTTTCTGGGCACACCAGCATATGCTTACTAGAATGGGTGGGTTCTTGAAGTTAATAACAGAGGTTATATCAGTCAAATGAATACTGGTTATGTTTAGAAAGATAATTTAGCATACTTGGGAGAGTTTGGGAAGAATTGGGGTTTTTGGGCTCTCTTGGGATTGTTGAGCTAGTCTTTTCCTAATATTTCCAAAGAGGGTCTAAAGGATTACAAATTTTTATTTTTATAAATTATATGGATACTGGGATGAATTAAGGACCTACTCCAACTGACAGAATGTAAAAATATTGCTTAGAATGGAGATGGTAGTGAAAGTGGTAAAACTAGTCTAGAATGGGCATCAATCTAGCTAGTCTTGAATTTTAAATTGGCAAACTACTTTTATAAATTCCAAACTCTGTTCTAATGATTATTTAGATCTGATATGAGATGTTATGTACATAAAAGACAATATATTTCATTCAGAACATTCCTCATTTATTTAACTGCTTTCTTTTCAAATGATAGTGCCTCATAGGCTAATTTCTTGATAACAATATTGGGAGAATAGAGAAGAGAAGTAAGAAGTTATTGTGGCTCTATTCTTGAAGTGAATATAAGTCCATATACAGATTAGATGGCTGATATTTCTGCACTCTGAGTGGCTGATCTTCAAATGGGCGCCATCATCAACTAGCTCTCTTCTTCAGTGGAATCACCTCCAAATCTAGCTTTGGGAGTAGTAGAGGTAGAAGAGGAGTGGAAACTCGATCTGATATTGAATTCTGGAATATAGCAGCAACTAATCTCTGCAACTTCAGCTGATATACTTCACTGGAGGTCCTGAGAACATCTCTCCATAATTATATTCTTCCACCAGTGTTCTTCCACCAAATGTAGCTATGAATCTCCTCCAATGGTAGCCTCCTCTTCAATCTGACATTAGATCTTCATGGCTGAACTGTACTGAAGGTTACTGGCTGTAATATTGTTTGCTGGACCTGCATAATACTCATAGGGCCTTGGGGCACATCACCCAAGAGGAATGGTTGAGGCACATCTCTCAACATGTGAGTAGCTCAGAGCTCTCATTCACAAATTACAAATGATCAAAAGTTGTCAAATGGAATTGGTTGGATTCTTTTATAAACTTCATGATGACCTGCTGAGCAAATTCTTGGCTTGGTGACCTATGAGAGTAGGTTACCCACTTTCCCATTCTGCTCCAAAGCCATGAGGGCACCTTTCTTGAGGAGAATAGCAACTTCTGAGCTTTCAAAACTTTCTTTCCTTCACCCCCTTCACTGAATTTGGGCAAGTGCACTTTAGATAGCTTTTTTGGTTGTTACTATTTTCTTTCAGAAAGCTTTTCTGAATCTTTCCACTTTCTTTACTTTCCTCTTTCTTTCTTTTGTCTGATTTTTCTAGCTTTTGTCAATTTCCTTTCTGGGTTCATCTTGCCAACTTGTCTCCACTAGATTCCTTAGCTTTTCTGAGACTTTACCACTTAGGCAAGTTTGGCTCACTTACCAATTCGAATTTCCTAGCCAAGTCATCAACCACTTGGCACATTTATTAGCAATAAACATTTAAATGAAAATAATACAACTAAGAAATAATTTAACTTAGCAATTAATTAATTATCCAATAATTAATTAATTTTTATGGTGTAATGCCTCAAAATTTCCCCAATTAATTAATTTCTCAATTAGTCAATCACTTGGACTTAGTCACGGGGTTAATAATTGCATGGGGGGCCCTCCTTGTCCATTTAATTCCCTAACACAACCTTAGGCGTCTTCCATAAGGTAGTTTCCATACTTGCTCATTAATTAAATAGTTATTGCCTAGGTGACTTAGGCCAAAATTACCCCATGGACCATGGAAAAATATGGAGACATGACACAACATGTCTTGAAAGACTTCCCTTTCCTTCTTTAAATTACCCACCTTGGTAAAACCAACTATACTACATTGTATGTTATTTCATTGGGCATAATGCCTATTTTTGGCATAACATCTAACATTCTTGGATCTTCCTGAAGGTTTCCTTCTTCGGAAAGACCACTAGTAACAACATCGTTGTATGTGATAACATTTGTATTGTACCTGTTGTCCAACATTTCAGGAAGAAATTTGGTGGCCCCTACCATTTCCCTTGCTTGCAAAAATCGTCAATGCATGCATTGTAGTGAGTACATTAGGGCATGCGTTCCTCTTGAGCATTTCACAAAAGAGCTTACTAGCCTTGTGCAACTTGTCTTCTTTACATAACCCACCAATAGGCGCATTTTATATGAAAACATCAGGCCATATGTTTTTGTTAGACATTTCATAGAAGAAATTACTAACCTCGTTCAACTTATCCCTTAGGAATAAAAATACCACTAGTAAGAGCATATATGTGATAAAATTTGTATCGTACCCATTGTCCAATATTTCAGGAAGAACTTTGGTGGCTACTGCCATTTCCCTTGTTTGCACAAATCATAAATATGTGCCCTATTTGAGAGAAAACCAATCATGGACATTGTTGCTTTGATCGATGTCAATTATCAATTGTGACAAGTATTTAAAGACCTAGGTTTCATGTGCTTTTTGAAAGCTGTTGAGGCTTTGTCTATAAACATGTCCTCACAATGTGTTTCTTTCTCTTGAGACTATCATGTGAAGTATGGATTGTGATGTTTGTTTTAACGAGTTATCAAGTGTGAGAAGTATTTAGAGACTTGGGTTTCATGTCATGGATTTTTTTTCTTTTGCTCCCAACCTCTCACCTAGAGTTAGTGTCTTTATGGTGCTTCAACTTCAGTGATATTTATTTGCAACAATGATTGTGGATGTGCTTGATTGTTTGAAATAATGATTAAGCTCTCTTTGAAAACCTGTCTTGAATAAAAATGCCTAAAACCCAAAATTTGAGATGCTCGCAGTCCTGAATAAAAGATCCTAGTTGTAAGATTCCTATAGCACACTCTTTTTCATAGGTTCCTGTCATAATATTCAATGTTCATATTAAAATTCCCGTAGTCCTGAATAAAAATTTCCACGGTCCTGAATAAATGTCTACATTCCACTCTTATACTTCTTTTAAAAATGCTCACAATCTTGAAAATGTTGGCGAAGTACACTCTTATACTTTTTAAAAATGACCGCAGTCTTGAAAAAATGCCCACTGTCCACTTTTATAATTCTTTTAAAAATGCTCGCAGTCCTGAAAAAATCCCCATAGTCCACTCTTATAATTATTTTAAAAATTCCCACAGTTATGAAAATGATCATGTGCATGTTTTGCAGCCCGTTGGCATTTCCTTTAAAGAATCCATTTTCTAAATTGGGACAAAATTCGACAGTTTGCTTAGAGCTTTTGGTGTATTTTGAAATATGCATTGCATAGCTCGAAGGCTAGTGAAATCCATATCTTGGGAATTTATGTCATAGAATTATACATACTGCCAAGTTTATCAATGCCTTTATTATAGGCTGGGAAAATCATTCTACCATACTAATATGATGCGCATTGTTCTAGCCATATGTTTTCCACATCTAAATCTGGTGCACTTTTTCAAGGCTATCGAGGGCTACTCTGTAGAAGTGGCCTATACTTGAGATTATCATATAGAATATAGACTTTGGTGTTGGTTGTAGCCAATTTAGGAAAAAACAATTGTTTCCCTTGTTACTTTTATCAATGTCAATTATCGATTGTGACAAGTATTTAGAGTGGTAGGTTTTCAAGTAATAGAATCATGGGATAGTTTCTAGTTGCTTGGATTGACAAATAAACATTCTCATTTGATTATGGTTTAGATTCATCTGTGTTTTTTGTGGTATGTTGACATTGACATGATTGTTGTTTCAAGTATCCATTTTTTCAATTGGGACAAAATTCCCTGGATTGCTTACAGGCTATAGTGGTTTCTGAAATCTACAATGCTTAGTTCTAAGGCTCTTGTAATCAAGATATTAGGAACTTATGCCATATCATTGTACATACTTCCAAGTTTATAGATGCCCTTTTTTGTAGGTTGGAAAAATCGAGTTCTCTTCCATGGTTCTAGGTTTGCATAGGTCTTTAAATGCAATGACTATTAGAATTTGGTTTAGTGTCCAAACAATACTATCTATTTCAATTAAGGGAGTTGTTGCATGTTCTTATTGTATGCATTGTTCTATGTGTGTTTCCAAAATATGGACTTAGACACAGTGTAGAAGCAATATACTTTTTGCATGGAATGTCCTGGTATGTATCGAAATTGCATTGATGATTATGTAAGAGATGATGTTAATGATGTAACATGGTGGCTAGAATACTTGTATCATATTGATATGATATGTTTAGTGATCTGTTGACATTGCCAAGATTGTTGACATTTCCAGGATTGTGAGATCTCGTATGCTTTTCTGAAATCTATTGAACCCTTTTTTGCAACTCGCCTTCTCTACATATCCCATCAATATGCACACTTTATGTGAAAACATGAGCAGGGATGATTTTAAGAACCCCCCCAAAATTTTAATGTATAAAAAATGGGCGAATCTCCTCGATATATAGGAAAACTTTAAGGTGATTTTATCAATAATATAATATGTATATATAATTTTTTTGGTGAATCTTTCATTTAATTATATAATGTTGTAAAATATTGGCGAATCTTTCACTAAATTATAAGATATTGTAAAATCTTCGTGAATATTTCACTTAATTATAAAAAAATGTAAAAACTTGGCGAATCTTTCACTGATTTAAAAAATATAGAAAAAATTTGGTGAATCTTTTGCCAATAAGACTCAATATTTTGATTATGTAGATTACTAAGGTAGTGCAACATAAGAACATACATCGGAGCTCAACTCTGGACTCTCCCGACTCCTAGATTCTCGAATGAACAAGTGTATGAATGAGGAGAGGATGGATTTATTTATACATTTCACAAGCAGTATTTGATCACTCACAACTAGAAGGTGTCGACGAAACACGACTGCACTAACTAGATTCAAGGAAAGTAGGGACTCTACTTGTTATCTTGTCACTTAATGTTCCAATGGACATGTGGGGTCATGAATCTTGGCAAGCCAACAAACTGATAGAATTAAGTGAATATCCTAGTAGAGAGCCACTTCCTTTATATAGATAGATAGTTCTTGGACCAATTCCAAGCTTCCAACCAAAATTCTACCAAACTTTATTCTCTTTGGTGTCAAATGGTAGGAGAGTTGCATATTTGTTGATGTATATGTAACTTCGGAATGTATTTTATCTGTGTATTTTATATATATTTATTGTACCCTTATAAGATATGTGTTATTCCTCTATGAGGAAGTGTCGTCATGTGGATTGACAAGTGTCGCAAGTGTGTGTACTTGTCGATGGGTTATTAGACCACCATGTTGGGTCGGCCCGGAATTATATATAATATAATGTGGATGTATCTAACTAGACAAGTCGGCCCCATAAGGTCACTGGGCAAAAAGGTGAGTATAAATAGAGATAGGAGATCTCTATTTTACTCACTCGGAAAAGTAACTCACTCTCACTCTCAGAAGTGGTGCACTAGTGAGGAAGAGGAGGATCATCTGCTAGGAGACTATCTCAGTGTTATTTGGTTGTATTTTGGTTGAGCCATTGCTTTCTCTATCTCTGAGGAAGTTGTGGGGTTTTTCACCTTAGGGTTTTCCCCACGGAAACTCTGTGTCTCTTGTCTCTTATGCTTTTGATTCTTGTGATGCTTTTCATATTGTGATTTTCATGCATTGATATACTGTATATGTTATTCTCTCGGCAAAGATCCTAGAGTATAATGAATTAATGCTCAAAATTTAACATGGTATCAGAGCTAGGTTGAGAAGAAGACATTTTGCAGTGACGGAAGCTTGAGTTCCTTGTTTATTGGGTTTCTCTCCACAGATTTTGGAAATTCAGTATAGTAGATTGACTCTACTCATCAAGGCGCATCTATCTGTCCAATCAGAATTCAATTCCGAGCATTTTCTGATCTGGCCCTAAAAATTAGGGTTTCCACAAAAATAGGAATTTCTGGAATCTGAAGACACAGATGGAAGCTCCTTGCAAAAATCGAAGGTTAGAGCTTTGGATCGAGATTTTTGGCTGGGTCGATCTCTGGGAAACTCAAACCCTAATTCAGGGCTCTCTCTAGTGAACCCGAGAGGACAAAAAGGCAATTCGGAAGGGAAAAACTTTGTTGATCTCAAATTCTGAATGCACCAGGCTGATCAGCTCATCAAAGCGCATCTTTCTATCCTTTCATAAATTTGAAATTCACATCTTGAATTTTTAGGGTTTCTCTGACAAACCCTAATCCGGGACCAGATCCAATTTTCAGCATTTCAAGTGGTAAGACCTAAATCTTTTCTATTTCCATTTGAAGTACTCTTCAAGATGTCTCTCCACACCAAGCTGGAGGATAAGCTTGAAGGGGCTGATAACTTTCGAGCCTGGAAGTATAGGATTGGGTTAATCCTGGAAGAGAATGAGTTGGACTCATATGTGAAAGAAGACATCCCTATCCCAGAGGATGAAGAGGCCAAGGTATTGCATAAGAAGAACTTGGTCAAGGCAAAGAGAATCATTGTTGATTCTATCAAAGACCATCTCATACCCCATGTGTCTTCTCTTAAGACACCCAAGGAGATGTTTGAATCTTTGACCAAGCTATTAGAAGGAAAGAACATAAATCGGAAGATGACCCTGCGGAACCAATTGAAAGGAGTGAAGTTTCAGAATGGAGAAACCATTCAATCTTATTTTTCAAGGGTCTCCCAGATCAAGGAACAACTAGAAGCAGTAGATGAAATGGTGGAGAATGGTGAAGTAGTGATGACCACTCTAAATGGCCTACCCAGGTCATGGGATTCCTTCATTCAAGGAATTTGTGCAAGGAAGAAGTTGATCTCCTTCAACAGATTGCGGGAAGAATGTTCTCAAGAAGAAGCTAGACTTATAGCTCGTGAGGAAAAGATGGGAGGTGAAGTTCAAGCTCTTGCAGCTCACACCAAAAGAAGCAAAACCAAGAAGGAGCACTCTCGCCACAATAGATCCCGTCAAAAGAGTAAGAAGGACCTAAGATGCTTCACATGCAATGAGAAGGGTCACTTTGCTTCATATTGTCCCAAGAACAAAAGGGATAATAACAACAACTCCAGTAAGAAGAAGAAGGGCAGCAAAAGAAGGTTTCATGCTCATGCTGCCGAAGATGATGAACCCCCAAAGAAGAAGGCTAGGGCAGAAAGTGATAGTGATGATGACTCAACAAGTGAAGAAGAGTATGTTCTGATCTCTGCTCTCACAGGTACTATCTCCCATGGTGGTAATGATTGGTTGATTGATAGTGGGGCTTCCAAACACATGATTGGGTTTAAGTAATCTTTTGTGAATCTATCTAAACATGAATCATCCCATAAGGTGAAACTTGGGGATGATTATCAATACCCAATCAAAGGAAGTGGTGAAGTCTCCTACAACCTAGATTCTGGAAAATCCTTGAAGTACCTGCGCTCAAGAAGAACTTACTCTCCATCTCTACATTGGATGCAAAAGGTATGAGGGTTGCATTTGTGGATGGACAAGTCCTAATGTGGCCAAAGGGAAAGAACATAGATGATGCAGTAGTGATTGGAAAGCAAGAGGGAGGTTTTTATAGATTGAAGGGACAACCTGAACATGCCATGGTGCATGAATCCATGGAGCCAAGTGAACTTTGGCATAGAAGACTTGCTCATATGCACTATAGAGCACTTCCAATTGCAAGCAAGGCAGTAGAGGGTCTTCCTGAAATCAAGACCAAACATGAAGGTGTTTGCAAAGGATGTGCAAAAGGAAAGAACATAAAGAAGGCTTTCCCAAGCAGTGAAATCAAGGCAAAAGACATCCTGGCAATCATCCACTCAGATGTATGTGGTCCTATGTCATCCAGTTCCCTGAGTGGGTATGTTTACTATGTCTCATTTATTGATGACTTCTCCAGAAAGACTTGGGTATACTTCTTGAAGAGAAAAGATGAGGTGTTTGATAAATTCAAGGAATTCAAAACCTTGATGGAGAATCAAACTGACAAGAAGATCAAAACATTCAGATCCGACAATGGTGGATAATTCACCTCAGATGACTTCAAGAAGCTTTGCAGTGATTCAGGGATTAAGAGGGAGTTGAATACTCCTTACAATCCACAACAGAATGGAGTTGCAGAAAGGAAGAACAGAACAATCATGGAAGCAGCAAGAGCAATGCTCCATGACCAGGATCTACCTATGCATCTATGGGAAGAAGCAGCTAGAACAGCTATATATGTGCAGAACAGAACACCCCACAAGATGTTGGACAACAAGACACCAGAAGAGGTCTTTTCTGGGTTCAAGAAGATTGATGTTAGCAAGGATGAATATAAGGACAGGTAATCCAGGAAGCAAAGATCAAGAGGGAGCACACTCCAGGAGCTCCTGCAAGGATGCATATTTTCAGAGGGAGCTGACCATCTCCCTACATTCCACAATAGAAAGGTGTAGAAGAAGCTACTTCAGCAACTCCTGTCAGGAAGCAAAGACTCAGAGGGAGTCCACCCAACAAACAAACAAAGATAAGTATATCAATTATCATTTCTTTCCTATTTTGTTTGTTTAAATAATATTATGCTTATGTTCCTAGACTTAGGAGATGTATTGTGCATATTAGAATGATTGCATTAATGAATAGTATACTACTAATATGCATGTGATGGGTAAGTGGCCTATGGCACTGTACAACATTCCAGTGCTACTTATCTAGAATGAAACCTCTTTGCTGACATGTTGGGAGTAGTGCAAACTCTTAACAATGTTCTGGTCGAGACTGGAAGGCATCTAGAAAGTTGTGGAACGTGGATAAATGTTGTATTGAAGCATTGGCTAAGATAACTGCATGACTGCATGACATATTTCTTTAAGTGTAAAGAATTTGTTCTGAAAATTATGAGATGTTTCTAATCATGCAATTTAACTTGTTTTGTAGGAAAGACCGTATATCTTCACCTACAAAAGGACTACAACATTTGTTCCAGCAACAAAGATATCTATTGAAGATATTGAAGATATTGAAGTTCCCAGGATCTAGGATGAAGAAATGGAATGCCATGATCCGTCGATCATGAAGATGATGTTTGGGATGCAGTCCCAAGACATGATAGGGAGTCATATGTGTGCAGATTGAAGAAAGCCTTGTATGGCTTGAAGCAAGCTCCCAGAACCTGGTATGGTAGGATGGAAAGTTTCCTATCTAGTTTGGGCTTTACCAAGAGTAAAGCGGATTCTAACCTTTACCACAAGGTTGAGGAAGGGAATCCTGTGATTCTACTCTTGTATGTGGATGACTTATTTGTAACAGGAGATCACAGACTAATTGCAGATACTAAGAGGAAGCTTGCTACTGAATTCGATATGAAAGATTTGGGAATGATGCAATATTTCCTAGGTATGAAGGTGTGGCAGAGTGCAGGTGGGATCTTCCTTGGTCAAGGGAAGTACACAGTGGATATCCTAAAGAGATTTGGGATGATGGATTGCAAATCCATGGCCACACCTATGGCATCGAATCTGAAGCTTCTATGTGATGCTTCATCTGAGCCGGTTGATGTCTCTAGGTATCGTCAGATGATTGGGTCCTTGATGTACCTGACGAACACGAGACCAGATATTTGCGTTGCTGTGAACACATTGAGCCAGTTCCTGACGGATCCGAGGAGTGTTCACCTAGTTGTTGTAAAGCATGTTCTGAGGTACCTGAAGGGTACAGTGGATTTTGGGCTCAAGTATGAAGCGAATCAAAAGTTTAACCTGCAGGGTTATGTTGATTCAGATTGGGCTGGCAATGCTGCAGATAGGAAGAGCACATCTGGGTGCTGCTTCAGTATGGGATCAGGTGTGATCTCATGGTTTAGTAGGAAGCAGTCCTGCGTGGCACTGAGTACAGCTGAGGCATAGTATGTTGCAGTCTGTTCAGCTAGTTGTGAGGCAGTATGGCTACGGAAGCTACTGTCTGAGTTATTTGATCTCCAGTTGGATGCTACTGGTATCTTCTGTGATAACCAGAGTTGTGTGAAGCTGTCCTAGAACCCAGTGTTTCATGACAGGTCGAAACACATAGAGATCAAATATCACTATATCAGGGATATGGTGCAGAGAGGAGCTGTGAAGCTCCTGTATGTTGCAACGGACGAGCAGATTGCAGATGTGCTGATGAAGCCACTAGCCAGGGTGAAGTTCGAGTACTTCAGAGAGAGGCTTGGCATTCTTCAGATCAAGGACACTTCGAGGAAGAAGTGATAGACACATTTGCTGAAGCCATTCCAAGCATGTTGGAAGGAGGATCCTTCACATGGCTATGGATGTAAGCGCTGGATGATGAGCATCAGGATGATGTTCTGGTTTCTGTTGGATATGATCAGTTGGATCATTTTTTATGTATGTATGTATGCATCATGTTGGATGCTGGATATGATCAGTTGGATCATTTTTATGTATGTATGTATGCATCATGTTGTATGCTAGATATGATTAGTTGGATCATGTGTATGTATTTTTGTATATGCATCATGTTGGATGCTTGGACCATGTATCTGTATATGTATCAGGTGGATACATTGTATGATCAGGTGGATCATGTATGGTGATATGTATCATGTATTTGTATTTGTATCAGGTGGATACATTGTATGATCAGGAGGATCAGGTATGATGATATGTATCAGGTAGATACTTGGTATGCATCCGGTAGATGCATTGTATGATCAGGATGATCATGGATGACGAGCTTCAGGATGTTGCTCCAGATGACATGCAGCAGGATGTTGCAGTGATGATGATTAGGATGATCATGGATGACGAAATTCAGGATGTTGCTCCAGATGACATGCAATAGGATGTTGTAGTGATGATGATCAGGATGATCATGGGTACATCAGGATGATGTATGATGAGTATCAAGTTGATACTCTATGGTCGTGGATCAGGTTGTGCAGATGAGCATGACAGCATGTAATCCGGTGCCCTGGGAGATTTGCAGATAGTCTTTCAAGGTTTTGCCTATGGCATGTAATTCAGTGCCCTGGGATATCTGGCAAATGCTCTTTCGAGGTTTTTCTCTGGAAGGACATATAATTCAGTGCCCTAGGAGATCTGCAGATAGTCTTTCAAGGTTTTGCCTATGGCATGTAATTCGGTGCCCTGGCATATCTGGCAGATGCTCTTTCGAGGTTTTGTCCTATGGCATATAATTCAGTTCCCTGGGAGATTCGATAGGTTGAGATGTGTGCTCGTAACAGCCTGGGATGCTCTTGCGAGGTTTTTTGGTGAGGTCACATGTAATTCGTTTCCCTGGGTGATCCTATAGGTAGAGCTGTGTGCTCATAACAGCCTGGGATGCTCTTTCGAGGTTTTGTGACGCACGTAATAAGTCCTAAGGATTCCACAGTATGGCCAGTGATGATGAAGACCTGCAGGTGGTGGGCCTACATCCAGTATGAAAAAGGACTGGCTCTATAGAACTTCCTATGATGAGTAGAGTCAGATATTGGTTGAGATAGCAGCAGCAGTGACGATGATGATGACGATGCATCGATGACGATGATCTAGAGAAGAAGACTTGTCTAGCAGATCTGTGTCGAGAAATACCTTCCTAGTTAAGAGGGAGTGCTGATGTATATGTAACTTTGGAATGTATTTCATCTGTGTATTTTATATATATTTATTGTACCCTTATAAGAGATGTGTTATTCCTCTATAAGGAAGTGTCGTCATGTGGATTGACAAGTGTCTCAAGTGTGTGTACTTGCCGATGGGTTATTAGACCACCATGTGGGTTTGGCCCGGAATTATATATAATATAATGTGGATGTATCTAACTAGACAAGTCGGCCCCATAAGGTCACTGGGAAAAAAGGTGAGTATAAATAGAGATAGGAGATCTCTATTTTACTCACTCGGAAAAGTAACTCACTCTCACTCTCAGAAGTGGCGCACTAGTGAGGAAGAGGAGGATCATCTGCTAGGAGACTATCTTAGTGTTATTTGGTTGTATTTTGGTTGAGCCATTGCTCTCTCTATCTCTGAGGAAGTTGTGGGGTTTTTCACCTTAGGGTTTTCCCCACGGAAACTCTGTGTCTCTTGTCTCTTATGCTTTTGATTCTTGTGATGCTTGTCATATTGTGATTGTCATGCATTGATATATTGTATATGTTATTCTCTCAGCAAAGATCCTAGAGTATAATGAATTAATGCTCAAAATTTAACAATATTTATCAGTGAATACTTAAAATGGCTCAATCCACACAAATTTTCCTCAGCAAGTGATAACTTCACCTGTCACTATTTTAAAACGTCCCAACACTATAAAAGCATCCATAAATTGATAAATGAAAACCCCATGCACTTCTAAATTCACCCAGTGATGGGAATAACGCCCCATGCACTTCTAAATTCACCCAATGATGAGAAAAACGCCCCAAACACTTCAATACTTGCCCCGGGCACTTCAAAATTCTCCCAAAGATGATAAAAATTCCCTAAGCACTTCAATATTTTCCCAAGCACTTCTAAATTCTCCCAAGGATGATAAAAAATCCCCATACACTTCAATATTTTCCCCAAGAACTTCAAAATTCCCTCGATGCACTTCAATACTTACCCCATGTACTTCTAAATTGACCCAATGATGATAGAAATGCACCATGCACTTCAAAACTTGCCTCAACCACTTCAAAATTCTCCCAACGATGATAAAAACACCCAGACACTTCAATATTTTCCCTAGGCACTTCAAAATTCTCCCAGCAAAGATAAAAATGCCCCCATCCACTTCCATGATTTCCTAGGCACTTCATTACTTGCCCTAGACACTTCAAAATTCATCCAATGATGATAAATATGCCCTATGCACTTCAATAGTTTCCCTAGGCAAGGTAGAAAAACACCTGACAATGATATAATCACCCAAGCAATTACAAAAATGCCTCAATCCACACAAATTTTCCCCAGCAAGTGATAACTTTGCCCATCACTATTTTAAAATGTACCAACACTATAAAATCATTCATACATTGATCAATAACAACCCCACGCACTTCTAAATTCACGCAGTGAGGAGAAAAACGACCCATGCACTTATAAATTCACCTAATGATGAGGAAAATGCCCCATGAACTTCTAAATTCACCCAGTGATGAGAAAAATGCCCCAGGCACTTCAATACTTGCCCCGGTCACATCAAAATTTTCTGAAAGATGATAAAATTTCCCTAAGAACTTCAATATTTTTCCAGGCACTTCTAAATTCTCCCAACGATGATAAAAACTCCCCATGCACTTCAATATTTTCTCAAAGCACTTCAAAATTCCCCCAGGCACTTCAATACATGCCCCATGCACTTCTAAATTGACCCAGTGATGATAGAAACACCCCATGCACTTAATACTTGTCTCAACCACTTCAAAATTCTCCCAACGATGATAAAAATTCACATACACTTCAATATTTTCCCCACGCACTTCAAAATTACAGCTAGGCACTTCAATACTTGCCCCATCCACTTCTAAATTGACCCAATGATGATAGAAACGCCCCATGAACTTCAATACTTGCCTCGACCATTTCAAAATTCTCCCAGCGATGATAAAAACATCCAGACACTTCAATATTTTCCCCATGCACTTCAAAATTCTCGCAATGAAGATAAAAATGCCCCCGTCCACTTCCATATTTTCCCAGGCACTTCATTACTTTCCCTAGACACTTCAAAATTCGTCCAATGATGATAAAGATTCCCTAGGGACTTCAATACTTGACCTAGGCAAGGGAGAAAAACACCCGACAATGATATAATCACCCAGGCAATCAAAAAAATGCCCCAATCCACAAAATGTTTCCTTGGCATGTGATAACTTTGGCCATCACTGTTTTAAACGTCCCAACACTATAAAAGAATCCTTACATTGATAAACAACAACCCCATGCACTTCTAAATTCACCCAGTGATGAGAAAAATGCCCCATGGACTTCAAAATTCACCCATTGACAAGAAAAACGCCCCATGGACTTCAAAATTCACCCATTGACAAGAAAAATTCCCCATGCACTTAAAAATTCACCCATTGACAAGAAAAACACCCCAGGAACTTCAATACTTTCCCCGTGCACTTCAAAATTCTCCGAAAGATGATAAAAATGCCCTAAGCACTTCAATATTTTTCGAGGCACTTCTAAATTCTCTCAAGGATGATAAAAATCCCCATGCACTTCAATATTTTCCCCAAGCACTTCAAAATTCCCCCCAAGCACTTCAATACTTTCCCCATGCACTTCTAAATTGACCCAATGATGATAGAAATGCTCCATGCACTTCAATACTTGCCTCAACCACTTCAAAATTCTCACAACGATGATAAAAATGCCCATACACTTCAATATTTGCCCTGGACACTTCAAAATTCTTGCAATGAAGATAAAAACACCCACATCCACTTCCATGTTTTCCTAGGCACTTCATTACTTTCCCTAGACACTTCAAAATTCATCCAATGATGATAAAGGTTCCCTAGGCACTTCAATACTTTCCCTAGGCAAGGGATAAAAACACCTAACAATGATATAATCACCCAAGCAATCACAAAAATGCCTCAATCCACACAAATTTTCCACGGCAAGTGATAACTTTGCCCGTCACTATTTTAAAACATTGCAACACTATAAAAGCATCGATACATTGATAAACAACAACCCCAAGCACTTCTAAATTCATCCAGTGATGAGACAAATTCCCCATGCACTTCTAAATTCACCCAGTGATGAGAAAAACGCCCAAGGCACTTCAATACTTACCTCGAGCACTTCAAAATTCTCCGAAAGATGATAAAAGCGCCCTAAGCACTTCAATATTTTCCGAAGCACTTAAAATAAACATCAAGGAATCCCCATTGACCAACGCTCTACATCCATCTGTTGTATGTAGTCATCAAGATCATCAATGAGAGAATTCATTCTCATACATAACAAGGTAAATGACAACTCAATCTCATCTCAAAGTCAAATGTTAAATAACTTGTAGATGCCAGATAAGAGAGATGTATATGTAAATGTGAACTAAATCTAGTAGTTGACTAGGGTTTCTGTTTTTTTTAATTTTTGATGCTTTATGGAAAAAAAGTAATGGTGAAGTGTGGGTGCCCACAAACCCCCTTTTTGCAAAATGTGTCTTTCTTTTCAGGAGGGGACACCCACATACCCCCTTTTTGCAAAATATATCCTGCAACTTCATGAAACATTTCAGAGTGCATTTTGTGAATTTTCATAAAAAGGAGGGCATGGTGAAACATTTCCCCAACTGCCCCTCCTGCCCTGGTCTTAGGGTCACAAGGAGCAAGGGGGTGTGTGCACCTAATCCTTCAGGATGCATCCATGTCTAACAGTGTAATTAGGTGACAACAGAGTGGGTATGTCACAATAGGTACCAGCATAGTGGGATACATGCAATCAACACAATTACATGGGTTTCCATTGTTGAGTGGACTCAAAATGGTCTAGGCTTGAATAACATTCAAGTGAATGACCAGACAAGTGAGAGCAATATTCAAACAAAAAAGATGAAAATAGTTTTACAAAAATAAGAAAGGTGAGAGTTAAGACAAAGGAGGTAAGTTCGTAAATAAATTTTTCATTTTGGTTGTTCGGTGTTTGAGTTTCAGAAAATAAAAACAAAAATATTTTGGTGATTTGTTTTCAGGTTTGACTTTAAAAATGTCAAGGTTTGCATTGTTTTATGCTTTCAGGTTCCAATTTGTTCGCAGCAAATAACTATAATGTATCAAAGTAGAGAATGATTGTGACCTTTGAATACAAAGAGTTATTGAAGATTGTGACAAGAAAGTTGACAAGATCAAGATGATGAGCAACAACATGATTATGATGCCAAAAATCAGGAGCCATTAATGTTAATTAAGCGATTTGTTAGCTATTACTAATGATATGCTTGAGCAAGTACAAGATGCTACAAATGCACACATTTTGTGGAGGTTGATGAGTTTGCATGAAACATCAAATAAAAGTAAATATCTTTATCGGCAAAATTTGTTGTATTTGATGAAGCTTGATGAAGGAGATCCATATTCAGATTATGCTGAGATTGAAGGATGCTAAGATCAGCAGCTTGTTTTCTGGTAGGGAGGTAGATGAGTAGGTAGTTATCACTCTAAAGAGTCTGCACCGATCATTAGAATACTTTGTTGAAAAGCTTAATATTACTTTTGATTCTATTGAGATTACCTACAATAGTTTTCCAAGTCAGTTATTGCACAAGAAGCAAGGGAAGAAGCAATTCAAAAGTGGCAGTGAAGCTTAGTGCTTTTGCTTCCAAACACAAAGGCAAAAGCAAACAGTATCAGAGAGTAAGATGGAACAATGCAAGGTATCTACATCAGTTAAGATTGGTTTCAAAAATTTAAGGTGCTATTACTCTGATAAAGGGGGGCATCTAAAAATGGAATGCAGGAAATGATTATGGGATTTAGAGAACAACAAAAGACAGCCTAATATAAATCATTCTGACATGCAAAGAAAGAGAAAGATTGGATTGCATTTGATGGAATCAAGAAATCAAGCTCAACCTTCATCACCAAACCATGTCAATGGAGAGTCAAGTTCTAGATCAAATAATACCAAAGAAGCAATCTTAGAAGAAGGCACATACCCCACTCTATTTCAACTTCAAGCTTGCAATATTGGCACAAATATGCACAGTCTATGAATAATGAAGCCATAAAAAATACATTGAGAATAGGTTTCAAGCTTACTCAGGCCCATAGCAAGGAATTGGCAATATATAATTATTCTCACTTAGATGTCAAATTCATCACCCAAGCTTCCAACGACCTACACATCTAAATTCGAGGCATACAAGCAAAAAAATAGAATATTTCCATATTTCAAGTTACTTTACAAATCTTGAAGACATACATGTTGAATACAAGAGTAGTGTGTTTGAAAATAAAATAATTTGCATAAATCCATAATTTACAAAGAAATAACAAAGGATTATTAGTGCATAAAGTACAGAGAACTAAGCATTGACAGAAAATTGTCATTAGGCATACATGATCAGTTATCTTTAATAAATATAATGATATCATCAATACACACATTTGAAGGAAATATACTAAGACAAGGTTTAACATTTGCAAGCAACATCCATAAATTTGATCCCAATGTGGTGCATACCTTTAAAACAATTAATCATAGAATGAAAATCACAACTTGGGCCTCAATACCAACACTTTATCTAGCTCAACAGTACACATATGCCAAGGATAAAATAGATCTTCAACAAACATTTTTAAAGTTCAAGATTAAATTCAATGGTATTCATCAATTTATACTTCAAAGAAATCAAAGATGCGGGGTATAATAAGAAGTATTCTTCAAGAATCAAACCAATACTATGCATAGTCCAAATTTTCATGATTTAGAAAAGTAAACAAATTGAAATACAAAATTATTGTGGATGGAATCAAGCAATCAAGCTCAACTTTCCTCACCAAGTCATGTAAAATTCTCAATGGAGAGTCAAGTTCTATGTCAAATAATGCCAAAGAATCAATCTTAGAAGAAGGCAAATAGCCCACTCTATTTCAAGCCTCCAATATTAGCACAAATCTGCACAATCTATGAACTGTGAAGCCATACCAAATATGTTGAGAATAGGTTTCAAGCTTACTCATTCTCATAGAAAGTAATTGAAAATATATAATTATTCTCACTCAGAGGCCAAATGCATCACCCAAGTTTCCAAATACCTACACATTAAAATTACAGGCATACAAGCAAAAAAAATAGAGTATTTCCATATTTCAAGTTACTTTACAAATATCCAAGACAAATATGTTTGAATCCAAGAGAAGCATGTTTCCAAAGAAAAGAATGTGCATAAATCCATAATTTTAAAAGAAATATCAAAGGACTATTAGTGCATAAGGTACCAAAGAACTAAGCATTGACAGAAAAATGTCAATAGGCATATTCGATCAGCTATCTTTAATAAATATAATGATATCTTCAAATATACAATTCAGGGAAATATGTTAGTTTTTCAGAATTTACTTCAATATGATCTAGGATCTTAACTGAGAGAAAAACATGTACAACATATCTACAACATATTAATCATGGACAAAATAATGCAAGCACACAAGAGACACGGAATTTCACTGGGGAAAACCAAGAAGGTGAAAAACCATGCAACTTCCTTAGAGATAGATAGAGCCATGATACAAAACCCAAGCATAAGAGATATACTCCTAGCAACAGCTTCTCCTCCTCCACTAGTGCGCCACTCTCCAATGAGTGTATGAGTGAGAAGTGAATGATGAAATAGAGTGCCTCCCGCACTCTATTTATACTTGAATTGACTTGCCTAATAACCTTTACTAAGTTGGCCTTAACTTAACCACATAACATAATGCTGACAAGGCCGACCCCAAATAGGGTGGTCTAATAACCCTTTAACCCACATGACTTATATAGGGCCGACCCCAACAAGGTGGTCTAATAACCCATCAAGTACAAGTTACGACACTTACAATATAAATGACGGCACTTCCGTATAGAGGATTAATAACATCTCTATAGCAATACAAACACTTACGTATAGAGGAATAATAACATCTCTATAGAAATACAATATACATATATGAAATACATTCCAAAGTTACAAATACATCAGCACTCCCTCTTAACTAGGAAGGTATTTCTCGACATAGATCTGCTAGGACAAGTCTTCTTCTCTGGATCATCGTCACTGGATCATTGTCATCGAATCATCGTCATCATCACTGCTGCTACTATCTCAATCAATCTCCAATCTACTCGTCATAGGAAGTTCTACAGAGCCAGCCCTTTTTTATGCTGGATGTAGGCCCACCACTTGTAGGTCTTCATCATCACTGGCCATACTGTGGAATCCTCAGGATTTATTACGTGAGTCAACAAAACCTGAAAAGAGCATCCCAAGACTAATTATGAGCACACAGCTCAACCTACCGGATCTCCTTGGATCTTTTACATGCCATTGCACAACCTGTCCATGCCCACAGAGTATCATCCTGATACTCATGATCATACTGATCATAACATCATTCACGAAGCACAACCCAGATGCACATCACACAGCACTTACATTCACCGGCATGGGAAGACACACTTCAACCATCCATGAAAGGCTCAGCACTTATATCTATGCCATGGGAAGACACACTTCGACCATGCGAGAATGGCACAGCACTTATATCATAGCCATGGGAGAACACATCTACAACCATGCTTGAATGGCACAAAACTTATATTGCAGCCATGGGAGAACACATCTACAACCATGCTCGAATGGCCCCAGCCCTTATATCTGCACCATGGGAGAACAAATCTACCACCATGTGAGAATGGATCCATCCCTTACATCTGCACCATGGGAGAACACATCTACCACCATGTGAGAATGGCTCCGGCAATTACATCACGACCATGGGAGAACACATCTGCCACCATGTCGAAAAAGCCCAACAATTACATTGCGACCATGGGAGAACACATCTACAACCATGTCCAAAAATCCCATGTGCATCTGTGTCTTCAGAACTCATCACACATAATACAACTGATTATTTAATGTATCCACCTGATACATATCATCTCATATGATCATCCTGATCATCATCATAGCATCGTTTTGATGCATATCATCCAGAGCATCGTCCTGATACTCATCATACGTGATCATCCTGATCATCATCACTGCATCGTCCCGATGCATATAATATAGAGCATTGTCTTGATACTCATCATACGTGATCATGTTGATCATCGTCACTACACCGTCCTAATGCATATCATCTAGAGCATTGTCCCGATACTCATCATACGTGATCATCCTGATCATCGTCACTGCATTGTCCTGATGCATATCATCTGGAGCAACATCCTAAAGCTCTTCATCTATGATCATCCTGATCATACAATGCATCCACCTGATGCATACCAAGTATCTACCTGATACATAAATATATGATCCAACTGATCATACCAAGCATCCAACCGATGCATATACATATACATGATCCAACTGATCATACCAAGCATCCAACCGATGCACATATATATATACATGATCGAACTGATCATACTGAGTAGTAACTGGAGCATCGTCTCGATGCTCATCACACAACACTTACATCCATAGCCATGGGAAGGATCCTCCTCTCACCATGCTTGGAATGGCTCCTGCAAATGTGTCTCATCACTTTTTCCTCAAAGTATATTCAATATGAAGAACACTAAGCCTCTCTCTGAAATATTCAAACTTTACTCTGGCTAGTGGTTTTGTCAACACATCTACAACCTGCTCATCCGTCGCAACAACAAGAGCTTCACTGCTCCTTTCTACACCATATCCCTGATATAGTGGTATTTGATATCAATGTGCTTCAACCTGTCCTGGAACACCGGGTTCTCAAATAGCTTCACACAACTCTGGTTGTCACAATAGATACCAGTAGCATCCAACGGGAGATCAAATAACTCAGACAGTAGCTTCCTCGGCCATACTGCCTCACAACTAGCTGAACAAGCTGCAACATACTCTGCTTCAGCTATACTCAGTGCTACACAGGACTGCTTCCTACTAAACCAAGAGATCACACCTGATCCCATACTGAAACAACACCCAGAAGTGCTCTTCCTATCTGCAGCACTGCCTGCCCAATCTGAATCAACATAACCCTCTAGGTTAAACTTTTGATTCGCATCATACTTGATCCCATAATCAACCGTACCCTTCAGGTACCTCAAAATATGCTTTACAGCAACTAGGTGAACACCTCTGGGATCCGTCAGGAACTGGCTCAATGTGTTCACTACAAAGCAAATATCTGGTCTCATATTCGTCAGGTACATCAAGAATCCAATCATCTGACGATACACCATGACATCTATCGGCTCAGATGAAGCATCACACAAAAGCTTCAGGTTTGATGCCATAGGTGTGGCCATGGCCTTGCAGTCCATCCTCCTGAACCTCTTCAAGATCTCTAGTGCATACTTCCCTTGTCCAAGGAAGATTCCATCTGCACTCTGCCACACCTCCATGCCTAGGAAATAGTGCATCATCCCCAAGTCCTTCATCTCGAACTTGGAAGCAAGCTTCCTCTTAGTATCGGCAATCAATCCATCCTCTCCTGTAACAAACAGGTCATCCACATATAGGATTAGTATCACCAGATTGCCTTCCTCAACCTTGTAATAAAGAATCTGCTTTACTCTTGGTAAAGCCCAAATTGGATAGAAAGTTATCTATCCTACCATACCAAGTCTTAGGAGCTTGCTTCAAGCCATACAAGGCTTTCTTCAACTTGCACGCATATGACTCCCTGTCATATGTCTCAAAACTGAGTGACTGCTCCACATACACTTCCTTCTTGACTACACCATTCAAAAAAGTTGTCTTGAAATCCATCTGGTGTATCTTTCATTTCATTACTGTATCCAGAGCAAGTATTGATCTATTGGAAGTGTATTTGGCTGCAGGATCAAAAGTCTCTTCATAGTCAATCCCTCTTTTTGGGAGAAGCCACGAGCTACAACCCTCGCTTTGTATTTCTCTATGCTACCATCTGGAGCATGCTTGATCTTATAGATCCACTTGGAAGTCACAACAGACTTCCCTTCAGGTCTTGGGACCACATCCCAAACATGATCGATTGGTACTTCTCGACCATGGCATCCTTTGACTGTATCCCATATCATGGGAACTTCAAATTCTTCAATATCTTTCGATAGATAGTTTGAACTTCGTTGCTGGAACAAATGTTGTAGTCCTTCTTTTGTAGGTGATGGTATACAATCTTTCCTACAAAGCAAGTTAAATTGCATGATTAGAAACATCTCATAGTTTTCAGAACAAATTCTTACACATAAAGAAATATGCCATACAGTCATGCAATTATTTTAGCTAATGCTTCAATATAAAATTTATCCATATCCCGTAACTTTCTAGATGCCTTCCAATCTCTACCAGAACATTGTTAAAAGTGTGCACAACTCCCAACGTGTCAGCAAAGAGGTTTCATTCTAGATAAGTAGCAATGGAATGGTGTACAGTGCCATAGGCCACTTATCCATTACATGCGTATTAATAGTATACGGTTCATTAATGCAATTATTCTAATATGCATAATACACAACTTAAGTCTAGGAACATAAGTATATACATCATTGAACATTATTATTTAAACAATCAAATATACAAGAAATGACAATTCAAATACTTATCTTTGTTTGTTTGATGGGTGGACTCCCTCTCAATCTTTGTTTCCTTGTAGAAACTACTAGACTGTTCTCCCTCTTGATCTTTGCTTCCTAGATTACTTGTCCTTGAACTTATATCCATCCTTGATCACTATGCATACTTACTAGTATCATCATTGTGTTATCCTCGAGGTATCATACATACATACATTAGCATAAAAAAAACATTATGATTCTAAGTAATCTTAAACATGTATGATCAAGGTCATTTCATCACAATTCTTTTACTCATGCATATTCCTATTTGACCATAGGACTTTTCTGGTTAGTCATATCATCAATCAAAGTAAGAAGCATAATATGCCTAAACCCATGATTACTCAAACCTATAACTTCATGAATAATCATTATCAATCATACCAAGTATACTTATATAAGAGATCATATCACAAGGTAGGATTCTAACTTGATATAGGAAAAACATACCTGGATTAATATGTTAGCTGGTTATGTCTAACATACCCACATGATGTCTTCTTGTTCTCTTAAATGAATTGTGCTAGTGACCTGCATATCTCATAAGTTAATCATTATAGAACCAAGTTATACATACCTTGTAAGTAGAACTTCTATGTGATCCATGACAATGGATGAATCTTTGTCTTCATGTTACCATGGTCATATGTTCTTGAACTAGAACATGATTTGTCTTTCTTGATGTACCTTTCATGTTAGCGGACAACATCAACCTCATACAACACCACAATGCATTAGTACAATCATAAGTGTCAAAACCCTAATCAATGAATATCTTCTATCATGCCTTCATATTTTTATTAAGGTGATACGACAAGTCTAAAATTAATCAAGATTGTACTAATGTTAATGAAGACAAACATATCATAAACTTAATCATGAACAGATTTCGAAACATACCCATAAGTCATACTTATCGATTTTGCTTGTAATCTTCTTATGTAAGGCCTTAGCCTCATCTCCCTCTGAAACACGAACTTCTTCACTTATGCAGGTGACCAATCCATTATCTTCTAGGATTAACCCAATCCAATTGATTTACAGAAACTGGATCTGGAGCTGGATTAGTGTTTGTCAGGGAAACCCTAAAAATTCAAACTTTGAATTTCAAACTTCTGAAAGGATAGAATGATGCGCCTTGATGAACTGATCAACCTGGTATACTCAGAATTTGAAAACTGCAAAGTTTCACCCCTCAAATTTGCTTTTCAATCTTCTGGATTCACTAGGGAGGACCCTCAATTAGGGTTTGAGTTTCCCAGAGCTTCACCCAACCAAATAGTTTGATCCAAATCTCTAAACTTTGATTTTTCCAAGGAGCTTTCAGTTATGGTCACAGATTTCAAAAATTCCCATTTTTGCAGAAGCCCTAATTTTTCACCTTTCTGATCAAAGTCCCAAACTAGGGTTTGATCAAGCCTGACCTTCTGCCCAACCAAAAAATTCGATATTGGTCTCTAAATTTCGATTTTGATGAGTAGCATCCAGTCGTGGTCTCCAATTACAAAAATTCTAACTTTCTCTAAAACCCTAAATTCCCGTAGCCATGAATGAAGGTGCTCAAAATCCAATTCTGTTTTGATTGAAATATGCACATGATTGTTTCTGGTGTAACTCATAAATTTTGGATCTACAGGGTCTGAAACTTCTACCTGTAGTATCCTGACCTATTAACTTTCCAACCCCATAGGTCTGACCTCAAATGGATTCTATGAGAGAGAGTTATGCCAAGTGTCACAACGTGACCTGTTTATGGGATAAAATAGGAGAGAGAACTTGTACGGAGTGCCACGTGTCACTGGTTCAATTTCGGCCTCTGAAAATCATACCTATGAAAGTACAGTCCATGACCTACCTTCCACCTTCTACGAAATTTCATTTGAAGCTTCCTATCCCAAGTTGTGACCCTTTTTCCTAGGTCACCTATTTATGACTGAGATCTGAAAGAGGCTGAAACCCTATATTGTACAGATCATAAATCTGAAAGTACAACAAATTAGAGGCTCTCCTTCGGACACAAGGTACAAGCGGATCTTAACTTCGACTTGTAAGATTTTTAGATCCTGAAACTTCACAAAAATGAATTTATAGCGAAAGTGCTACAATGACTTCTTTTTTCTATATCAAGCCCTAGCTTCGCAAGTGCAACAAGTGTCATAAATGCCATACCATGCCTTCTTTCAGGCTAGCTTTGATACCATGTTAGTTTTTCATAATTTACTTCAATATGATCTAGTATATTAACTGAGAGAACAACATGTACAACATATCTACAGCATATTAATCATGGACACTATAATGCAAGCACACAAGAGACACATAATTTCACCGGGGAAAACCAAGAAGGTGAAAAACCCCGCAACTTCCTCAGAGATAGACATGATACAAAACCCAAGCATAAGAGATATACTCCTAGCAATAGCTTCTCCTCCTCCACTAGTACGCCACTCTCCAATGAGTGTATGAATGAGAAGTGAATGATGAAATAGAGTGCCTCTCGCACTCTATTTATACTTGACTTGACTTGCCTAATAACCTTTACTAGGTCGGCCTTAACTTAACCACATAACATAATGCTGACAGGGACGACCCCCAATAGGGTGGTCTAATAACCCTTTAAGCCATATGACTTATACAGGTCCGACCCCAACAAGGTGGTCTAATAACCCATCAAGTATAAGTTACGACACTTACAATATAAATGACGACAATTCCGTATAGAGGATTAATAACATCTCTATAGGAATACAAACACTTCCGTATAGAGGAATAATAACATCTCTATAGGAATACAATATACATATATGAAATACATTCCGAAGTTACAAATACATTAACAAAATATACTAAGATAAGGTTTAACATTTGCAAGCAATGTCTAGAAATTTGAGCACAATGTGGTGCACACCTTTCAAAAAAATTCCCATATTCAAAGGATGAAAATCACAACTTGGGCCTCAATACCAACACTGCATCTAGTCCAACACATGTGCCAAGGATAAAATAGATGTTCAAAAAACTTTTTTATTGTTCAAGATGTACTTCAATGGTAAACATCATTTTATACCTCAAAAAAATTAAAGATGCAAGGTATAATAAGAAGTACTCTTCAAAATCCGATCAATACTATGCATAGTCAAAATTTCCATGATCTAGAAAAGTAAAAAAATGGAATACAAAAGGATTGTTGATGGAATCAAGCAATCAAGCTCAACCTTCATCACCAAACCATGTAAAATTCCCAATGGAGAGTCAAGTTCTAGATCAAATAATACCAAAGAAGCAATCTTAGAAGAAGGTACATACCCCACTCTATTTCAACTTCAAGCTTGCAACATTGGCACAAATCTGCACAGTCTATGAACAGTGAAGCCATAACAAATACGTTGAGAATAGGTTTCAAGCTTACTGAGGCCCATAGCAAGGAATTTCCAATATATAATTATTCTCACTTAGATTTCAAATTCATCATCCAAGTTTCCAAAGACCTACACATCTCAATTCCAGGCATATAAGCAAAAAAATAGAATATTTCCATATTTCAAGTTACTTTACAAATCTCGAAGACAAATATGTTGTAAAGGATTATTATACTACACCCCCCAACCCCCAAATATATCCTATCTCAAGTTAGATATGTGGTCCCAGATGAGAAATATCATTGAGAATTTTATAAATCAACCTTTTCCAAGGCTAATTGTTGTCATTGTTATGTACTAAGTTGGGTGACTTAACCTTGAAATGATGTATGTATTTTCAATCTAAACCACATGGTGCGTTTAGGAGCAACCAAAATTACTAATATGAATTAGGTCATGTGAGCCTGCTGGATATTGTCGTAAGTGTACACTAAATGGGTTAGTACCTTTTTAATTGCAACAATGTAGAAAGATAACATAGAATGAATAGGTTGAATAATGATATTTTATTACTTGAAATAAATTCCATAGATGAATGGTATGAGAACTTGCAATTACAAAGATTTGTCTCAAGCTCTAGAAGATCCTATAAGATTCACTATTTCATAACAAAGGCTCCGGGGACCTTTTATAACTAGTTAAATTGTCAAGGATCTAGTTAAATTTGTGTAGTTCCTAGGTTATAATTATTTTCTACCACGACCTACAATTGCATGACCATCACTTGTGCTATGGGATCTCTATTGACTACATTTTGCACATAGCCCCCCTTGGAAAGAAATTTTTATAAAATATCAAGTTCAAAACTTTAGTGTTAGCACCTAGAAAATTTCATATTCAAGGCATCTTTGTGGCTCGCAAAGCATTTGGAAACCCTACGAAACCATCAATCACATTTGAGTTGGTAGGGGCATTCCTTCCAAATTAGCATTTCTTTGAATGACCACTAGAGTTTTTCTCCCAACCAAGTGCAAGTTTGAGTAACCATTGGATATCATCTATAGCACATCACAGGTCTAAGTTATCCTATGATATATTTGAGTTATTGTCTACAAACTGTGGCACTGTCATTAGGAAAAATGCCAAGGTTTGTGATCTTCAGGATCAACATATTTTGTGGAATTTTTGTTGTCCTTTAGATAGATGCAAGCCATTTATGTAAATTGTATATTTGATGTTTATATAAGAAGCATTTTATCCAAAAAAATATCTTGTAGGAGTTCATCAATAAGGATTCAGTACTACCAAGAGAGTCAAAATTAGTCTAAGAAGTGGTAGAGAGACAAAGTGGGGGGGCTTATTTTGGAGGTAAAACCCAACCAATTTTATGAAGAGAGTTGCAGAGATTTATTCCTCCTTATTGTGTGCACAACAATCTAGTTGCAAGGAAAGTTCAATGGACAAGAAGCATTTTAAATGTCTATGTTTAGATCATTTAGAGCATACAACAATCTCTCGTGGAAAGTGTGCTTATGAATATTGTAATCTCTTGAGAGCAATAAGACAGTGTATTTTAATTCTATAGTTTTTCCATGATTGAGCTTTTCTCTAGGGTAACTTGTGTGTTATTTTTTTTCTCCTATTAACATTTCCAAGTGTGTTCTGTTTTAATTTCTGCAACTAGCATTTCATATCACTACAAGAAAATGCTAGCTATTTGTATGGCACATAGACGCTCAAAGTGGCAATAAAATTATTTTTCTGCAAATTAAGATATGTTGGGACAAACTATTTAGAGACATAGCTTCAACAGTTTACAGATCATGGAGTATAGACAACCCCCACATATATCACCTTTTTACCCATTTTTTTGTCTATTTAAAGGCCATTGTTTGTGCATACGCATGAATTTAAAAATAAAAATAAAAGGAGAATACAAAATTTCCTTAGTCCAAAAATCGTATGAAATATAACATTGGAAACATTCAATTTAATCCATGAACCACAATTGCTTTTTAAGTCATAGATCACTTACGGTATTATGGTTCTTGCATCTTGTGCTATGTATATAATGGTACTAATTCAGTGCTGGTCAAAGAACTAGAAGTCTCAAGTCAATTAAGTTGGGGTAAAATGCCTCATTTTGGGATCATCATTATTTCTTAATGTAATTTCCTAGAGGAAAGTTTAATATCGAAGTCATTAGACAAGCCTCTAGGTTGAAAATACTTCTCCAAATGTTTATTGCCTCTTGTTATGAACCCTTTCCTATGCAAACTAAGTGTTTGCATGTATCTATAAAATAAGGAAACCATACTATCCAAATAGTAAGAAACGTTGTTAGTGCCCATGCATACCAAAGATGTGATTGTTTGAGTGAAGTATCCATAACATACCACTTTCATGGGCATAGATAAGGGTATATCAACTACACAGGCCGGTAACTATTAAGATCAAACTAAATAAGAGGTGGTTGAATTTGTACATTGTAACTTAAGTATGGACTAGCATGCCAAAGCAATTGATGTTGTCGAAGATAATAATCCTAACAACACTGCAAGGGAAACAAGTGGTTTAATCTAGGGTTCCAGACATATGCTGCTTATTTTTCCCAGATCAATGCTTTAGGGTTTTTTGCTTTGTATCTTTTAAACATCAACTGCTTTGGAAGATTGAATGTTCCTCTTGAATTTCCACATAAGTGAGTTTAATTATATCAGTCAACTTCCAAATTGTTGTGCATCTCTAGCATAATTAATGTCTTTGAAATCATAGAAATTTTAGTGGGATAAGAAAAAGATCATCAGATGAATATCATAAACTAGGAAAACCTACATATAAACTCAAGGAACAACAAGTACAATGGAAAATACTCACGTACAAAATCAAGTCTACCCTGGAAACACCGAGGCAAATGTTCTGGAAGATTTTGAACAAGCTATCAAATGAGAATACAGATTCAAATAGGAGAATCAAAATATCACATTGCAATAAAAAAAAATTTGTATTGCTAGAATGATGGATAATACAATCATAATGAAATAATTTTATCCTCTATAGATGCTTGGGCACTTACTTTACAATATACGCGAAAATTTACAACTAGAACCATCCCCTACAAATGTGTGTGACTTAAGAAAAATGAAATATATCACATTGGACCAAAAATTCTTCTGATACAACACATCTAGCAAATCTCAAGTTCGGATTTATCATGCAATAGACTTGCAAAGCTATGTCTAACACCCCTACTTAGTTCTCATTATTTCCCATGGGAGGCCCAACAATGATGAGCAACATAGTAAATGACCAAAATGTCTCCTTACCCTAAGAAGTTTGATTTTGTGCAGGCCACTACTCGGTCATGATCCTGGTCAATACTGAAGAAAGGGCAGTCCTCACAACTAGTTTCTTGGAACAAGTCAATCAATTAAAATAACAAAGATGAGAAAATGAGTGCTCATTCAAACAAGTAGAAAATTTAGTTCAACCATAATCCCAAAATGGCTTGCTTATTCTATTGGGAAAGTTAACAAATTACTGAGATCTCATACCACTGTCCCTCTGGATGAGGAAAGTTTCCCAGGAAAATATTTTCCAGATAGACAATAATCACTGAACAAATTAAAGCTGGAAAAATAATAGAGATAAATTTGAACCTTGACCTTCTTTCGAGAATTTTCTAGGAAAAGAGAAAGGATAATAAAGAGATTAATTCTCTGACACCTCATCATAAGTATTTATGAGCCCGCAGTCAAGGAAAGCCATGAGCTCACAGCCAAAAATTCTTCATCGGCTTCCCTGGTAAATCAAATCATTTGATCTATAATTAAGATTTGATTTACCACTAGATGTTCTACTACACAACTTTATCATTGATATCATCATAAACTTTGCGGCCTTGACCAATGGCATTATTTATTAAGACACAAATGATTCTCATAGGGAGGATTCTCTGTACATTTACTAACAAAATGTATTAAAATATATCAAATTATATCAAATTTAAATTTCTTTTCCTTGTATCTCCACTCAGATCCCATCTACCTCACATGGGAGGATGCAGCTTGAACCTTGTGGACATAAATCTAAATAGCAGTATGGCATTCCAGGAAGAATGCTTCACGCACAACCTACAAAAACTACAAATGTAAATTTTACAACTCCCGTGCTAAGAATGTACACGATTCCAAAAAGAACTAGCAGGACAAATAAGGCTCCTCATAGAACCAAGAACCTCCATAGAACATTCAGCATATGCTTTAATTGACAACATAGGTCATGGGAATGTTCAAAATTTGGATATTAAATTTAATATCTATGGAGACAAAATGAATACAAATTGGTGCATGAATTTTCAAATAAACAAGTCCAATGATCATAAAACTATTGGATCCCAAAATAAACAAAAGGAATAAACTTTTTACCAAAATCATTGCAAGGTTGAACTTACACGAATTCAATTTTTCAAGTTTGGTTATCCAGACAGTTTTCTTTTGCAAAAAGTACTCCCACAAAGAGTCCTGCACAAGAACAAGAAAATATCAACAATGCAAAAAGGATAGCACTCTCATATACTACACATGTATTCCATCCCTATCTACTTTACACCTACCCATTTCATAATAACATATCCCTCATTTCATTTATCATTCACATTCCTGAAAGAAGTCTCATGAGTTTCTATCAAAGTACTTAGCAACAAAAGGAGAATAATTCTATCCTTTAAATCTACACAAGAAGAATGAGGCAAAAATCTGTTTTGGTTTACAAAAGGGAGTCATAAGGAGAGACTCTGTTTTTGAAATTACAACAAAAAAATTCAGGTTATAAAGAGCCCTTTTTGCAAATTTTTATGGTTATAAACCTAAACAATTTTCAAAGAAAAGCATTGAAGAAAGATTCTCTTAATATATTTGTGCTTAAAACCTACAGGAAATAGTGAATTTGAAGTTTGAAGGCATTAAAATATTTTGAAAGTTCAAAAATAGCCTTGCCTATTTTAAACATGACTAAAACCAAGAAACTCATTGATGGTTGCTATAGAAAATTCATGGCTAGCCATGACAAAAACTCATTGGTCTTTCAACCTAGCCCAACATTTAGTTCTTGAAACCTTCCATTTTCTCGAGTTTGTCGAGTTGTGTGCCAAATGTTAATTCATGAATGCCTCCATAGTCATGAATTCTAATGGATAATATGAACATTTTTCCATTATTTCCAAGTCTATTTTCATAATTCTTGAGACATCCCTTGGCTCCAAAGTCCTATACTTGTAATATTGGAAGAAAAGAGACCTTAGATTTACCCTAAAAGAGAGAAAGACTAAATTATCCAAGCTCATTCCCAAACAAAGCCACCTCCTCAAGTCACACCCTTCAAAACCAATGAATTTAACCCCTTCATTTAAGATACCATGGCTATGTTCTCCATGATCTTGGGAATGGATAATGAATCCATAGTTGTCGAAGCAATGTTGATCCTCTTGGATTGCTTTCATGATTCTCCAGTCCCAATTTTCAGATATTCCAAGACCATTTCTATAAATATGAGGCTACAAATGGACTAATTTCATTTTTGAGAATATTTTAAGATATCCTTCTTGCCTCAGTATATCCTTTCATGTATTACTAGAGTGTCTCATTGGATGATCCAGGGAGAGAATTACAAAAGGACATCTGACTTGATTTTTTGACTAGTATTCATGGGTTATGAAGAAAGAAAAAGATGGAACCTTGCTAGGTTATGTAAATAAGTTTATGTATGTACCCTTCTCAGTCATCAATGGAGGATAATTAGACATAATGTTGGATTCAATAAAACCCTTCTTATACACTAGCAATAAACATAGGAGAGGTGTCTGGATCCTTGTTGAATACTACACAATCATTTGGTTATATGTGACCGGCACTAATCCTTACATGTTGAATTTTTTTTCCCAAACCAGTATGTTTGTCTTGGAACATGTTATATAACTCTGACATATAGATGAAACCTACTTCAGTAATTCCAAAAGGAAGAGCCATATAATCTATCCTATAGCGAGGTAGCTATGCATTCTCAATTCACAAGGGAGCAAGGGAAGCAACTGAAATACTGAAATATATGAGTTTACCACTTGAAAAACCTTAGAAGTATTATTTTCACTTCATAATATCATATCTAAATGGAAATTCCCAACCTAGGACAAATGATCATGAAAGAATACTTACAGAAGTGAAGATGGCGAATCAACACTCTTGGGTATAAGTTAAAGCTACCATGGAGGCTCAAGATGACCTTGCTAAGGTGATGGAATAAGAACTTCCTCCTCCATTCATAGAGAAACCAAAGGCTTCATCATACTACACCTTTTACAGACCTGAAAAATGTAGTGGTAATGATAGAGGACATGAAATTCAAATCCATGTCAAAAGAAAGAAGGAAGGAAGTAGTAGAAGACAATTTCAACAAGTAGAGAATGGAAGCTTGGTGGAAGATGAGGCTATACTTGAGAGAAGAAAAGGTAACCAATGGGGATATTTCCAAAGATAAAAAAATATATATGAATTATATGATGATGTTCACCACGATGATGATGAATAATAATGTCACACCACCTCAAGTATTTGGAATATCTATGAGGGAATGCTTGCGCAAAACCCTCCCAGCTCAACCCCAAAATTTACCTTCCTACTTGCAAACAAGTTTATCAGAAAGGGTTCCACATATTCACATTCCTGGTATATAAGGGCTATGGTGGAATTAGAGAAGATGAACAAGGTTCAATAGATCCAATACCAATGGTAGAAAGGCCTAAGAATTTGGGTGTAGTGAAAGATCTAGAGATCCCTCCTACGAAAAAAAGATTTGCAATCTCCCTTAGTGCTAGTAGGAGCACATCAAGGTAACAAAAAAGAAGAAGCATACATTCTTGAGAAAGCTCCTCCTAGTAAATAACAAAGTAAATCTAAGGACCTTACAAAGGCTATACAAACATAATATAGAGGGAAAGACATTGAGGATATAGGGGTACAGGAAAGGCAAGCCACAAGTGAATTGATAAAAAAACCAACAGAGGCAATATAGATAAGAAAGAAGAGAGATGAAGGAAAAAACCAATCGGCTAAGAAGATTCAAAGAGAATATAAATGAAGGGGAATTAGAAGAACAGAAGAAAATGAAAAGGGAAGATGTCATCGAATTATAGGGGAGAGCCTCAATCTAAAATAACCAAAATTGAAGCTCTTGATATAGAAGGTCAATCTACAAAAATCCTAGAATAGAACATGCCATAGATAGCTAGGGTGGGTTCTCAAATGGCTTCGCCTAACTAATATTTTCCTACTCTCCCATGGTTCTCAAATATTCTTACAGTGACCCTCCTAGGAGAACTACTTAGCACACTTGGTGTTGAAACCTTTCAAGAGACTAGCTCTTCTTTTCCCCTTTTTGAGAATATTCAACCTTTGGCATCCATGGATCCCTACAATATCATTAGGGAAGAAAAGGAGAAGAATAAAAGTACCAAAGGATCTATACAGTATCTAGAACCAAATTATCCACCTGCTCAACCAAGGATACATCTGATTTACAATGGTCTCAAGGCTGAGTTCACTCTGACCACTTTTGAGCCTATTTCTATTAATCCCAATAATGAGATGAGAGACAATGATTAGAAGTAAACACATGTAAAGATCAATACCTTCGAATCCTCACCCCATTGAAATTATCGGGTTTTCCAAGAGCTTGAATGATATAGTATATGATGAATATATAAAGGTTGCATTTGAAAATGAAAATTTCAAGTATCTAGTCTCTATAATATCAAAAAATTAATACCTAACCTTGAAAGTAAAAGTATTAGAGGAAGAAAATGGATTTTAAAAGTAGATATGGTGTCCCTTAGTAATGACCTTCAAGTATCTACTAAATCTATTTAATTCTAAGGGAGAAAAAGGAATATATAATGTCCTGAGAATTTATGAGATCAATGACAACAATATACCTACTATTGAAACTAGAGACATATAAACAACTATTAGAGAGGGAATGACAAGACTGGCATAATAACCTCTCTTCCTGCATAATTTAAAACAAAATTATTTATCCTTTGATATATACCTCTTTGCACAAATGAATTTATAATTTTTCTTGCCTCCCAGGTTGTTGAACGAATGTTGCATGAGTGAGAGTGGAACCTGTGATGACCCATGATCTCCTTTTCAAAAGCTTTATACCTATTTTCACACTCTCCTAAGCCACACTTTCATACCCATCTATCACTCCAATGCATTTCACTCCAAAGCAATTCACCCCAATGTATTTTACCTCCACTCTAGCGTTATAGTCAACATTGTGTGTCCTGGGATTGGAACCTGCATTGCCTAGAACCCCTATTCTATGTGCATTAATTCCTCTCTGCTTCATTTTTCCACAATTCGAACTCACCAGAACGATTGCAATTATTGCTCTCTGAAGAAAATGATTTCAAAAAGGATTTGTATCTTGACACAAGAAATTGTCAACATACAAATTATGTCCTCCACATAAAATAATATAGCTAAATCACCCAGAATCAAGGAGTAAAATGAGATTTGAGAATCGCGATAGAGTCCAGACCAAAATCATTACTGAAGTAGAGGACTCTGCAAATCCTTCCAAGGGATTTCGTGGCCAGATCGAGGGCATTGAATGATTCACAATATTTAAATATTTTGCATGATAATGCATCCCTAGTATTTTATAGGCACATGGGGGGGAGCCAAATAGTCGTTTGAAGCCACCCTAATTGAATATCGGGGGATGAAAGAGTAGTTTCAAGATGCCATGACTAGTTATCGGGGGGAGAAATAACCATATGAACCCAACAATGAGTGTATATTGGGGGAGAATGCCATATTTTTTATGGATCGAACCAGAAATGAGGGTGAATGACATATTTTTTACCAATCTAACCAGAAATTACCAGAAATGGAGGGCGACTGCCAGATTTTTAGCAAATTTTTGGGGGCGATTTCTAGATTTTGTGAGAGAGGGTTGTTTAGAGTGGAAGCCTATTTTATTTGAAAATATTATTTTGTTAATAAATAATAGACTATTTTTTTTTCCAAAATTTTGTTAATATACAAAATTCGCCCACCAAATTGTTGAAACCCCTCTAATTTCGCCCATGGGATATAATTCACCCCTAAAATCATCCCTAAACATGAGGCCATGTGTTTTTGTTGGACATTTCATAGGAGGGCTTGCTAACCTCGTCCAACTTATCTCTTAGGTGGTATTTTTATTTATTATCATATTTTGAAATCATGTATCATTACTGCAAGGAAAATTGCTCCAAAGTTGCATTGTAGCTGCTTCAACTAAGATAGATTTTGTGGAATCGATGTCTTGGTTATTTTTCTTTTTCTATTTTGGTCATGGTCATGAAAATTTAGTTGGTATTCAAGTATTGCCAATATATGTTAACAATGGTGTTGGATGTATGCATGTTGTTACAATTCTTCTTCATGTGTGCCTTCTTCTGCAAATATATTGAACAGTAGTTTAGGCTCTTGTTGATAGATATATGTTAACTGCAAAAGCAATTGCCTACATCTTTGGTCAATGGTGAGAAACCCCTCATTCATCACCATTGGATCCAACCCATTTGGGCTTGCTCCATGTTGTTCAAGAGTTGGATCTATTTTTAGTAAATTTTAGATGAGTTTGAGAAAATAGTGAAAAAATAATTGCAACATCTAAATCCAACTTTCACATCCAAAATTCTATAAGTTTTCAAAATTAGTTTTGTTTAGTCATATTTTAGCATTAATATTAGTAGATATAGTGTTAGAATATCTATTATTCATAGATTTCAACATCATATTTAGATTCTTAGCCTAGTTTCAAGAAAATTATAGATTCTAAGAGAAAAATTGTTTCCATTTATAACCAAAAGTTTCTATCATAAACATGGCAATGATATTAGATAACTTTCTTAGCCTTATGGGACCACCAATAATGGCCTCATTCTTCTCAATACAAGGGAGAACTAGAAATCATAAGTAGCACTCTTTATAAAGGAAGCCATCAATGGTCCAATTGATAGATTAAGGTCGACCATGGACCACATTTAATAATGCTAGCATAGCCATGAATGGGACTTTAAAATCTTGGACTTGTCCATGAAAAATAGACTGAATAAATCCTCATGAGGTATTACATTCCCCCAGGAGTTCATACATTAATCCTCATGTCATTTAGGGATAACCCCTTTGGTTTGAAAATGCACCAATTTTGATTTGATAGGATGTTAAATATGTGATGTGGACTTGCTTATTGAAGTCATCCTAACGGCTTTGGATTCTTTCAGCATAGGAATTTCCAGGTGATAACACAAACTATCATCCTCCAGTGTCGTATTCAATGTAAAGGACCATTCATTGGTATATTGTACAGGTATAGTTTGTTGCATATTCATTTCACCTAGAGACAACCTTCATAGTTATCATTTATATTCATAGAGTATGACATATGGTAGAATCCTCTTCAAGATGCCAGAGATACCCCTTTTTGGCACTCTAATATTTTGAGAGACTTCCATCCTTGGACAAATAGCTCAAATCCCTTGTTGGATCTATGAGCCACGATTGCTTCTTAAGATGATGGGTATTATTTTGATTGATTTCCTCTCTACCTACCCAATCTCACTTGATTCCCTACCCCACCTTCTCCCCACAAAGGAGGAAATTAATTCTACTATTAAGTGGAATATCTACAAGAGCTTCACTTAAGTTTTCCAAATTGAACCATTCCGTCCTAAAATGGATTTTTACTTCAAGAACTTCATCTAGATTTCTAACGAGGTATATTTTTGTGCTTATTATTGTGTTTGGAAAAAATAAATTGGATTTTAAGCATGGTTGTCTTTGGAAAAATACATTGGATTTAAAGAATGTATGTCTTTGGATCTTATTGTCTTTTCTTAGAATTACAAATGATGCAATATGGGTGTTAATATTTCTCCTCTCTCCCTAATTCTTAGAGGGTGATAACTCAATGGAAGAGCACCTGCCTTACAAGGAGGAGGTTGGTGCTTTGATTCCTCCATGCCCTAATGTCGATATTGGAATATTGTTATTTCTAATAAAATATTTTTTATGATGATTTATATTAATGGCCATGAGGGGGGTTTCAAACAATCTTTGAATGTTGCTACAAGGGGGGTTTCAAACTATCTTTGTATGTTTCTACGAGGGGGGTTTATAATTTCCCCCGTAGGTCACTATGAGGGGGTTTATAACTTCCCTCGTAGGATTCTATTAGGGGGGTTTATAACTACTCGAACCCACAAGAGTCTATGGGGGAGGGTTCTAAATTTCCCTCATAGGTCGCTATGAGGGGGGTTTATAACTTCCCCCATAGGAGTCTATGGGGGGGGTTTATAATTACCCCCATAGGAGTCTATGAGGGGGGTTCTAAAATGTCCCTGTAGGATTCTATGAGGGGGTTTGTAAATTTCCCCCGTAGTATTCTATGAAGGGGGTTTATAAATACACTCGTAGGAGTCTACAGGGGGGTTCAAAACCACCCCCATAGGTTTGTAAGAGTGAGTTTATGGGGGGGAGGTTCAGAAATTCCCCCATTGGTTTGTAAGAGAGACTTTTAGGGGGGGTTCAAAACTGCCCTTATAGGTATCTACGAGGGGGGTTCAAAACCACCCCCGTATGTATCTCCGGAGGAGAGGGGGTTCAAAACCACCCCCAAAAGTCACTTTTTGACTAGTTTTGATCTCTTTTAGAACCGCCCCTAAAAGCCTATACTTTCTAGCATCGGTGCCTTTGGGGGGGGGGTTCTGAACCTACCATGTAGGTTTGTAAGAGAGACTTTTAGGGGGGGTTCAAAACTGCCCCCATAGGTATCTAATGGGGGTTCAAAACCGCCGCCAAAAGTCTCTTTTGGGGGCATTTTTTGTCTCTTTTAGAACTACCCCTAAAATACCATATTTTTAGTGTCGATGCATTTGGGGGCATTTTTTTCGAGACTGCCTCTAAAGCCAAAATCACCCCCAAAATTCACTTTTTAGGGTAGAAGACAACCATCCCTATAGGTCGAAAATGTAGTAGTGTACAATAAATCCTCCACAAAATGTATGTGGGTTGGAATGAGTTCCCCTCCTAACTTTATACCTTTCAAACCCTCCCAATTAATAGCCTATCAGGACCTTTTACTACAAGGAGGAAGAGCATAGGTAGGAGGAGGAACCTTTGCTTAATACCTCTAGTAGGAAAGAAAAATAAGAAGCATGCTCATTTATCAATAGTGAAAAGGAAACAATTGACATATATTCTCCAACTCAAATTACAAAAAGTAAAATAAACCAAACCCTACTTGAATCCTTAGAAGCCTTAGATAAAGCTAACTAAACTTGTCATATGCTTTTGAGATGCCTAACATGATAGCACAAGAAAATATACTTTTGAATTTGATTGAGTGAATGGTTTCTTGTGCAATACAAACTGAATCATGGATGTGCTTATTGCTTAGATACCCAAGTTGTTCACATGATATCATCGAAGATAATATTGGATTCAACCTCCTAACAATGATTTTTGAGATAATTTGTGAATGAAATTACAAATATAAATCAACCTAAAATACTTAAAGAGGGTTGGATTTCCCTCCTTTGGAATTAGTGTCAAGAAAGTTGAGTTGTAAACCCCCTAAAATCCCACCACTTCTACTAAATTCATCCAATGTAGCCAAATAGATCCTTCGTAATCAAGTAATAGAAGCTATAAAATAACCAGTGGGAAATCCATCTAGGTACATTTTAATCCCTTTGAAAGGAGTGAAGAACCATTTTCAATTCTTCCCTAGTCATCTCCCCCATTGTGTCTCAATTCTAATTTACATCTACAATTATAGGGAAGTATGAAGAAAACTAAATTACCTCAACAATGTTTGCCTTATTGGGCTCATGAAAAATTTGTGAAAATGATGAACTCTTGCATTTCAATTTTCCTCCAAATTTTAAACTACACCTCCATTGCTATTTTAGATATCTTAGATGGTATTTTGGCTTTTCCTAATCTTAGCATAGTTTTAGAAGAACTTTGTATTCTTGTCACTATACTCCAATCACACCACCTTACTCTTCTAGTCTCACTTTTCTTTTTCTCTCTTAAGTAATTTCCTTCTTTCTTCCTCTGTTGCATTCAACATAACTAAGTCCTCCTCAATGAAAACCCTTGAATGGTTAGATTGATAAATTTTGACATTTCTACATCAACCTCTATATGATATTTTTGTGAATCTTAAAGTTGTTGCATGGCATAAGCATAATTGTCCTCCCTCACATGCCAGGCCACTCTTGAGAATTAGTTCTTTGGAATCAAATTGCTAAAATATGAACAAGCATACTCTTGACCTTTAGACAATTTCTAAAAGTTACCTAGTGGATAAAAAAATCGCGATCTCTGTGAAACTTAGAGGGTTGAAAATATATTGTGTACACCCACATTAAATTTCAATTTAAAAAATATATTTTGTAATACCTAAAGTATTAACTTTTTAACTCATCAAAACTAGCTTTTTAAATATTTCTCTTTAAAATATTTAAAAACAAAATTTTAAAACAAGTCAAATAAATCTTTGATTTTCTTGATATCCAATAAACCAAAATTCATTTAGATGAATAACCATAGTATAGGTATAAGATGCATATATATCCAATTTCAATTATGTGACCAATGTTATTTGGCCAATGTGTTTTAAATTTTGGACATGTTTTATGAATATTTATATGTTCTACTCAAATGGATGTAGATGTATGTCATTGGAATTGCACAATCAGGGTGTTCTTGAAGACATTGAATCCATTTCTACAATTAAAAATGCAGTTTGAACAATGCAAATCGTCGAAATCCAACAAAGATGACTGGAAAAATCCAAAACTTAGAATGATTAGCCAACTGGATACTCAACTTACCTACCTTCTTTTCTCGCTCATTCACATGTGCCAACATGCCAATGTATAGTTACACTACCTTTCAACATCACCCCACACATTGCAAGGGAAAGCACAAGTGCACACAGTTCTCACTTAAAACAATCGCGAGAACTATTAAAACTTGAAATTTTTTCATTTCCTAATCTAAAAATTGATTACATGTGGTGCCTTATGCTTTAAATGGTAATTTAATTAACCCTAAGTTTAAGCATTTATGCTTATATTTTATCATTGCATAGATTAAGAGAGAAAAAAGTCTTTTGGAATTCTTGTACAACCATTTTTTGCTTTGTTTGTTAAATCATATTAGTTACATTGAAAAAGAGTTTGAAAATAGTTTGCATGTGCATTTGGGTTTTTCATCTCCTTGATTATTGATAATAATAAAATATATTTAGCATTGCATACCATTTTTGTTGTATTTCATTTTGGAAAAAGAAAAGTATGATATATTCTTCTCTTTTCATGAATTGTGAAAATTGTGGCCATGCTTCTCGAAAAGAAATGTGAAATGTATGTTCATGTTGATTTTTAATTATCCTTTACCACTTTATTAAAAACAATCATATCAACACCACACAAGTTCTGATGGCTCCAAATCATATCAACACCACACAAGTTCTGATGGCTCCAAATCATATCAACACCACACAAGTTCTGATGGCTCCCTATTTTGGGTAAGAATATCCATCCATATCCTTATCATTTCAACTCTTAGAACCAGAAAACGGGATACTATGGAGTTAGGATAATGTATATACTATTCATTTTATTTAGGATTATATGTTTATTTTAATTATTTAGTTATTTGATGAAGTCTTCCTTTTTATAGCTAAAATGCATATGAAACTGGTGTATTTATTGCAAGCAGTGGCTCTTAAAAACAATTTCATTTGGCATGTTTTGAAGAGATCATGGTCATCATAGTGAGATCGTGACCCAAGCAGCTAGTTCGAGTGTTGCCTAGTTAAATCCTTATTTAGTGCATCGGTTCAGTTCATCACAATTAACTCCACATTCAGTGCAATAGTCTACCCTTGGAACAGACAATTTGTGGCTTATGAAGTTTTGAGGAAGATCAAGGTTGAACATATCATGGTTGATATCACTCAACATCCATGTGTCATCATATCATGGCAATTAAACTCTGTCCACTATGCATTATAATTTAATATGCGCTATTGTTCAACATAGTGCATGATAATGTGACTTTTCTTTGAGCTAAATTAAGTTTCGATTGAGTAGGTTAAAGAGTTTTGTTATTTAAGCATTTTGGACAAGCCGGCTTAGGATGGTTCCCTTTTGGTTATGATGTTATTACATTTAGCTTGGACGTTCATAGTTTAAATGCATTTTCAACATGTAAACAATTTATACATTTTAATGGATAAATTACTTGCTTCTGAGTGTATCTAAGTAGTTTTGTAATGTCCCTTTTTTTAAATTTATTAAAATGGTGAAATTTTCAACTTTTTCCACTAGTTCGACCTTTGACTAGTATTGGTTTCTTAACCTCGAAATGGCTCCAAATGCTCCCAAATTGTCCCAGAAGGTGTATGGATGGTTTTGGGACATAATTATGAGGTTCAAGGATTGTTTAGAGTCTTCAATAGGCTTCTGTAACTCTCCTTTAAGTTCTGGCCAAAGTAGGGATTTTGACTATCAATTTGGGGTTCAAATCCCCATGGGGTAGATGCTGGAAATGGATATGGAAATGCTATTGGACCCTCTCAAATTTCTGAAAAGAGGTAGGGGATATCTAGAGGAAATCAATATAGTCTCATATGTATCAACATTCAGTTTATTAAGTCTTCTACAACCCTCTCCAATCAAGTACAAATAGACTAGTTTCGACCTTGGGGGAAATGATAGGCAATCTTCTCCAAATGCTATGAAAATGAACAATATGACTCCAAAATATTATGCACTGAACATGAAACTTGTATAAAAAGTTATTAACAGTCCATACATCATTAAATCATCAGTAGTTCACTGTTCCATTCGAATACATCAACATAGTTAGGAAATTGGCACCATTTGCTCATTAATAATCAGATTTACATAGTTCCACTTTTAATCTCGACTTGAATCTATTATAAACATGAATAACATATCATTTACATCAGATGATAAAATAATGGGGCATTATAATCTCCCCCAAAGAGTACAACAACTCACCAAGTGCGCAATTCCTCAAGAATCATGAATATGCTGAGAAAACTTGAAATGGTTGGAGAAACAAGCTGAAATAGAAGTGACCACGAGATGCCCTGTAGCTTGAACCTGAAACATATGACTCCATTAAAGATCCAAATGAAATTTTTGAATGGCCTTTCCAATTACCAACTAGGATGGGAATCTTTCACCCTCGAAATTGGTGCTAAGTCAAGTAGAGCAGCACTCCACTAGCTCTCCTCTCAAATGCAAATTCTGAAAATGATCAAAAAACATTCTCTTACATGATCCCTGTATTTTATAAAAATCCTTAGCCATCTAAGGTTCCAATTCCGTCCATAGAATCCAAGCCAATTCAAATTAGGGAGAGGTTCATGATTTTCCATGTATCTTCCACTTCCTAGCCTTCCACCTTCCACCAATTTGAGTAGGAACCTCTTGAGCTTCCCTAACTCTCATGAGCTCTCTCTTGGAGGATAATTTTAGGATTGACATGTCATAATGGTCATATGTCATCAATCAGGTCTGCAATTTGTCATAGGTGTCATAGCATCTTCTTCATTGTTGTCATAGAGGTTAGGGAATCTAGTGCAAGTGTCCAATAACTCCTCATTTGACTCTTCCTCTTCCATGGGAGTTACACTTCCATCCCAATTCAACTTATGATTCATATTTCCAAGTGTATGATCCTTCCAACTCATCCCAAGAACGTTGGGATTCTTATGGATTCGAACTGACAAGAGGAGGTTGCCATGTGGCATAGAAAAGCTAGCTTTTGTGGGTCCCACACCCTCCATGTGTCTTCATGATCAATTGCCACTTTGATTTTCTCTTGTATTTATTTATTTAGATCCTTTATTAAATATTTATGCCATTCTAATGTCTAAACATCATTTATTAGCTCCCTTGTTGCAAATCCCAATGTCTCCATCCAACCTAGGGAACTAGTAGGATTGATGGAATTTTCTTGTCATGAATGGCATAAATATTTAATAATATATAATTAATCAAGCATGAACAGTTGTGCAATAATATATATGAATCATTACACATTAATTTTGAAGAGAAGAATGACAATGATTCTATTATCAGAGTGACTAAATGAATGAAATAGGTTACAATATATAGAGGAAAATTTTGAATTAGGTTAAAGAGAAAATCAAATTTTCCTTCCATGCAAAGAGGGTTCATGCTATGTAGAGAGGGCTAGTCAGGCTTAACTGAGATAAAATAACCCCAATAAGTCATGCATGCACTCCTAGATTGAGTTAATTGATAAAGGAGCTCACTGATCACTCAGTTAATTGAATGACAACATCCATGTCCCTAAAATCTCTCAAGAAGGGTGCTATTGACTTAACTGGGGCGCTAATTAATGTTAAGGGTTAGTTAAAGTTAAGTTTAGGCTAAATCGGTGGAGTAGATTTAGCTCTGACTCATGTTCTTCCTTAAATCATGTAAAAAATCCCTCAAATAATGGAATGTGCCCTCAAACCAAGGAAGGTGCCCCAAAATCTAGGGATTGGTCTCATGGGTGATTCAGGAAGTGTTTTTAGGTGTGGTTTGGCCTGTTAGACTCATCAACACATCTTCTAGGAGGGTTATTTACTCTAACAATCCCCCACAAGCCTAACTAGGAAATAAAAATAAGTAAAAATAAATGATTCCCAACAATTTACAGCCATATTAGGTACTCATGAACCAAAAAAATATTCTCTGTAAATTGGGGAAGAGGGAAAAAACCCAGTCGGGAAAAAAAAAAACCCCATAAAAGAGAATGTAGAAAGAATGTGAGAATCTACTTAGAAAAATTTATGCAGAAATTGGTGAGTTGTACAAGCAAAAGCTAAGGCTCTAGAGACTAAAGAGACATGTGTTAGGTCTTCTTCAGTTTGAACTTGATCTGGAACAAGTTCTGGAATGGCATCTTTCATGTCTCCTTAGTCTCTAGAGCCTTATGTTTTTCTCCTACAACTCACCAATTTCCACACCAATTTTTCTGAGTAGATTCTCAAATTCTTTCTACATTCTCTTTTACGTGTTTTTTTTTCCCACTGGTTTTATTCCCTCTTTCCCAATTTACAGAGAACCTCTTTTTGTGTGCATGAGTACCTAATATGGCTGCAAATTGTTGGGACTCATTTCTTTTTACTTAGTTTTATTTCCTAGTTAGGCTTATGGTGGGTGTTAGAGTAAATAACCCTACTAGAGCATGTGTTGATGAGTCTAGTGGGACAAACCATGCCCAAAAACACTTCCTTAATAATCCATGAGACCAATCCATAGATTTGGGGGTGCCTTCGTTGGTTTGAGGTCACATTCCCTTATTTGGGGGAGTTATTACATTATTTAAGGAAGAACATGAGTCAGAACTAAATCTTCTTTGATACCATATAAGATTTGAACATGTACAGATCTAGGTACATAATGCAATGAGAAACAAATCAGCCATCAAATCATAATGTAATAAATGGATAACATTGATTACTACATAACAAACTCAGAATGGAAGAGAAAAGAATGATCAAGCTCATCAATTGAATGAGAGGAGATAATTACAATATATATAGAGAGAGACAATTCGAATTAGGTTGAAGGGAAATTTGAAGTGTGTTGGGCCCAGCCCAAGTAAGGCATTTTTTACACAAGTTAGTTTTGGAGCTGCTAAGTTGCAACGCAGCTCAGATGAAGGCATTTTTGGTAAAATAGTTTTGGAAGCTGCGAAGTTGAACGCAGCGCAGTATTGGCAGGATGGGAACCGCGCAGTTGATATCCAGTTCCGCGAAGTGGTAACCCCGCAAAGTGCTAGCAGGGCACCTATTTTTGGTAAAGAATGTAAGGGAAGGTCGAGCTGCAAAAGCGACCTGTTTTGTCGAAGCACTCCATGATTCCCAGTAGGCGGGTAAGGAGTGGTGCAGAAGGAAAGCGACTGGTCACACGAGCAGAGCAAGCACGACGTGAACCGACTGCACAAATCCGTTAGAGAAGGAACAACAGGATGAAAGCGACAGTTGGCATGCGGTCGACAGGGCAGGTTGAAAGCGACGTGACCATGGGCAGAGAATGGCCACGACAGATAAGCCACTATCAAAGCCTAGCAGTCCTGGTTAGCGAAGTAACCATGACGGTTTTGGGTAACCTTAGGGTTTTTGGCCCGTTTGATTGTAAAGACGTGACCTAAGTGCACGATCTATAAAAGGGAACATTTTGTATGGGAAAGGGTTAATCTTCTATTTATGAATTGTTAATCTTTGTTGTTGAACATTGATCTCTATTGAGAGAAGATTGTAAAGGCTCTGCAAGCTGTCTACACAGAGACCTACAGAGAAAGAAGAGAGTTTGTAGCTGAGTGCATAGACTGGAACTATTGTACCCTTCCCAAATATAATACAACAACATTTCTTGTGGATGTAGCTCCCATCCTGGGGGTGAACCACGTTAAATTCTATGTTATGTGATTGCTTATGTGTTTGTATTTGTGTCTTTACTTATGATGAATGGTTAACTGTTGTTTATAAGTTTATGTGATTTTCTTTTATATGTATTCACCATAAAGATGATGATGGGATGAATATGTTAAGTAATCAAATGTATGAATTAAGGCTGAATGCACCAACACTTCAGAGTTAGATGAATGCAAGAACTAGTTGGACAAACACTTAGTGCAGCACTGGAAGTGCATAGTGACATCATGTTTTTGATAGTGTATAAGCTTGCAAGGTTCCATCTACTATGTTTGTTGAATGTGTCTTGTTACATTAAGTAAAATATATTAAGCTACATAAGTTTGTAAGAAGAAGCGCAGTCTCTGTGGCACCTTCCTGTCCTCAAGTAGTTTCCCCGCATCGTGCAGTCCTTGGATACATGATATCCTAAGTGTTCGTTGTGAAGAAGTGGAACTTCGAGCAGTCCGAAGTCCATAGCACGAGTCCCATAGCGCGCTACTCACCAATATGTTTAAACACTCATCACCTAGTTGTGGACACCTAATTCTGAAACCCCCCCATTGCTTCACCTCGGGTGAGACCTCATTCTATTCGCAAATTGTTTCCGAAAGGGTCGATGAAAAGGGGTTTTGTTGGTTCCTCGAACTACACAGAACCTGGGTCTTTATAGAAAACCTCAAGAACATCCATACAAGCCAAAAAATGGTTACGTTTCCATGCTTGAACTGGTGATGAGTACTGGTACTGAAAATTGGCATCCAGACAAGAAGGAAATCTAGGATTGGTGTGACAAGACATGGACAGATTTTTCCAAAAAGGAAAATAGACATTCGCATCTCTCCAATGTAGATTGGTTAAATAAATACCTGTGGAAGGATATTCACGAAATTTTTTGGGCATCTTTTGGAAATGAGTTGCACGTGTGGATATCAAGACTTGCAGAACAAAAGATATGTTTTCCACCAAAAGGGGTACCGACCGAGTGGACTCCAGAGATCATTCAGAGGCTTAAAGAAATAGATATCCCACTCTCACGAGCAGTCAATTTTTGGGTTGACAGTATACTAGAAGGCCTCATCACAAAGTTCGCTGTGGACACCCTGAAGTCCTATAGAGCAGCAGAAGCAGAATTTTTCAAAGGTTTCAGAGGTAAGTACCTGAACAATCTGAGTTTATATATTAAAATGCTTTAGCTAAGAAAGGTGTTTTAAGAATGCAGTAAAATTCCTAGAAGATTTTGAATCTGTAATGGTTAATAGCATATATAATGATTCTGACAAAGATACACACAATTTGAGAAGTGGAAAGAGATATAAGTATACTACTAAGAATACTTCCAGTGAACATAGACTCCACGTAGACATTAATTTACAAGCTGAGCCTGATAGCCAAACCGCACCTCCATCATCCACCTATCATCATATTACTCCGCAAAACCCACCAGTTGTGAACACCGCACCTCCTATTACACAAAATCCACCCATTCAGAACCCTCCAGTTGTTATATTCTTAATCCTCAGAGAGTCAATACCAGTAACACCACGGGAGTAAGTACTCAGACCATCCCGACTCAAACCATTCCCGCTCAGAATATTCCAATTCAGAACATTTCACGCAGTAACATCCCTAACACCACTCAGAATACTGCGCAGAATACTACTATACCACCTAGAAGGAGGATGACCGACGATATTAAGCTGTCGATATTTAAGGGAATGGGTCTAGAGGACCCTGAGCAACATTTGTTTCAATGTGAATATGTATAAAGTGTCAAGCAAGTTTAGGATGATGCTGTGAAGCAAGCGCAGCTCGTCAGTACATTTAGAGATAGAGCCTTGAATTGGTTCATGAAATATTCTCAAGGACATCATAGAACCTTAGTGGAGATTAAGGCTGCACTATTGAGAGAGTTCAAGAAACCAAAGTCAGAATCCCAATGTATAACAGAATTGAAGGAAATTAAGTAAAAACCTAATGAGATAGTCTGGGAATTTGACCAGAAGTTTAAGACATTGTTGGACCAGGTCAGTTTTGTCATAGCACTGCAACAACACCAGGAGTGGTTTATAGCCATGTTGTTGCCCCATATTATACTGTCGTTGATGCAGCAGAAGGTCGCTTCACAAGCAGAAGCCCTGGATATTGTGATGAAATTAGAAGCTTCACTTATAGGAGAGAGTAGCACTGGAATGTTTCAGATCCAGACCCAGCTAGCTACCTTGACATTACAGTTGCAGGACATGAAGAAGGGGAAAGAACAAAGACAATAAGTCTAGTGTACAGGATGCAGAGGAGAAGGACACACCAGAGAGCACTGTCCCTTATTTTCAGAATACCTTAATAGTGGAGCACCAAATCCACTGAATCAAAACAAAGCACCATGGTGTGAGATCTGTAGAACTAGAGGACACCGGCCATAATACTGCTAATTAATTCAGAAGTATGTGCAAACTCCTAAGAATTTATATTGCACATTTTGTAAATTTGTTGGACATGATGATTCCAACTGTAGAGCATATGACCTCGTGATGGAAAGAAAGAAAGATATGGAGCATATGCATGGTGGAGTATATAGATTCCAAGAAGAAACTCTGCAGAACAAGGATAACGCAGTATGATCAACACACATACAGACGCCGTGGAGGATTTCACGGAAGAGGAAGAAATACTAGCCCAGGACAAGGAAGAGGAAGAGTCCAGATGATCTGTTATAATTGTGGCCAGTCAGGTCACTTATCTAGAGATTGTACCAATCCATGTACTACCTGCAATTAATGTAAATATTTTGATCATGTTATTGAGGACTATCCAGTGTTAGCAGCAAATATGCAAAAGAGAAAGCAAGATGTACCTAACCCGAACATTCAGTTGATCGTAGCACAGAAAAGGGTTGAGGATCCAAGTATCAATGCAGTCACGCGAAGTGGTGCCACAATAGGAAGAGATAGGAAAGTGGAAGCTTCGACTTCTGTATATTTTGAAACTAAGCAGACCCCTGCTGAAGTGGTCTGGATCAGAAAAGCTACTGGGAAAACGCATGTTTTCAATCTGGAGAAGAACAAATAAGTCTTTGTAGAAGCGCGGGACATATTCAAACAACCAACACCTATGTCACCAAGAATCCTGTTGCGAAGTGAAATACCGCATATGGAGGATATGCCAACAACTTATGAAAAAACGTGCCACACAGTAGAGATAGGCACCTTTGTTGCACAGTTCCCATGGATATGCATGAAATTATTAAAGAGCACAGACGCTGTAGTGGAATTACAAAAATTGTTAAACCAGTATGAACCATGCAGTGAAACGAATATTGCCTATAGCGCAGTTCATCACATCAAGAGCCATAAAAGAACAAGAAGAGAAATGAGGCTCAGTGCACAAATAGGAGACTATGAGATGGATGAGATCATCCTTGACTTAGGGTCAGAGGTAAATGTCTTGACTAAGCAGACATGGTAGCAGATGGGAAGACCAAGGTTGTCATGGTCACCCATACAGTTGATATTGGCCAACCAACAGAAAGTCATACCTTTTGGGAAACTAGCCAATATTATTGTTGACATCGATGGAGTGCGACATCATGAAGACTTCGAGGTTATCGAAATTATGGATGATAGTCAGCCTTATCCAACACTATTGGGTATAGATTGGGAAATGGATAACCTTGCACTCATAAATCTGAATACCAAGAAGATGATCTTCGAAGGGCAAGATATTAGGGTCATCGCACCATTGGACCCTTCACAAGGAGAAAGATACAATGAGCCGATTCAAGAAGAATCCAGAGCACATGATCTTGACCGCATTTACAAGATGACTGTGAATCAAGATGACTACGTTAATCCTACTGCGGATGGAGCACTTAGTTGGAGATGTGACATCTCTTGCATCTCGAACTCCAACGCAGGACTAGAGAATTGGCAAAGCCATATGCATGAAGTATTTGCAAGAAGATGGGCGCAGATCACAAAGTCACTGCGATGGATTGGAAACGAGGTAAGTCCAATCCCCATCTATGATGGTTCGACTAATGCTTATTCATTTATTCAAGAATATACTGTATCAGTTGCAGCTGAACACCACACACCATCATTAGATATAGAACTCGTGAGACACCTGCCAGATGGTGGACTATGCATAAGCAGACTTTGACCACATGGGATCAATGCAGACAAATGTTGCAAATCAGATTCGTAGAGAAAGTTGCGTGGACATTTGAAAAGTATAATGGACAGATGGATCCAAGGGATCACATGGAAATTTGTTCACAAGCATGGATAAAGATACCACAGGCAAAATGGGTTCATCTGTTTTTGCACACACTGGAAAAACAGATTCCAAAGAATTGGTATCTAGACACGGAGCTTTGCAGAGGAACTACATATTGGTCTCTCTTAACTGCGAACCTCCAGAGAACTTTCAGCTTTGAAGATGAAATCCCCAGCATAAACGAAGCTCTGCAGATTATCAAAGAAAGGATATTCAGAGCCGAATGCCCAAGTATAAATGAGGCATTGGAATAAATCAAAGAGAGGGTGTTTAAAGATGTAAAGGTACCTGTGAACCTACAACCAGAATGGGCAAAAGAAATAGAACATGCCTTTGAATGTTATAACCTCACTGAAAATGAAGAAGAACAAGAACAGATCGATGAGGAGGATCCGCGCAACATCAATATACCTGAGTCTGAAGGAGCGCGAGATGTAGAAAGACCTCCACTTGAAATTCCAGATATGAGCGGCCCTATAAAGACAAAAAAAGTGAACAGTGGCACAAGCGAAGAACCGAAGTTTGCATCCATTGGAGCTTACTAGGATGATGCGACGGTTGCACAGATCGCCAACCTTCTCCATAAATATCAGGATTTATTTCCGACGAAGTTTGCCGAAATGAAAGGAATTTTGGGCGACTTGGGAGTTATGAAAATACCTCTCAAGCCAGACACGAAGCTTGTAAAGCAAAGACCTTATAGACTAAACCCCAGATATAAAGAAAGAGTCAAGGTAGATATTGACAAGATGCTTGATGCAGGGATCATTGAGCCCGTTGAAGAATCAGAGTGGATAAGCTTGATGGTTATCCAAGACAAAAAGACTAAAGGTGAAATCAGGATCTACATAGATCTAAGGAAGCTGAATGATGCTTCGCTGCATGACCCATTTCCTACTCCTTTTACAGATGAAGTATTAGACAATGTGGGAGGAAATGAGGCCTACTCATTCACTGATGGATTTTCTGGATATCATCATATCAGGATTGATCCAACAAATAGGCATAAGAAAACATTTTCTAGTGAATGGGGATCATATCAGTATACAGTTATGCCCTTTGGCTTGAAGAATGCACCTGCCAAATTTTCCAGAGTTGTTGTGGCTGCATTTAAGGACTTTAGCCATAAGTTCTTAGAAGTTTATTTTGATGATTGGACTATCTTCCGTTTATTGAAGAACCATTTTGAGAATTTGAGAATGATGTTAGATAAGGGCATACAACATCATATTTCATTGAATTTAAAGAAATGTATCTTCTGTGTGCCTTATGGTATTCTACTAGGACACATTGTGTGCAAACAAGGTTTGATGGTTGATCCTGTGAAGATCACAGTGATTGTAAATTTACCTGTACCAAACTCAGTGAAGTAGCTTCGCATGACACTGGGACATACAGGTTATTATAGAAAATTCATCAAGGGTTATGTGCAGATAACCGTGCCAATGGAGAAACTGCTGAAGAAAGAAGCACAGTTCATATGGAATGCAGAATGTGAGCAAGGCCTAGACACACTGAAAGAGAAGATGGTAACTGCATCGATCCTAGTTTTTCCAGATTGGGATAAGCCGTTCCATGTGCATGTTAATGCTTCATCTATAGCATTGGGCATTGTGCTCGCTCAACTAGGCGAAGGGGGTATTGATCACCCCATTTCATTTTCGAGTAGAAAGCCATCTTCAGCTGAAAAGAACTACACAACCACTAAAAGAGAAAGTCTAGATATGGTGTACGCACTGCAGAAATTCAAGCACTATTTGCTGGGTGCGCACTTATCCATGTACATGGACCATTCAGCTTTGAAATACTTGGTCAATAAGCCAGTGTTAGGGGGGGTAATCTGTAGATGGTTGTTTCTCTTCCAAGAGTATGATTTTCAAATTGTGGTTAAGCCAGGCAGACTGAACTTAGGACCTGACCATCTCTCAAGGATTGAGTCAGGTGAAGAACCAACCAATATTGAAGATAATTGGCCTGACGCGCAGTTATTCGCTATACAGCTCATAGATGACTGCTACAAAGACATTGTTGACTTTTTTACTACGGGATTGGTACCCACAGAGTTTACTATGCAGCAAAAGAAGCAGCTGGTAGTCAGAGCAGCAAACTTCACTATAATCGCAGGTCAATTATATAAGTTGGGACTAGATGAAGTGTTGCGTAGATGTGTGTGGGAGAACAAGAAGCCGTTCATATTGGTTGATGCACATTCAGGTGTATCGGGAGGTCACTATGCAGGAAGAGCCACTACATAGAAGATATTGCAATCAAGGCTATGGTGGCCTACAATTCATAAAGATTCAAAAGAACATTGCCAGAGCTGCGATGTGTGTCAGAGGACAGGAAGGCCGTCGCAAAGAGACGAAATGCCATTAAATCTGCAGTTGACACTTCAAGCATTTGACAAATGGGCCATTGATTTTGTGGGACCTATTAACCCAGCGGGAAAAAGGACTGGTGCGAGATACATTATCACTGCGACTGATTATCTCACCAGATGGGCAGAAGCTAAACTAGTGAAGGACTGTAGCGCAGTTACTGTCGCGCAGTTCATCTTTGAGAACATTCTTACTAGATTTGGATGCTCGAATATTTTGATGAGTGATCAAGGGACCCATTTTTTGAACCAAACTATTGAATCCCTAACTGAAGAGTTCCATGTTTATCATCAGAGGAGTACACCGTACCATCCTCAGGCCAATGGAACTGTTGAAGCTTTCAACAAGGTACTGGAGAATGCACTGACAAAAGTATGCAATGTCAACAGGGATGATTGGGACCTGCACATCCCAGCTGTGTTATGGGTGTACATGACTACTTGTAAGAAGTTGACAGGCCATACACCTTTCAGATTGGCCTATGGACAGGAAGTTATCATGCCTATGGAATATATTGTACCTAGCTTGAGAATAGCTGCATTTACAGGCATGGAAGATCAAGAAACAATAGAAGAAAGGCTTATACACTTGGTTGGATTGGAGGAAGATCGCTTCATCAAAGTCTTCCACCAGCAAGTGCAGAAAGACAAGGAAAAAGCATGGCATGATCGCCATATCAAGAACAAGTCCTTTCAGGTAGGTGACCTAGTCCTCATGTATGACAGCAAGTTTATGAAATTTTTTGGAAAATTTAATATGCATTGGCTTGGCCCATATACTATTATGGATGTTACTAATGGTGGCGCAGTTCAGTTAGCCACGTTAGTCGGAGATACCTTACTAGGATTGGTAAATGGAAGTAGAGTAAAACTCTACAAGGATAGTCCTACTTCGTAGAACCCTCAGTGATCAGAAAAGAAGGAAAATTCTAAGTGTCAGGTAGAGTTGAAATTGGGCAGTAGAAATACAAAAGAGTATGTACACAGTTTTGGACCGATATGCGAAGTTTGATAGAACGAATACATGTACCGTGCAACACTAGTCGAGAAGAGCAGCTACGTGGATTCAAAAAAAAAAATTAAATAAAGAGAAAAAGAAAAAGAAAAGAAAAGAAGAACCATGCAGTTCGAAGCTCAAAAGGTAGCTGCGCAAATCCAATGAAGAAAAGAAGATGCAAAGTTTAGAACCAAGAAGAACGACACAGCGAAGTAACTGTGCCGGAGTAGTGATGGCCCACCGCACAGTTTAACGCAAAACTCCAAGAAACTAGTCGCTACAATGTCGGTTGGAAAACTAGTCGTTATACAGTGATTTTACGGACGACCGCTTGAGCATTTAATGCAGAAATAACCGTTCTGAAGAAGTAAATGAAGGAAAGGACCCAAATCCTTAGCAGATTTGGCCAACAGATATGCCATTGAATGCTTTTATAAACATTGATGGGAATGACTAAGGCTCAACTACACCTATAAATATCATTGTATTTGGACTCGCGGGCGTTACCAGAACTCTGAAATTTTCGTGCGAGCCATATCTTGAATTTGTTACAGTGAGCGCTAAGTGATCTCGTCAGTCTGTTAAGAGAGTATCCAGTGAATGTCTGAAATTTCCTCTATTGAGCAAGAATTCACAGTCAAGGAGACTGTGAGGGTGTTTAAGCATGGAGGGATTGAAGGGTTGATGAGAACCCCCACCAAGAAGGTTGTTACTGAGCAAGGACAGGGTTCATGATGATCGCCACGACATTCCACACTATGTGAGACAAGGGTAAAGAGCCAACGGTGGAGAAGACAAAACCAAAGAAGATGAGCTCCACGCTTCCAGAAGTGCTGCTCATCGATAAGGAAATCCCACTTACTTTGACACCTTAGTATATCTCTTCACGTGCACAGGATGCACCGGCCGTTAAGCTATCCAAGAACGCGAAGTATGAGATACCGCTTCCACCAATATCCAAGCATGTGAAGCTAGAGAAACATATGTTGGAAAAATCACAAAACGTAAGTTCGAGGACCACGACTTACTTCAAATGCAAAAGGAGTTGGTCGAGCCAACATACCAGCAATTTCATCCAGACCAGTATATGTGCTAGAAGAAGGATGCGAAGGGAAATTCTGTGTTGGTCGTGCAGAATTGGTTATTTGAAGTAGTAGAATCAGGATTGATGAACCTGTTGAGGCTCCTGCACTTTGATCGAAGCCCAGAACTGAATGTGGTGGTGCGCACACTCATCTCGCACACACACCAAGGTTATTTTTGGTTGGATAGGAATGTCGACTTGAACATCGACCTGATCCATTGCATCACAGGGTTAAGCAAGTGATGCGGCGACCCTAAGCAATTCTTTCAAGGCAAGAGCAAGGACAAGGAGGTTTCCACGTAGATGAAGTCAACACACAGCGTCCCAAAAGGAAAAAGAGGATTCGTCACAGAGGATATCGTCGATAATGCTACGCGGTTCATAACACAACTGTTAGCAGGGAAAATTTTGTGAAAGGAAAGACCTGATGAAGTACCAGCCAGAGCAGTGCTCCTTGGGGCGAAGGCTGTGACGGGCAGAAGATTTAATTGGTGCCAATACCTATTGAATGAATTTCTAGAAGATGTGCACGACATGCAAATACACGGCAGCAACTTCCACTATACGTAGTTGATGGTCTTGATTACATTTGTGGGATGATAGGACCTGAAACACTATGTTGGCCTCAACACTGCCAGCACTGGCTGAAGAGGACCAAGGTATGCGAATATTTGGGAAAATCTAATGGCAAAGAGACAACACGCGTCGAATGAATAATTCCACACATACTATGAGCAGTTGCGCGACGTCATCATTCGCACACTATGCATATCCAAGCAGGTAACATCTAAATATATTTGCACTATAAATGTTTACGCTGACATGCATTCCATCCACATTTCAACAAAGGCGCAAAAAAAGAACCCAAAATGGTTCCAAGGGAACTATCACATGGATGAAGCAGATATAGACCTCATCATGAAGGAATGGATTGATGAATGGAAGGTTGAAGGACCTACGATCATCGACGTGAATCTGAAGAAAGTAATCCCATTACAATAAAAATTGTTGAAGAGTCACCGTCAGGAAAAAGGAAGGAGCCAGGAAGCTTAGTACCAGAAAAAGTCCAGAAAAAGAAGCAGAAGGTTGTCAAGGGCCAGTCAGAAGCGAAGCTCCACGATGATGATTATGAGATGATCACATCCACAATCACCACTCACCTAGAAGATGTGTTGAACCTCAAATATAGTAATGATGAGGCGATCCAAGCAAGTTTACAAAAGAATCTCACCACACTGCAAGGCATAACAGAGAAGTTTGAGCAAGTCTAGTGCATCTTTCCCTTGTTGCAAGACTCGGAATCGGAAGGAAGGTCAAGGGACACTTCGCAACCAAATAAAACACCTCTAGCCCTGACCTTGCCACCAAAATCACACATAGTCCAACTTGACCCGCTAAGCGTAAGGTTACCGCGCGAACAGTTAGCTTCAGGCGCGAAGGACATAGAGCATGTGGACATCGACATTGCGATGTTGCCACTAGAGGGCCTACACAATATGCACTTGAAGGTTTTCGAAGAGATCCATGATCGAAGTGTGGTCTCTCTGACCCAACACCATCAATTGCAAGAAAATTATAAGAAGTTGTAGGAAGCAAGTTTAAAGAAAACTATGGCACTTGAAGATGAGCAGGACTGACGAAGAAGAATAGAGCATACTGTCGCTTCGGTCTATGCGGAGATACTAGAATCCGAAGAGAAGCCAAAGCCCGCGGATACTATCCTTAAGATCGGCTCGGTGGTCAACGATCTTAAGGATGCGATGAAAGATATGGAGACTAATTACCAAGGAAATATCGCCACCTTGGAAGCACGGAATCAACTAAAGACGCCACCAAACCAGGCAAAGCTCAGAGCAGTGGAAGTTAAAGCAGTCGCGAAAACAATAGCCAGCGAAGTAGAAAAATGTCAAACCTTCCTGGGCGAAGCTATGAGAGTGTTCACTGTGCTGCAAGACGACCTCGAGCTACTACAGTTCTAGACAACTTTGAAGGAAAAGGAAGCAGCATTAGACACACTGAACATGGAGATAAAGACCTTGCCACCAAGAGACAAAATCCACAAATTTCCAGAAGTTAAAGAGTTAAAGAGGAAACTTGTAGTGTTAAGGGAACAGGAGGTTGAAGGTGGAGATAAGTCATAGCCCCTGCAGGATGAAGCCCATGAACTACCACAAAAGATAGAAGGAAAACTGCAGGAACTCCGAAATGCACAGACGTCAATAGAAGAGCAAACTCAGGATGACTTAATAGAGGATGTGTTGGAAACCATCAAGGCCATTCAAGAATATTGCAAGGATACAGTTGCTAAGCTGAGCGCAATGTATCAAGAGCTCACTGCTAAGATATCTCCGCAAGAGGAAGAACAGCTCTTGGAACCAGAAGTTGAAAGTGGCTCGAGGACGAGCCACATGTAAGTGTTAGGGGCCTGTTGGGCCCAGCTGAAGTAAGGCATTTTTTACACAAGTCAGTTTTGGAGCTACTAAGTTGTAGCACAGCTTAGATGAAGGCATTTTTGGTAAAACAGTTTTGGAAGTTGCGAAGTTGAGTGCAGCGCAGTATCAGTAGGATGGGAACTGCATAGCTGAGATCCAGTTCCGTGAAGTGGTAACACCGCAAAGTGCCAAAAGGGAACCTATTTTTGGTAAAGAATATAAGGGAAGGTTGAGCTGCGAAAGTGACCTGTTTTGTCGAAGCACTCCATGATTCCCAGCAGGTGGGTAAGGAGTGGTGTAGAAGGAATGTGACTAGTCACACGAGCGGAGGAAGCACGATGTGAACCTGCTGCACAAAGCCGTTAGAGAAAGAACGACGGGATGAAAGCAACAGTCAGCATGCGATCGACAAGGCAGGCTGAAAGCGACATGACCACGCGTAGAGGATGGGCATGATGGAGAAGTCGCTATCAGAGCCTACCATTCCTGGTTAGGGAAGTAACCATGATAGTTTTGGGTAACCTTAGGTTTTTTGGCCCGTTTGATTGTAAAGACATGACCTAAGGGCATGATCTATAAAAGGGCCCATTTTGTATGGGAAAGGGTTAATATTTCATTTATGAATTGTTAGTATTTTTTGTTGAATATTGATCTCTGTTGAGAGAAGATTGTAAAGGCTTTGCAAGTTGTGTGCGCAGAGACCTACATAGAAAGAAGAGAGTCTGCAGCTGAGTGCGCAGACTAGAACTGTTTTACCCTTCCCAAAGATAATACAACAACAATTCCTGTGGACGTAGCTCCCATCCTAGGGGTGAACCACGTTAAATTCTGTGTTATGCGATTGCTTATGTGTTTGCATTTGTGTCTTTACTTATGATGAATGGTTAACTGTTGTGTATGATTTTATGTGCTTTGGTTTTATATGTATTCTCCATAAAGATGATGATGGGAATAATATGTTAAGTAATCACATGTATGAATGAAGGCCAAATGCACTAGCACTTCACAGTTAGATGAATGCATGAACTAGTTGGATAAACACTTAGCGCAACACTGGAAGTGCGCAGTGATATCATGCTTGTTATAGTGTATAAGGTTGCAAGGTTCCATCTACTATGCTTGTTGAATGCATCTTGTTACATTAAGTAAAATCTATTAAGCTGCATAAGTTTGTAAGAGGGAGCGTAGTCTCTGTCGAGTTGTCTTGTCGTCAAGTAGTTTCCCCACATCGCGCAGTCCTTGGTTGCACGATATCCTAAGTGTTCATCCCGAAGAAGTGGAACTTCGTGTAGTCCGAAGTCCGCAGCGTGAGTCCCATAGTGCGCTGCTCGCCAATCTGTTTAAACACTCATCACCTGGTTGTGGAAACCTGATTCTGCACCCCCCCATTGCTTCGCCTCAAGTGAGACCTCAATCTATTTGGAGATTGTTTCTAAAAGGGATGATGAAAAGGGGTTTTGTTGGTTCCTCGAACCACGCAGAACTTGGGTCTTTATAGAAAACCTCAAGAACAGCTATACAAGCCAACAAATTGTCCATGCCATGCGGAGAGGTCTATTCAAGCTTAATTTAGGGCAGATAACCCTAATAATCCATCCATGTACTCCTAGACTGAGTTAATTGATTAAGGAACTCATTGATCACTCAGTTAACTGAATAATACCATGCATGTTCCTAAAATCACTCAAATGTGGTGCTATTGACTTAACCAGGGAACTAATGAGTGTTATGGGTCAATTAGTGTTCAGTTAGAACTAAATTAGTGGAGCAAATCTAGTTCTAACTAAACTCCTCCTTAAATCAAGGAAAAAATCCCCAAAATCATGGAAGGTGCCCCAAAAACTAGGGTTTTTATTCATGGATGACTCGGGACGTGGATTTGAGTTTGGTTTGTTCCATTAGATTCATCAAGACATTCTCTAGGAGGGTTATTTACTCTAACACCCCCCCATAAGCCTAACTAGGAAAAAATATCCAAGTAAATAAAATGGATCCTGACAATTTTCAGCTATAATAAGTACCCATGTACATAAAAAAAAAATTCTCTGAAAGTTTGCGAAAGAGGGAAAAAACCCATTGGGAACCCCCCACCATCACCATAAAAGAGAATGTAAAAGGAATATTTTAAGGATCCTCCTCAGAAAATTCCTTTACTCCCAAAGAAGCTCTCAACTGGGTGAATTGTTGCTCAGTAAAGGGCTTTGTGAAGATCCATGCAAACCTTTGTGAAATCCTCCTTCTTTTGAAGTGCATGTGATCCCATTCACGAGTTCCAAACACTTTGAAGTGCTTGAATGGTTGTTCTTAACCACTCCTTTCTTCAAATGGAGAAAATCCCTTGAAGCTTTTGTGCGGAACATGGTGAACTATAGGAGTAAAGTTTGTAGATTTGGAGAATGAGAAGACATCATGGAGGTATTCTTCAACAAGAAACTAATGTGGAAAAAGTTCTCCAATGGCCTCTTTCATCTTCTAAATGTATGTGAATAAGTCCTCGTAGGACATGAGTTATGAAGCTTCTGGGGCCTCCTTCAACAAGACTGGATCTAGTATAACAACTATGTAGCAACCGAGCTGGGGACATAGTATATCCATGGCTGAAACAAATCTCTATAATGGCTGCAAAAGATCTCTCTAATGGATGCAAATGAGCTCTTTGATGGCTGCAAAAGCACTCATTGATGGTTGCAAATGATCTCTTCGGTGGTTGCAAGTACACTTCTTTGATGGTTGTAAATGATCTATCCTTAAATGGTTGCAATTGCACTTCTTGATGGCTGAAAATGAGTACTGTAAATGGGCTCTTTGGTAGCTTCAAAATCCTTCTTTGGTGGCTGAAAAAATCATTCTTTGGTGGTTTCAAAAACCCTTCTTTTATGGATACAAAAAACTTCTTTTGGTGGCTTGCAAAAATCTTTCTCTAATCTGCAAGAGTAGTGGCTACAAAATCCTTCTTTGGTGGATGCAGAATATTTCTTTGGTAGCTACAAAAGCCTTCATTAGTGGCCGTGAAATCCTTCTTGGGTGGCTTCAAAATCCTTCTTGGGTGGCTTCAAAATCCTTCTCGATGACTACAAAATCCTGGCTACGAAATCCTTCTCAAACTACAAGCTAGATAATTGACAATAAAACATTGAACACTGACTAGTTTAGTACCCCATATGCTCTTATACCATATAAGATTTGAGCATTCATAGATATAGGTGCAAAATCTAACAAGATATGATGATTAAATCAAGCATGAACAGTTGTGCAATAATATATATGAATCATTACACATTAATTTTGAAGAAAGGAATGACAATGATTTTATTATCAGAGTGACTGAATGAATGAAATAGGTTACAATATGTAGACGAACAATTTGAATTAGGTTAAAAAACATCTCGAATTTTCCTTCCATGCAAAGAGGGTTTATGCTATGCAAAGAGGGCTAGTTAAGCTTAACTGAGAGCAAATAACCCCAATAAGTCATGCATGCACTCCTAGATTGAGTCAACTAATAAATTAACTCACTAGTCACTCAATTAACTGAATGAGAACATGCATGTCCTTGAAATATCTCAAGAGGGGTGCTATTTACTTAACTTGGCGGCTAATGAATGTTAAGGGTCAGTTAGAGTTAAGCTTAGGCTAAATCAATGGAGCAGATTTAGCTTTGACTCATGTTCTTCCTTAAATCATGTGAAAACTCCCCCAAATCAGGGAATGTGCCCTCAAACCAAGGAAGGCGCCACCAAATCTACGGATTTGTCTCATGGGTGATTCATGAAGTGTTTTTGGGTGTGGTTTGTCCCATTAGACTCATCAACACATGATCTAGGAGGTTTATTTACTCTAACACATATGATAGAGTGCCTTTACAATATTCAATTCTAAAGGTACTCTATATGAAACAATGAAATTTAAAAACATAAACATCAATATGATGATAATACCTAAATCGTTACCTTCACATATCAACCCTCGAAAACACAAAAAACCAAAATTGCTCTCAAATTGATAATCAATCTAGTACTTTAACCTCGGTGCAACATCTATTGACACCTATACATGTGTTGTTCTCCTAGCCTCAACTAATTTGGATCTTAGATTGTTAAGCTTCACCTTATTGGAATTGTTGTGGGTATACCTTTTTCTCCCTTTGTGAATGATAAGGTCCCTCTGATATTTGTACTTATCCCTCTTGGTCTTCATATAATCCTTTTCTTCAACAAGTTGAGCAATATTCACTTTCATGTTGACATTTTCATCCTTCAAATAAATATTGATCAATTCCAGCTCTTTTATCTTTGTTTCTAACCAACAAACCCTATATGTTTGTGCTTCATTAGAAAATGACACAGAGGGTTTTGTTGTTTTAGGAAAATAATCATTTCCATGCTGAGTATTAGATTGATTTTCCTCTTTCTTTGATTGCTCTATACTATTCTCAAACTCAACATCTCTATCGCTTGCTACAAAAGTGGAACTATAGGTGTGTTGAAATTGAGTTTGATCACTATCATCAAGATCCTAAAGTTATTATGTGGCTCCTCGTTTGATTCAACATGATCTATTACCGGTGGCTCTTTTTGAGGTCTGTAAGGATGACGAAAAACCATACTATGAGTAATATGTCGTGCAACAAGCCCAGTCGGTGGATGATTGGTTTCACCTAGGTAATGTATTTTGACCTTCTTATTTATAGACTTCATAGTCTTAGAAACCCTATCAATCACTTGTTTTCCCTTTTTCCCCTTTGGTGATGGACTGATCCAGGTCATGTCTAGGATGCACGAGGGGGCCAATAGTTCGACTGAAGGAGTCGGCTCTATTATGGAAAAAGCAATTAAGAATAAGCAGAATGAGCAATGCATGATTACACTACACAGATAAACAAAATATGTGCAGACAATATGCAGGAATGCGAACTGTTCTTCTCTATTAGATGTAAATAGGTAAATTCATGTATGTTACAATATTATACATGCTTATATAGATTTGTGAGATGCTTGGGTGTCTTCCCGTTATGTTTAGTTACAAGAAGAAATTAGAAGGGTTCAACAATTCAACCGTTACAATCGATTGGAAGACAGAGAGACATTCTATCGAAGTTCGACAGTCACTGGTTGCATGTCGACGCTTCTTGTCGATGTCACGAACTGCGAGGTTGCTGAACATGTCAAAGGTGCGAATGTGTAGAGGTGTCTTGAAGTCGAGAATCGTTAGAGTTGTATCAAATTCAAAACCTGTCGAAGCTAACCTGTCGGACTGGAAACTTGTCGAGTTGAAGTTGTGTCGAAGTGAAACTTGTTGAAGTTGCATCAACGTGGATGACTTTCCAACTGCGATGGGGATCAGACCTCCTTCCTTAAGAAACAATGGACCCCATTATTTGCTCGTGAAGGTGAGGAAACTTGTCAGTCAATTTAGTAACATAGTACCACTTTCCTTGAGATGGGATTTGGCTAGCCTTGGAAACTTGAAACAAGGGAATTGTGTTCATCCTTGTATGGCGTACGTGTCTTCCCATAATGGTGTCGCAAGGAAGAGGCTCCTAAACATATGGATGGATGTCTTTGGGTTCTGATGTCTACAAGTCGTTATGTTCCAACAAGGGTGCATGGTATGGTCGAAGTTGATCCACATTGAATATTGGATGCAGACCCATGCAGGCAGGAATGTTGAGCTGGAAAGCGTTTTCTTCAATCTATCGAAGAATACTGTACTGACCATATCGCAAAGGCTTGAGCTTCTTGAATGGGCCTTTGAAGTGTTCCTTCTTGAGATGTAACCAGACCTTATCCCCAATTTGGAATGGGCTTGCTTCTGGATGTCACATATCCGATCTCTGAACTTGACTACGTTATCAACTTCTCGCTGGCTATAGTCGGTGTCACTCGCCTGTGTCAAGGATTTGATCAATTCGATAGGCACTGAGGGATGAAATCCGTAACAGATCTCAAATGGACTCTTTCCTGTAGAGATGTCCTGAGCATGATTGTAGTTGTGTTGGATGTATGGAAGACTATCATCCCATGTTCGTCGATGTTGGTGATTGTACATGCGAAGCAGTTGTACTAGCAAGCGATTCACAACTTTTGGTTGTCCGTCGGTCTGAGGATGGAAAGCTGTTGAAAATTAGAGGCGTGTGTCTAGCAATTTCCAGAGGGTCTTCCAAAAGATGTTGATGAATCTGGCATCTTGGTCGGAAATAATGGTTGTGGGTAAACCAAAGTCTTTCCAAACATGTGTAAAGAAGATCTGAGCGATCTGTTGCGTTGTCGTTGCCTTCTTACATGGTATGAGAATGTCCATCTTGGAAAATCGGTCGACTACTACTAAGATCGCGTCATGCTGATGTCTAGTAGTAGGATAACCCATCAAGTAGTCCATAGAAATATATTCCCATTGTCGACTAGGAACTGGTAGAGGTGTATACAATCCTTGTCGTCGATTAGGTGGCTTAGAAATGGTACAAACCATGCATGATCGGATGCACTTATTGACATCGGATTTAAGTGTAGGCCAAAAGAAATACTTCTACAAAATAGAAAGTGTCTTTTCTACTCCAAAGTGTCCTACAGTCTTGTTGTAGTGCGTGTCCCAAATGAGCTGCTCTCAGTGATCACCTGTCGGTACACAAAGTTGTCCAAGCTTGTATAGCAAGGTGTCTCTCAGGAAATGGTTAGAGTCTGAGTTTGAATACTTGTTAGTCTGTAACTCTCAGTAGACTGCTGAGAAGTCGTTGTCGTCCTTATAAAACTATGGCCAAGTGGTCATGTCGAATCCCTGCATACTCATCACTGTTAAAAGGAGAGTAATGGGTGGTCGACTGAGGCAATCGACGGCAACATTAGCTTTAACTTTTCGATACTTAATCACCAATTGGAATTGTTGTAGGTAATTAACCCACTTGAGTTGTCGGTTTTTCTGCAACTTTGATTGTGTTGGCACGAACTGTAGAGGCTTATGATCAGTGAGAATGATTGTTTCCTTGCCAAGGATGAGAGCTTACACAATGGAGTACAGTTCTTTTTCGTATGTCGATTATCTTCTAACTGTGTCGTTAAAAGTATCGGAATGAAAAGCGACTAGGTGACCAGACTGAGTGATCACTGCTCCCAAGGCATAATCTGATGCATCCGTCTCAATCTCAAAGGGCTGATGCAAATCAGGTAACACAAGTACTGGTGCAATGCAGAGCTTTTGTTTGAGCTGTTCAAAAGCTGCTTATTGTGTTGTTGTCCACTGGAAGACAGTTTTCCCACTTCCCTTCATCAACTGATTCAAGGGCCAGGCTCTGTGAGTGAAGCCAAGTATGAAACGTCGATAGAAAATCACCAAACCAAGAAAACTTCTTTGTTCTTGAATGCTTCTAGGAATGGGCCAATCTTTGAGGATATGTACTTTTTCTGAGTCAATGTGAATGCTTGCAGAGTCAATTACATACCCCAAATATTTGATGCTAGTCATCGCAAAAGAGCACTTGTCCATGTTCATATAAAGTTGATGTTGTTGGAGAGTGTTGAGGACTTGTCGAAGATGTCCAACATGTTCTTCCCATGATCGACTGAAAATCAATATATTGTCGAGGTACACAATAACCCATTTTCCAATGAAAGGTTAAAGAAGGTTATCCATATGTCACGTGAAGGTCGCAGGTGCATTGGTTAAGCTTAAAGGCATGACTAACCATTCAAACAATCCTTCCTTGGTTTTGAAAGCAGTTTTCCACAGATCTGAGGGCTCGATTGGAATCTGATGGTATCCCAACTTGAGGTCGAGCTTAGTAAACAATTTAGCACCTTTCATACATTCGATGAGCTCATCTATCTGTGGCAGAGGGTGTCGATTCTTCACTGATATTTTGTTGAGAGCTATGTAGTCGATGCACATGAACCAAGTCCCGTATCTCTTCGGAACTAGGACAACTGGACTTCCACAAGGAGAGGAGCTTGGTCAGATATGACCTTTGTCAATTAATTCTTGGATCTGTCTGTGAATCTATTCATTTTTTGAGAATGGATCTTCTGTAAACAGATGCGTTAGGTAAAGAAGAACTAGCAACAAGTTCAATGGAGTGTTTTACCTGACAATGTTGAGGTACTTCGTCTGGATCTTGAAAGAGGTTCTGGTACTCATCGAGAATATGATCGACTTGCTGCTTCTGTCGAGAGATGCATTGGTCAGTGACTCGACTCATTGTTGCATTCTTCTGAGAATGTTGCGGCTTGATCATGATTAATGTGAACTTCTGAGCATGATTTATGAGCTTCTTTGTCTGTTTAGCAGATATCAGTGCAACCGTTGGTGTAGGTTGATGCTCTGGTATGATGAACCATCAATTTCGGATTTTGACAATCACCTCCTGAGGTCATGACTGATAACTTCCATGTCTATCCTAGAGGTAAGGTTTCCCAAACAGGGAGTAAGCTACGGAGAGTGGTGCCATATCACAAAATACTTCATCTTCAAAAGGCTTTATGAAGTAGGCGAGTTTACATTGTCGAGTGATCCATATTTCTAGTCCATCCTTCATCCAGCCGATGTTGTAAGGCTGAGGATGTGGAGTGGTAACTGTTAGGATATTTAGACACTTAGGAGTTAGTTAAGATCAATTTGTGTAATATATCCGTTAGGAAAAGTGTGTTTCTTTAGTATGCATTTGTAAATACTTAATCCGACGGTCACGATATGTTCCTGACATAGAGTGATCCGACGGCTCAAATTCTCTTAAATCATACCTACCCTTGATCCCTAGCTTAACACCCGATTGGTCCATGATGTATATTTAAAGAGCATGGAGGGTCATTGGAAAGTTGATCGATTATGAGAAGCTCATTTGTAACTTTGTTTCTTTGCATAATAAATTGTCCCGTAGAAGCTATTTGGCCGAAGCCATGGAGTGTTTCCCTCACGAGGGTTTAAACCACGTCAAAACATCGGTATGTTGATCTGTGATTTGTTTGTGTGAAGTGGTTGCTCTAGGTGTTTTGTCTTTTGGGAGTACCCTGTGTACCCAAACATGGTATCAGAGGTTTTATGAAGAGCCGCTTCTGGTTATGATCTAGATCTTGAACTGTTGTTGCTGAAACTTGAAAGGATTTTTGGTTCTAGTATTTTTGTGCATTTTTGGAATGTGGGAGGTGTTCCATTGCATCCGGAGCGTCGGTTCCATTGGAAAATAGTTTTCGTTTGATTGAAAATGGTTCCTGGTTGCTTCATAAACATGTATTTCATCATATCTGAAGGTATAATGTTACAGTGACGCATTTTTTTTATTTCTGTTTTAAAGAAAAGAAAAATATCTCATATTTTTTCAGTTTATATTATTATATTTTTTTTTAGTTTCGAATTGTTGCATTCCCTATCTGTGCCATGCACCTTGTGCGATCTCGGCGAATCAGAAACATAAAGGGAAAGAGTTTTCTCGGTTGCGTGTGCTCTTTGCCGTGCACCTTGAGCGATCTCGACAAATTAGAAACAACAAGAAAACGTAGACCTTCCGGGCAAACTAACAAGATCTAACCCCAAATGTGTGGAAAAGTTTTTTATTTCGGTTTGTGGAGTGTTTTTGCAGAAAAAAAAAAAAAGCAAGCACGGAAACCGAGCAAGAAGAGTAAAAAAAAAAAAAAAAAAACCCTTCCTCATTTCCATATTTTACATACCTTTAATCTAGCTCACTTGGTTCAAAGTTGCTTAATTCCTTAATAGGTATTGATTTCAAGTCTTAGGAAGTTACTTTTAAAATAAAAGTGCATGTAATTTCTATTTTCAAGTTACTTTATTGTAAAAGTGCATCTCACTTAAATAACAAAAAAAAAAAAAAAAAGTGAGACACTTAAGTTCTTTTTTATTGCTCACTATTTAAACTAACATCATTGTAAAAGTGAAATCACTTATTTTACAAAAGTGATTCACTTAAAAGAAACTTTTTTGTAAAAGTTATTTTCAAAGGTTCATCTTGGGAAGAGGGGGGTTCTTTTTTTTGTTGGACATTCTCTAGCTGTCAGGTCACTATTGGGGACATCTTCAACAATTTCTTTGTTCAAGCATAACTTCATCATACAGAGTCAGTTTTCAGTGCCCTTTTTTTTAAACCGTCTATTTTTTCGAGCTCTTCGCATCCAGAATATTGGTTTCTTCTTTTACAGCCATTAATTTACAAATATGGCCTCCCTTGTGATATTCTACTTACTAGTTCCAACTATTTCTCATGGAAATCTCGTATGGAGGATGTTCTACGAAGTAGAGGACTTTTCAGAATTACCTTAGGGAAAGAAACAGAACCTACTGATGATGATAAGAAAATCAAATGGGAAAATAGATGTGACGAAGCTCATGGATTGATTGGGATGTCAATCTCTACTGATTTGTGATTCCACATATCTGGAATTGATGAACCTGATGCTGCTTGGGACAAGTTGGAATCTGTGTTTGGTAAACACAATGAAATTCGAGGTCACCAACTCGAAAATGAGTTGATTTCTTTAAATCCAAGTGATTTTTTATGCATAAAAGATTAATTATCTAAGTACAAAACTCTTAAACTCTTATGTGAAGAATGCAAGATTAGGAGGGAAGACAAACAATGCATTTATCATGATAAGAAAATCAACAGAACCTACTGATGATGATAAGAAAATCAAATGGGAAAATAGATGTGATGAAGCTCATGGATTGATTGGGATGTCAATCTCTACTGATTTGCGATTCCACATATCTGGAATTGATGAACCTGATGCTGCTTGGGACAAGTTGGAATCTGTGTTTGGTCAATTAAATTCGAGGTCACCAACTCGAAAATGAGTTGATTTCTTTAAATCCAAGTGATTTTTCATGCATACAAGATTATTTATCTAACTACAAAACTCTTAAACTCTTATGTGAAGAATGAAAGATTAAGAGGGAAGACAAACAATGCATTTATCATATTCTTTCTAATCTTGGACCTGCATATTCTATTTTTTTATCTACATTTTACTCCATGAAAGAATCCTTAAATGCAGCTAGCTATCAAGAGCCTAGTCTTGAATCCTTTTGTGATTCCTTGATTAGAGAGAAATATAATCTCATCCATCTTGGAATAATTAACGATGCAGATACATTTGGGAAAGCCTTATTGTCCCAACAGAAAGAAAATTCCAAGCCTCCCAAGAAACAAAATTTTCGCAATAATAAGTCAAACAAGGGTCCCAAACCCTCTCAGTCAGCTCCTTCTTTAAAAAATGACAAAGGATCCAAGCCAAAAGGAAAGAAGACTGAGCGTCATTGCAACTATTGCGGGAAAGATAATCATGATGAATCTAAGTGTTTAAAGAAGATGTCAGCCTTGGAAGCAACAATGAAGAAGCACCACATCAGCCTAGATTTTCCTTCAGAATCTACCTCTCATGGACATACACTTTGTGCTTCTGATTATTCTTATAATGCATCTTCTTCTTCTACTTCAAATGAATGGCTCATTGATTCTAGATCATCTTATCATATGGCTAAGGATCAAGTCATCTTTTCTAATATGCATGAATGTAACACCAAACAAATATTTGTTGGTGATGATAGATCTCTAAGTATTGTAGGAGTTGGAACAGTTCTAGTAGATAATGGTCATTTCAGTGATGTACTATGTGTTCCAAGAATTTTCTGCAATTTGTTATCAGTCTATCAAATCACTCATTCTAGTGAAAGTAAAACTGTGACGTTTACACCTCACCAAGTTGTAATCAAGGATTTTAAAGATCCTCAACAGGTCCTAGCTACTGGAATTATTGATGATATTACCAGGTTGTACAAGTTTAACAACTTTGGGTCATCACCTTTTCCTTCAGTTTTTGTTGCTCATAGTGATAACTTGAGCAAACTTTGGCATGAGCGATTTGGTCACTTAAATTATCGCTCATTGCAACAACTATGTAAAGACAATATGGTGACAGGTCTTCCGATGGTATCTTGCAAGGATGGTGTTTGTTCTGGTTGTGTACTCAGAAAACATCATCGGGACAGTTTTGACAAACGTGCCTCTTGGCACGCCTCGGTTCCCTTGGAGCTTGTGCATAGTGACTTGTGTGGTCCTCTTCCATCTGTTTCCTTTTCTGGTTTCAAATATTTCTTAACTTTCATTGATGATTACACCAGACACACTTGGGGTTTATTTCCTAAAACTTAAGAGTGAAGTATTTAACATGTTCTTGGCCTACAAGGCCCTTATTGAAAAACAATCTAGTCATCAAATTATTAAGTTAAGATCTGACAATGGAGCAGAATATGTTAATAAAAAGTTCACTACTTTCTGCACTGAACAAGGAATCCAACAACAAGACATTGTTTCATATACACCACAACAAAATGGTGTAGCTGAATAGAAGAACCGCACTTTAAAAGAAATGGCTAATTGAATGATCCAATCTAAGGGACTAAGTCTTCAATTTTGGGATGAAGCCATTAATTGTGCAAATTATATAGTTAATTGCACCCCCACTAAAGCATTATAAGGTATCACAATGGAAGAAGCATGGATTAAAACTAAACCTGATGTAAGTCACTTCCATGTGTTTGGTAGTGAAGCATAGGCTCACATTCTGAATGAAAAATGGAAAGCATTGCAGCCTAAAAGTGAAAAGTGCATATTTGTTGGATATTCTGAAGATGTAAAAGGTTATAGACTTCTTCAACCACATTCTCATGATGTAATCATTAGAAGAGATGTTAAATTTGATGAAAATCTCTTGGCCTGCAAGCCTGACTCGACGATTGTGCCATCTTTGGCCCGCGAGCCTGATTCGGCAATTGTGCCTTCTTCTTCTTCCAACTTCCTTGACAGGTTTCCAACTCTAGTTTCTGATGATGACAGTGAGGATGAAAAAATCCACCTCTTACTACTCATGTTCCTCTAGTTGCACCAGCATAAGTGCTTCCTCGATGGGTCCGTTCAACATGTGAAGCAGCTGGTGATCTTGCCGGTGATCCTAGAGATCAACATCGAACACGTTCTCAGTTTCAGCGAGCCTCTTCTCTCTTGTCTTAGGTTTCCAAGAATCATGATCCAGAAACCTTTGCAAAAGCTTTAGGAAATCCATATTGGGATGTAGCTATGGATGAAGAATATCGTTCCTTAATGGCGAACGATACATGGGATCTTGTACCTCTTCCAAAAGGAAGAAAACTTGTCAAATGTAAATGGGTCTACAGAACTAAGTATGCATCAAATGGAAGTGTTTAAAGACTTAAGGCAAGGTTAGTTTCCAAAGGTTTTTCCCAAGTTGAAGGGATTGACTACAATGAAACCTTTGCTCCTGTCGCAAAAATGAACTCCATATACCTTGTTCTTTCCTTTGCAGCCTTACACAACTGGGAAGTCCATCAAATGGATGTCAAGTATGCCTTCTTACATGGTGATCTACAAGAGAAAATTTACATGGAACAACCTCCTGGATATGTTCAAAATAACTCTAGCCTTGACTGTCGCCTTAAGAAATCCTTATATGGCCTTAAGCAAGCTTCTAGAGCTTGGTATGCCAAAATGGATAGCTTTCTCCTTGACACTGGTTTTTCTAGAAGCCATTCTGACCCCAATGTCTATACCAAGAAAGTAGGAAACCATCTCATCATACTTGCTCTATATGTTGATGACCTTATTCTTACTGGTAGTGACCCTAAGCTTATAACCCATGTGAAATCTAGTCTTAAGCAAAATTTTGAAATGTCAGACTTATGACATTTGCATTATTTTCTTGGTCTCCAAGTCCTCCAAACCAAAGAAGGAATCTTTCTTTCTTAGTCTAAGTGTGCTTGTGACCTTCTTCGTCGCTTTCACATGGAAGATTGCACACCTGCCTCTTCTCCCTTCTAGTCCAGAGTCAAACTTTCTACCACTTTTCCTTCACCTGAAGTAGATGCAACCTTGTATCGTCAGCTTGTTGGTAGTCTCTTATACTTGACTCATTCCCATCCTGACCTTTCCTTTGCCATTGGTCGTGTTGCCTGTTATATGCAAACACCTCATGAAAGTCACTGGAAAGCAGCTAAAATAATACTTAGATATATTCAAGGCACAATTCAGTTCGGGATTCATTACAGTACAGGGGGGGAACCTTTGTTGGTTGGTTTCACTGATTCAGATTGGGTCGACGATCCTGATGATCGAAAGTCTACTGCAATTTATGTTTTCAGTCTGGGATCTGGACCTATCACTTGGGCTTGTAAGAAACAACAAGCTCTTGCTCTTTCTTCAGCAGAGGCAGAATATCAAGCCATAGTTAATGCAAGTCAGGAAGCTTTATGGCTTTGACAAATCCTTTCAGAGTTTGGATTCGAGCAGCCGCAGCCTACTCCACTTTGGTGTGACAATCAAAGTGCTATCAAGCTTTCCAAAGATCCAGTCCTACACCAACATAGCAAACACATTGAGCTTCATATGCACTTCATCAGAAATCTTGTTCATGACCGTGTTCGTGAAGTACTCTTTTGTCCTACAGATGATCAAGTTGTAGACATCTTCACCAAGTCTCTTACAGAAGCGAAGTTTTCTAAACTTCGATCTATGTTAGGAGTTCAGGAACTTGTCATTAAGGGGGGATAGGCTCTAATGCCTCCTTCCTTCTCCTAATAGTGTCACTTTTGTAAATCCTTCAATCCTATCCCAAATTGTTTTAAGGGGGGGTGTTAGGATATTTAGACACTTAGGGGTTAGTTAAGATCAACTTGTGTAATATATCCGTTCGGAAAAGTGTGTTTCTTTAGTATGCATTAGTATGCATTTGTAAATACTTAATCCGACGGTCACGATATGTTCCCGACATAGAGTGATCTGACGGCTCAACTTCTCTTAGATCATACCTACCCTTGATCCGTGGCTTAACACCCGATTGGTCCATGATATCTATTTAAAGAGCATGGAGGGTCATTAGAAAGTTGATCGATTATGAGAAGCTCATTTGTAACTTTCTTGCTTTGCATAATAAATTGTCCCGTAGAAGCTATTTGGCCGGGGCCGTGGAGTGTTTCCCTCACGAGGGTTTAAACCACGTCAAAACATCAGTGTGTTGATCTATGATCTGTTTGTGTGAAGTGGTTGCTCTAGGTGTTCGGTCTTTTTGGAGTACCCTGTGTACCCGAACAGTAACAAGACCTAGTTTCTTCACGAGATCTTTAGAAACAAAGTTCTTCTGGTTACCATTGTCCATAATCAGATGCAATGGGTTGCTCTAGATCCATATCTGTGTATGGAACATTCATTCTCGTTCCTCCTCGTCGATGATAGTCGAGGCTGCTAGAGTGGTCGAGGTCAAAAGGGTCGTTGCGTTTGGATCAGATTCTTCTACCGTCTTGTCGAACACGTCGGAGGTCGACACGTTTTCCAAAATTGTCTTCTGAGCTTTATATCCAGACGTATCATGCCAAGATGAGTGGTGGTAATCGCACCATTTTCCAGTAGGCAGTTGTTTGCTACGTTCCCTCTTGTGAAAAAGCTTCTTACCATGGTCTGACTTTGGTGGTGTCCGCTGAGAATATTTCAACTTATCGAAGTTGGTTGGTGCCTTTTGTCGGGTGGTCATCCTGATGTCATCTTTGTCGTGAAATGTGCTTTTCCTTTCTGCTTGGTTTCTAGTTTGTTGGCGTAGTGGAATGCATCTGCAAGCATATTGAGAGTAAAAAATTCCATCTCCTGCTGAATGTACTGGGATAATCCGCTAATGTACTTCAGAACAAGCAATTTCTCTTCTTCTTGGACACCAAGTCTCACCATGAGTCGATAGAACTTGTCGGTGTAACTCTGTACTAATTGGTCTTTCCATTGTCTTAGCTACCACCACTTCTTATACTGCTGCTCAAGGTATTTTTGTGGGTAAAATTCCTTTTGGATGTGTTCAATGAATTTATCCCATGTGTCGATGGGGTCTCCGCTTTTCTCCATCTTTGTCGAAAGTTTCTCCCACAAACAGTGCACAGATGTTGACATCTTTAAGGATGCAATGGTGACTTTTTCATCTTCGGAGAGTTGATTTACAACGTAATAGGATTCCAATTGTTGCACCCAATTGTCAACAGATTCCACGTCAATCTTACCTTCAAGATTCGGTATGTCCAAATTCATTTTCACTTTGAAGGGGATGATTTTATCGGAGTGAGTTCTCGTCGAAGATCCTCCAGATGTCGAAGTGAATCGCATGAGAATCTCGTTGAACTGGGCGAACATTTCAGCCCGTTGTCGAGCCAAAGCTTGCTCAATAAGCTATTTTGTCTCATCGTTTGCATGTCTATCATCTGTTTCTTTTGTCATTTTTGGAAGTAGCATCTGCTTGGATTGTTGAGATTGTGAGTAAGTTTGAACCGGCATAAGTCAAGTAACTTTGAGCGAAGTGTATACGCAGAACTTAAGCACGAAACTGAATGCTCTGATTTGAGTCTTCTCTTATACCAATGATCCGGGTCGTGTCCAGGAAGCACGAGGGGGGAAACAGTTCGACTGAATGAGTCGGCTCTGTTATGGTGAAAGCAATTAAGAATAAGCAGAATGAGCAAAGCAGGATTACACTACACAAATAAACACAATACGCGCAGACAATATGCAGGAATGCCAACTGTTCTTCTCTATTAGATGTAAATAGGTAAATTCATGTATGTTACAATATTAACATGCTTATATAGATTTCTGAGACGCTTGGGTGCCTTACCGTTACGTTCAATTACAAGAAGAAGATAGAATGGTTCAACAGTTCAACAGTTACAGTCGACTGGAAGACAGAGAGACATTCTATCGAAGTTCGATAGTCATTGGTCGCATGTTCACGCTACTTGTCAATGTTGCGAACTATGAGGTTGTTGAACATGTCGAAGGTACGAATGTGTCGAGGTGTGTCGAAGTCGAGACTCGTCAGAGTTGTGTCGAATTTGGAACCTGTCGGAGCTAACCTGTCGGACTGGAAACTTGTCGATTCGAAGTCGTGTCGAAGTCGAAACTTGTCGAAGTTGCATCAATGTCGATGACTTGCCGATTGCGATGCAGATCATGGACATTGAGAATCAATATCAAGATCGTGAGATGTGTAATGTGAATCAAATGAGATTCAAGGATTAACATTTTGGACATTTGAAACATTATGGGATGAATCTTTGTGATTAGGGATTTCATGATCTGAAACCTTTTGTCCCTCCACAGTGATTTGTTTAACCCTAGGCCATGCTTCATTTTCCCCAAGCTGATTTTGAACCAGAAATGCTTCACAAACATCATCTAATTGAAACAATATATTTTGAACAAGGATTTTGATTAAACTGTGGTGAAATAAACTTCTATCAATACCGCCCTTGCTCTTCTGAACTGACACATAAATTTTATTTAAACTATTTAGAAGGTAGTAAGGCATATCAATAGGATGACCCTTAAACACCAGGAGGAATCTCATGTGATAAAAATAAATAGAGGAGAGCCTACCATCACACATTATGTACTTCTAAATAAGGAAAAAGATCATGCGCCATCGTTTTTTGAATAGTTTAACAAGATTTCCTCCTTTGATGTTGATATCTTGACTAGGATTTTTTAGGAATTGCTTCCATGAATTGCTCTAAATCCTCCCTCCCTTAAACCATTTCTCTTCTCACTGTGGGTGTTCAGTGGCTCAAGCAACGAATGCCTCAGGAAGATGCAAGTTAAGATCCCCAACCTAAACTTTTTCCCCATCAAAGGACAAGGCAAAAGCTCTAGTGACTGCCACATTGTATCCATCAAATTTCCTTAAGAAAGGAAGACTACCAATTTCTTGGAATGGTGGCATATATTCTTCATAGGCAATGAGGAACTCAACTCCAGATAATTCGAAATGAACTACAGGGGCCATTGTGCAAAATGAGGGTTTGGGTTCAAAACAAAAGACCAAGTAGAGAATATGGTTATAAAATGAATATGGATCTGCCTTCATCCTCCAAGGCCAAATTTGAAAATCCATCCAAAAACCATCAAATTCCATCCAATCAGAGCACAAGAAACCCTCAAAAAATAACTACAGAGGAATAATTACAACTCATGCTCCATAGTTCTAAGGTTGGTTCAGATTTACTTAGTCATTTAAATGAATACCTTGTTAAATCATGAGTCATCATTAAGAATGGTCAAGTTAACAAATGTAGAGAATGATGTAAATAAGTGGCAGTCCAAAATATTAGAATATCAAACTAAGAGATTAGGGTAATAATTTAAATACAATGTTTAGATAGTATAGAGGTGCAAATAATTAATTACACTAGATCAAAACCATGCATCCCTAAAATATAATAATATTATCCCTCTCAATATAGGTGAACTACATAACACTTGTAACTTAGATCATCGAAGAAAAATGAAAATTCAGGAGCTACAAAAATTTTAATAAATAACTTGGCTATATGAAATGTTCAAAATGACAGTATTAATTTCATGACACTCTGCATGAAATTCAACATAACACATTTGCTGATTATATAAGCCATGAGGTAAATTAGAAAATAACTTAATTGAATTTTTTTCGTAGCTATGAAAACTAATGTCAATTGATAATGATAATCATTCAATGAATCACTTGTCTAAGAATCAAACTGAAATGACATTAATAAATTGATGAGCTCAACATGATCAACCAGCAAGTGTGAAAGATAAAATCAAAATCTCTAGAGAATCAATAAGTTGAACTATGAAGCTGAAGCCTCTCAATAAAAATGTATTATCCTTTAATCATGATATAGCCATGACATTGAATTAGTCCTGTAGAAAATTAGAAGATACAAGTACATAAAACTATTTCAACAAAATATAGAGCCAATATCAGCGTTTGTCGAACCTTATAATGGGGACCCTTCATTAAATGAGAGGGACTTGTTGGGGGGCCAACAATACCTTGAGTAATAATAGATGTTAAAAGAAACATTTTAATTAAAACCAACCACATATGTTTTATAAAAAGCAAACAAGCACATGTTGTAGAGTTTTGGTACAACATGGAGAATAAATTTTCCAAGGTTGTGGGAACTTAAACTAGCTTATACTTTAAAGAGTGATAAAATATGTTAGCATAGAATAAAGTTTTTCAGCAAAGCATACCTCTCATGCATGTCAAGTACTAGGTCAATATAGGCAAGTGGAGAGATTATAACCTCTTGATTGTTTAGTGGGATATGCATGTATAGGAGCTTTAGCAAAATTGGCAAGTCCTTAGGGTGACAATGATTCTCTTAGTATTTCAGGTCTAGGACATATTTCCTACATTCCCTTTCTATGCACAAACACCTGACCCAAGTTTGTTTCCCCTAACTATTGATTTGTGAAGTGGTACTGTTATCACATATATAGTAGCCGGGCTACCATACATTATTTTTCTCATTCCAGTACACTATTGAGCCAGTTCCCTTACATTTGAGATGCCGAGATGAGCATCTATATTGGATCACTATCAGATTGTGGACAGCAGTTACATTCCCCATGCCATGACTGAGTTTCAGGACACTCAGAGAGATGCCCGATATAGCCATTATGCCATTGGTACAGAGCAGACAGTAGCGCCCAGAGTTACAGCAGCAGTCTCAGAGGACAGATGATGGTACAGGTTGATGAGCTTTCAGGTATATGACTCAGCAGGTATATTATTGTGTTATGGTTAGATTGCTTTTATACTTATTCTTATAGCATGTCTTAGCACTTAGTATCATGATCTGGCGATCATATAGATATTTGGACCTGGTTGACCTATTATATATATATTACTGTCCCTACTCAGACTTAGAAGTTCACTATTCATACTCATTGGTGTATACCCTCCTTAGGGAGAATAGAGGTGATCATTCAACCATACCTTGGCTTGCTAGTGTTGGCTTCATCTTTTCATTGTCTTCATCCATCCGTGGCCTACCTTTTAGATTATCACCCTGATTTGCTACTTGACTAGTGACATGGAGGACCTTTCCCCACTGTAGCCTCTGTATTGGATGAGCTTCCCTGTTTATTGTGTCTCGGCTCTGAGTTGGTGACAAAACTTACCTATGGTGAGTTGGAGTTCCTTGAGAATTCCCCCTAGTCACTAAAGTTGTGTTGGCTAAACCTGAAACTTTTAGTGCTGCCATCAATACAAAATCTGGAAAAATCAAATGCTATATCTTGTATATGAAAGAAATGCCAAATGAAAATGGCCATGAAAAATAAAATGTTATATCTTTTGGAAAAATAAATACCTAGGTAAACAAGTTGTCCATGACACACCTAGAAGTGCTCAGGTAAACAAGTGCCTTAAAAACACACCTGCAGCAGAAAGCCTAAAAATAAATGTAAATCTATGCAATGTGTTTGTAAACACACATAGATCAAGGCTATGGAAACCTCAGGCCCAAAAAGCAATGGAACTTAAATGTTATATCTAAACAATTGCTGGCCTTCTTTGTATTATGGATTGTGCGCATCTGTGATGGTGAATAAACCCTCTTCAAACAACTCATCCATTTGTGAGACACCGCCATTCCCTGTGTTATTGCTCATTCAGTATATACTATGGTGTGTATTCCCTTTCCCTTGCCAAAGTGTCACAAAGTCAAGTCAGTCAAGTCATCCCTTAGCCTAGCCAGTTATTTCAGCCTTCACCCTTCACTAGCAAATTGATCACAACTATGAAGTGAGTATGGTCCTGAAAGTCTAGTCTGAGTAATAATAATAATTAACGACACTATATATTTGGATTTAGATCGCCAGTCATGATTACTCTGTGTTTTAGTAGCTATTTGAATAAATTGTAAAGCATGTATTAACCTTGACACCTTGCAGCAGCTATGGATGATAGTCTGAGTTGTATTTGGTCTTGGTTAGACCTAGTTTGACCATGAAGGACCATGAGACATGAGATGTTGGACCTTATGATGATATGGATAGATGATATATGGTCTATGTACACATACAGGATGATTCTATGCAGCAGCTACAGGGTTATGATGATGATTCTTGGGATACAGCAGTGTTTGGTCATTTACAGATCATTATTATTGGCCTTGTTCCGGTACATTGGATATTTATTTTGATCATGCAGAGATTCATATGGTGTATGAGTACACATCTTGGATGGATTTGGACCTTCTGAGTCCAATGGGACAGTTTGTTTTCAGTTCCGGGCACTTACAGTGATGATTTAGCCTCAGTAGGCTGTCCTAGTGCAGTTTTGGTCTATTGGAGGCCCTGTCGGAGCAGAGATGACTTTTATCCGGTTGACCTAGGGCGCTGATGATGGAGGGGGTGGTCCAGCCACTTGTTTTTACCATATTACCCCCCTCCCGGACACATTGGCACCCTCACCTTGACAGCGCCATCACTCCAGGAGGCAGTTTGGGCAGTTTCACGTTTCCCGAGGCATTTCAGGATTGGTAGAAATGGCTATTGAGGAAATCGATTTGGGCTACTGAGGCAAAATTATGGCATGGGATGATCAGTGATGATAGATCGGGACCTTCCACACCTCCTCCTGCAGTTTCAGCTTCATCGGGGCCCGCATCCATCACTTATGGCACTTTCTGTGGATTTTTGAGGTCTTTTGAGGACCACGACTTCACCTTGGAGGCACGATTTGGTATATTCATGATTATTTATTGGTTATTGTGCCATGGGGATTGACCAAGGAGGGATAAAATTACCCCTTGGACCCACCATGAGCCTCTTATGATATTTTGTCATCATGATTTGGTGGGATTCCCCTCTCCTAGGGCGACTTTGTCCACTTATGTTATATTTTATGTGTGATCCATGTATTATGTTGTTGAGCTCATCTCAACCATTGATTAGACATTTGTATCTTTTAATCTTAGCCACTCATTCAAAAAGTGGTTAGGGTTTTGGTGCCTCTCCTTCCTATTTAAAGGAGAGAGCCTCTCATTGTAAAGGGACTTTTGGCTCTGGATTATTGGAATAGAAAATTATTATTGCATCTATCTCCAATGTTGTGGTGAATGTTTTTGGTGTTCGTTCGTTGGTTCTTCCTTTGCACTGAGTTATTGGAGATCTTGTTTGCCATATCTATTGTACCACGATTTTGCATCTACAGGTGGAGGCCGATTTGCTTGGAGGAGGAGGTATTGGTAGGGGAAGACTCTCCCTACTTCTTCTTTGGAGCTCTTCATTGGTAACAGGGAGTATTACTGTCCCAGGACCTTCTATTTCATGTTACTATTTGCATTTCTCTTGTATTTCTTCCATGCTTGATCTTACTGATTGAATTTCATTCCTTGGTTTGACAGGTAGAGGAAGGCGCACTTGTGGACTAGGGCATCAACTTGGCAAGCAAATCAACAATCTCTCATTTGATCTCTGCGGGAATCTTCCTCAACATCAAGGCATCTCAACCACATCATTCAGGTATGATCTCAAGGTAAGTTCTATCTCCATAGTCTATCCAATTGTCAAAAACACTTAAAACCCTAATTAATTAAAACCCCAATTTTACATTTTCTTAGATCTACTGAGATCTAGTGGGTTGTTGGGCATGATATCGAAAACCCACCTCTATAGCATCCACGGCATCCCGGATCTATAGTTTGGTGAGGATTGGCCTCCGTTTGACCCCTCTCCCAAGCCAACCTAGCTTCTCCCAAGGAAGGCGCACTTCACCATTTGAGCAGGTTGACCTAGATCTAAGCGATGGGTGTTTGAGATTTCACTTGATTTGACATCTACACATCAAATAGCATACACCCAGGTTGTCCCTTTCTTGAAAATCACCTTGTGGGCCCCATTCCACATTTTAAGGGATTTAATCCCCATTTTGGACCACTTGGAACACTAAAACTCAGATCTACAAAGATCTAACCGGTGGATTGCCACAAAATTATAGATCCATATCCCTACTTGACTGATCTACCCGGATCTAAAGTTTGGATGCCATCCGACATGATTTGACCCACCTAAACCCCGATTCAAGCCTCCTTAGGGAAAGTCGCACCACCTTGGAGAAGTGAGTTCACTCACTTCGAGGAACTGGGTACTTGAGATTTTTGCAGATCCGGATTCAGAATAATTCAAAACCTAGGTCTAGACTGTCACTTTGTCAAATCTTGCCTTGGGGACTGCATTCCTTGTTTTTAGGGATTGTGGTCCACTTGGGTCAAACCTAGATCTAGACACATTTATCCATCAAGAATTGTACTGTCCACTTATCTCATGTTCTAGGAGTCCTAAACCTCAAGTCAACCTTACTTTGACTCCACTTCCCAATTCCCAAGGCACTGGTTTAACTCCAAGACAACCCACTCTCCTAGATTGTGGGATTGACTTGTGGTTTGACTTTTGCATGGTGAACTATACCTTTGAAGACATCATGGACTATGGTCAAGATTGTCTCATGTACTAGTTAGCCCCAGTCTGACCCCTAAACAACCCTGCATTGGACACGGTTCCCAAGGCAGTGGATCTTTTGACATTGACCTAGTACACTAGCCCTAGATCTCACTTTAAACATTGTAAGTCACTCTCACATCAACTATGAACCTAAGCTACATCTATTGAACCCCTCACTTGACTTGTGACTTCATCCTTAGGTCTAGGATAAACCATACACCTAACTTCACTTGGAAATACCTTGATTTGGTGTCTTGGTTTTGATCTCTCCTGTCGGGAGTAGATCGGGTCTCCCCCTTTGTTGTCTGGGCTAGATAACATAAAGCGAAGGTTGCCTCGACTGGCGTGACAACCATATACATTGGAGGTCGAGGTGATCGTGGTTGCACCTTTCAAGTTGCCCTTCCCTATTGCCATCCATGACTGGATCCTTCCATAGGGGTAACTACAGTTTAGGTGATAACAGGTACCTTAGTAGTGCTTCGTAGGTTTCACACAAGTGATTGCAAGAGGGAAGTGCTTGTGATACCTAAGTCAGGCATATAACACCCATTTCAATTTATTTGGAGGGTACTTGTCTTCATGAGAGTACTTGCACCTCATCCTATTGTTGCATGAGACTTACCATAACTATCTAATTTTAACCTCTCCTTGTCTATCTTGGTCCTTGATACTCCCAATATTACTATTAGAAGGTTACTCCCCCACTTTCTTGTTGTTTCTTGTAGATTTATTGCATAGATGATTGCTTCTTGGTGACTTGTGTTTTAGGAGGCCTCAAGTTTGTTTGCTCTTGTTTAGAATTTAAATTTGGTTGAAATCAAAATAAGCACAACTTGTTGACCATTTGACCTATTGGTCTTAGCAGTTAAGAGGGTATCCTATAAGAAGTGTTGAACCACCTTTGACTTGCAGATGATTGAATAACGTTAACACAAACCAAGCTAAGACACATTCACACATTGATTGGGACAACCTAAAAAATAAGTATGTATCCAAACAGACATGGAATATAACCAGTTAGAATATTTAGGCCCACTTGAAATTGAGGATTTTAAAAATCAAACACCAACACATTATAATATCCCATGACAAAACCTCATGATCCTAACTTGATACAACAGGGTACTTTTTCCAACAAATCAATTTAAATTTCTTTTTAATGTACAACACAGTATGGTTGGAACTAGTGGTTCATGTTAGTAGGGGAGCCTACCCTGCTACACCTAATGTATTTGAGGGGAGCATTAATGCTCCTTTCATACCACCAGTTAGTGGAGTGAGTCCTTCCACCCATATGCCACATGTTCCTTGTGTCTCTTCATATGAAATGCATTTATTAGTTCACACATTCCAAGCCAATGTCGTCCTAGTGTTAAAATACCCTCCATAGGCACTCTTGTGCCCAAATCAAGCTTTTCCTTTAGAGGAGGTTAAAACTATCATGTCTCAAGTAGGAAGTAGGTTTCCACTCACAATCGATATACCCATAGGTGAATTTGCATATCCAAACCTAGGATTTCCTTATGGATAAAGTATTAATTCTAATGCTACCCTTCCATTGAATATTGGAAATTTCCCAAGTAGTAGTAATACAATTGGGAAGTAATATCCCAAGTAACCAATGGGTTCCTAGGGGTAGTCAATTCCAAGGGGGTGTTTTGGTCCCAAGGGGCAGTTATGTCCAAGGTAGTGTTGCACATGTAGGTTGTCAAGGAGTTTCATTTAACAACTCTAGGATGTGTACTCATTTGCGATCACCATTTTTAGTGAATTTCAACTTTCCAGAATTGTTGACTAACAAATGAACCTATTCGCAATCATCTAACATGGCCAATCATATCAACTAAGTTTCTATATGATTTTCCTAAGTTCGACAATCACTTTGGAGAGGACCCATCCACACATGTCATGAATTTTAATCTTTTTTTATCGTCAAATTCTCTATTTGACGATAGCCTTCGGTTGCATCTATCTATTCAACATACTATGACAGGTAATGTCACCAAATTGTCTATTGAATTACCTAGCACTTCTTTTTCCAATTTTAGTTCTTTAGCAATGTCTTTTTAGACACACTTTTATTTTCCCATTCATTACAAAATGGAGACATAATTGTTAAGTTCACTTTGGTAGTCCACCTCTATTAATATACTCAACCATATCCACAAGTGGGGGCACCATTAAAGGATCATTCAAGTTGAGATCCTGGATCAATTCCTTGTGGATTGGTTTGTGAAATATATATTTCCTAACATAGCCATGTCTAAGTCTCTTACAAAAGAGCAAGTTGTTTTACATGCACAATTGTTGGGTTTGATTTATTCACAATTCAACATGGTATATGAGTTAATTCCTCATACACCTCCAACTTCATCTAACAATTCAAAACTTTCTCTAGGACCACATGATGATGGCGTGATAATTGTCTCTATGTGTTATAATATCATTGATAAGTTAACTATCCATATGGGACAAGTTTCCACTCATAAATATACAACTAGTCAACCCACCCAAAATGTTGCAACCTCAGCCCAAACCTTTGAGATTATTTTAATTTAGTTAAATACTTAGAAAGATAATCAACAACCTAGAGGAAAGCAAAAGAATAAGAAAAACTCTAATGCTAAGGATGGAGCAACTAAAAAAACTAATCTTAATGCCATAGGCAAGAAAGAAATAAAAAGATCAAATTTCTTGTACAATTTCTGCCAAATACCAACCTACCTATGAATGTCCAAAGTTGGATGAGGTTCATTTATACTTTAACTAATGGGGGTTGCATAATAGCCTACAATCCTTACTCATCCTTTTTCTCCTCAACATCAACAGATGGTTGTCACTAATTTTGCACCCTCACAAGGAGGTAATTAGGGAAACCCCCCATAGGATGGAAATACCTTGACTACTAACATATTCATGTGTGAGAAATATGTAAACCTGTATAAGACTCGCACCTGGACTTATGACAAGGCCAAGGAAAAGCCTTGAGAAATCGAGTCTTCTTCACTTCAATCTAGTGGTTCTCTCCACATTGAGAGACCAGTCAATGACATCATTCCTAGACTTTCTAAAAGAACCCATGCATTCATCGACACATAATCCTAACGCATGAGCAACTCAAAACTACAATATAGTTAAAGATATGGCTCAATCCCATTATGCAATGCCAATCCTTGAAGTGATACAAAGCTACTCATTGCATTGGCAAGCATTGTTGTAGGCTATTTATGGAATTAACCCTATATATTGTCATCTTTTGAAATCTAACCTAGACCAATCACATCCAAGGCTACCTCACCTTATCACATTCCAAATCCAAGTATCATCACAAGGGATGAACATATTTCGATGTCATTAATGAAGGAGCCTCTACCTACATCACGCCATTAACTTGTTGGAGAGCTTTGGGATTCCCATAGGTAACTCCATCATCCACATTGTTGAATGATTTTGACATTCACTATTTTAAAGTGCATGGAATCATTGTTGCCTTTCCATTCAGGCTAGGGGTCAAGACATTCTCAATTAAACTAGAAGTGGTAGATGCACCACCAGACTATAATCTTCTTTTGGAATGTAGTTGGTCATATGTGGTGATAACTATCATATCTTTTATCTTCAGGTTTATTTATTTTCCCAATGTAGGAAAAATCATTACCTTTAACCAGTTAGATTACTAAACACTTGATTCTAGAGCCAAATAAAAATATACAATTCCATTCATCAATGATTCTAAAGCTACTTTGGATATCATCGATGTGGGGATGTTTAAATATTAATCTCTCATGGTTAGTTTTACTCTACCTCCATTGTTTTCTTATCTTATCCTTTCCCCCACATTTATTATATCTTCTATCACCATCATGACCATGGACTAGAATCCATGGGTGCTTCCTAACACTTCTAAGATTGGTACTATGTGAAAAAGTATGCTTTTGACTTTGGTTGAATTGTCATATCAATCAATTTAGATGGCTTCCATGGACTCCGATCAAAATCTCCACCTATAGGAGGAGTACAATGGGTATATCTCGCCCATTTGGGTTGTCAATTATCCTCCTTCCATTATTCCAATGATGTCCAATCCACAAAAACCTTGAGAATATATTCACCATTGCTCATATTCTTTACCTGAGCTTAAGAAAATGAAGGTTATCCCTAAAATCCTCATTCATCTAGGAGATATTGATTGGAACCAATGCCCTATTATTACATAGGGTGTGTTTGCAAAAGGTATTTTGGTCAACATTTTCAAAATTATATATATCGATATCTCCTTCATACTGGCATAGTCAAGAATAATCTCATTGGAATTGATTGTTCTTCTAAAAAAATTGAGGGATACACTACCCTTTTTAACTACTTTTGTGGTATTTTTTCTTGGTCCTATGAATAAATGTCCAGCATTGATCCCTAGATAATCTATCATGAGATTAAAACTTATGATATTGTCAAACTAGTTCGTAGAAAGCAACTACTATCAAGGTAGAGGTGGAGAAGTTACTCCGTATTGGTTTCATATATCCTATCCCTTTGATGAAATGGGTATCAGATCCTATTTAGGTGTATACGAAATATGGTATGATTGGATTCTATACTGATCTTAGGTATTTGAACTAATGTTTTCTTAAATACGACTATCCTACCCCATTCATTGATTGGATTATTGATGAATGCACTGGGAACACTATATTTTTCTTTTATGGATGATTTTTCCAACAATAACCATATTCAGATTCCACCTAAAGATCAACATAAAATAGTCTTTATATATCCTTGGTATACTTTTCTTATCACAAGATGTCGCTTTGTCTTAAAAATGTTGGAGCGACATTTCAATGGGTCATGTCCTACATTTTTCATGATCTTAAGCACATTGTTGAGGCTCTCTAGATGACTTAGTTGCTCTCCCAAGACAACGGGAAAAACATCTATCCCATCTACATGCTATTTTCAAATGGTGTCAATATTATAACATTCAATTAAACCCCCACAAATGCATCTTTTGTGTGGTTTATGGGAGACTACATGGGTTCATTGTTTTCAAGCATGGTATCATGGTTAATCCTTTTAAGGTGGAATAAATATTTCATTTTCCTCCCTTGCATATGATTGGAAAACTTCAAAGTTTACAAGAGAAATTAGACTTCTTTTGATGGTTCATATCTAACTATGTAGAGATTGTGAAAGGTTTTATGCACTTTTTGAAAGAGATTTTTCAATTTGTTTGGGACAATCAAGGTCATCAATCCTTTGATTCCTTGAAAACTACTATTGTATATAATCCTTTGTTGATCCTCCATATTACAAAAATTATTTTTTGTTTATACCTTGAAACATCAAGGTCAACCATTGACATGGTCTTGATCCAAGAAGACAAATCACAACAAGAACATGTGATCTACTCCTGAAGAAAGGGAATCATTGGTCTTGTGTTGTGATATTCCTATGTCAAGAGTTGGCATTGGTAACATTGCATGATATCCAAAGACTTAGGCATTACATACTTCTTAGATGCGTGCTTGTTTTTCCATACCCCAATCCTATGCAACATATTCTAACTTGACGCGTAATTGGGTAAAAATATTTAAAATGGATTGTTGTCCTCTAGGAGTTTGATTTGTATTTTTCTGCATCCAAAACAAAGAAGTCAACATTTGTTGAGTTGATGTCTAAGCTACCAGTATATGTTGAGTATAATGTTGCGGAGGATTCCTTGATAGATGAGACTTTATTCCTCATTAACTTTTCATACCTTTGGTATGGATATGTCCTAGTATATATTCAAACTCATTAGTTCCATTCTCAATTATCACATGATGAGTGTCTACAGATTCACAATTAATCCAAGAACTATCTAATTATCAAAGAAACTTTGTATCATCAAGGGTTTGATTTGATCCTGTGTCGTTGTTTAATTCATGATGAATTTGAGAAGGTTTTAAAAGATTTCCATTCTCAACTATGCGATGGTCATCTTTATGAAATGGAAACAACCTAGAAAAATTTATGTGCATGTTACTTTTGGCCCTCCATCTTCAAAGACTGCATTAAATAAGTCCAAAAGTGCCATCCTCATTAGGTTTTTACCATGAAAATGTGTACTCCTCTTCACCTTGTAGTTAATATCAACCCCTTTGCAAAGTGTGCACTTGAGTTTATGACGTATATTATAGCCTCAGTGAACGATCATTGTTACATTATAGTGGTCATTGACTACTTCACCAAGTGGGTCGAGGCTATGTCCACCTTAACTAATGATGGTGCTATAACAACACTTTTCATAGTTAACATGGTTTGGTGTCCCTATAGAAGTCAACATGTATCATGGATCTCATTTCCATAATTAAATGATGTTAGAATTAACCATTAAGTTAGGTTTTCGGGAAGATCATTCTTCCCTTTACTATCCTTAGTCAAATAACCAAGTTGGATCCATGAACAAAGTTTTGAAACTATGTTGCAGAGGACAGTAAAAAAAAATAACACCAACTGGCGCTTGATGCTTTTTTCTTCTTTATGGGATTACTGAACTTTAGTAAAAACTACCATGATATTTACTATTTTCCAACTTGTACATGGCATGGAAGTATTTTTATTGATTGAATATGAAATACCTTTGTTGAAACTAGTTGTCGGATTCCTCCTCGATCCCTCAGTTGAAGAATAATATCTCATATACTTAGAAAATTTTGACAAGCACCATCAAGATGTAGCAGTAGAAAATGAGATTCGTAGGAAACCCATCAAAGCACAATATGACAAGAGTGTTCATCCTCATAACTTTTCTGAAGGTAACTTGGTCATGGTTTATGACCAAGATAATGATGAATTAGGGGTATGGAAATTCAAACCTATGTGGTGCAGTCCTTACATTGTGAGTCATGCTTTTCTGAAAGAGGCATATGATTTAGTTGACTATGAAGGGTTTTCTTTGGTGGAGCCTCACAATGGCCTCTACCTAAAGAAATATTATGTGTGAGCATTCATGCTCTATGATTCCATGTAACATGTTGCACTCCAAAATTTGTATTTTAGAATTGTTTATTATTATCACTTACCTTGGTTAGGGTATTTACTTATCATGCTTTGGTATTACCTTTAGAAATGATACTGGGTTCCCATTTATACATGGGATTCATATATGGCACCATTTGTCACTCTTGGAACATTGCTTCCACTATATGGGTGATTTTTTCACCCACTAACCATCTTGTGCATTTTGGTGATTTTTGTCTTGGTTCCACAACCAACAATATTGTTGAGTATAGTGTCGTTATACAGCTTCTCACTGGCACTATCATTCTTGGCATCTGTCACATCACCATCTATTTGGATACTCAATTAGTATTGTCTTTTAGTTAAATAATGTTTACTAGGTTTGTGAGTCTTTCCTTTATAGGACCTATTACTTAGGAATTCATACATGCTAATGAGTTACTCCATTGATTGGTTATCCTTCGAATAATCACAAAGCCCCCATTCAATGCCTCCAATGTTGATATATTTCATTGGTTTCTATCTAAGTATCAGTTGTTACCCAAATCATATCAATGTAGTGTTCATTTTTAAGGGAAGTGGATAAGCTTGTGTTGGTTATTCCTCATATTTTGACCATGCATGTTGATCATCATGATATCAAGAAACATCTAGTGGTTTTCAATTTTAGTTCCATTAATCAATTTAGTTACATATTTCATGTCAAGTAATGAGGGATGCCTTAATGCTCTCCTTTTGATAAGTATCTTCCAATCGAATTCAAATAAATATATGGGAAGAAGTTTAAGAGACCCTTTCGTAGAGATCAATGGCAAGTTCCCTCACAATTAGAAATGTGTATACATCATTGAATCCTGTTTGGATGATTCAATTAAGTGTTCGATGTCAAACCATTTATTCACAATTGATGATTTTACTTTATACCTTGGAACCTATCATCATTATTAATGAATTGGACCACATATGTTAATGGTATACATAAATCACTAGCAATCAGGTAGTGTTTTCTATGTTAGACTACATATCATTCATTCATATATAAAAACTCATACAATTCATAGTTTGGTTTGAAGACCTTGGGATGGGATGGCATCATCATTTTATGTCATAACCAAGCTGCGAACAAAGGCACTACTACATGATGGGTACATTAGAAAGCTAGTTTATAAATGATTCCAAGTTCTCAACATTTATTTTACACTAAAACATAGATCCTCTAGTTTGACATAAATTCATTGTGTATGATTCATGGCCATGCTCTGTTGCATTTTCATATTCCACATATTTGTAACAAAATTCTTGAGGCTATGGTCATTATTACTAAGCATGGATATGTATGCCTTTGGGGGGGGTTTAAATTTGATACATTGGTTTATGTTTCCTAGTTTTTACGAATCTAGATCCCATGAAACTCTTCCTTATCCCACTCGCCAAACATCCTTTGTTCATAATACATTTTGTCCATCAATATCTCTTATGACCTCTTATGTTAGGGGGCATTTTGTTTTAACATATATTTCAGACCCTTTATATGGGGAACATGAATATATGATACTACTAGTCAAAATCATTGAAACATGTGAATACTATGAGCTTTAGATTAGTTGTTTGCATGCTTATGGACATGTGGCCATGATTTTCTGTGAATAAAAGTGCAAGCCTCATGGTTAGTTTGATAAAGGAGAACTATGGCCAACCATAATTTTTCTATACAAGAACCACGACCACATCTCAACAACCATCAAATATGGAATAAATCTTGGGAATACAAATAGCCACAAGTGTAGATCATGCATGGACAACATTGTTTTGATATGCACTCACTCTTGAACTTGAAATTGCCACCTTCCCAATATATAAATGGAATATTCATGGCTAATATAAGCATATAGAAAAATTTATATCAAGAGTCCAAGTGCTGAGAGAATTTATGGAAAGTGATATCATTCCAAAGCTCGCATCTTCATTATTGAGGGGAAGTTACTATCCTACTTCTTTAAGACCACAGGGATATTGAGTGGAGATCAAAGGATTTCTATATTGATTCCTCCATGTGACATAAGACATTGTAGATTGACATAATCAAAGAATTAAAGCATGTGGCCAAGGGCATAGAATCTGATCTCTCGTGAAGGAGGCATGTCAATTAAAAGTCAAGTAATCATGTTGTTGTAAAGTTTCCTTTTCATATAAATATGATCTCGATATTCTTCACCCCCCTCCCCCAAATATTTGTCACTGATCATGTGTGTGATTGTATTATTTGGATGAGGATTACTTTATATGAAGTAGTTTAGATTTGTATATTTGTTTGTTACTAAAATGCAAATGGATTTGAGAATGGTGTTTATTTGATATGTGTGCATTTACATGTATATCATTGTAGCAATAAGAAAAATGACTGACACACTTTGGAGAATCAAATGACCAAGAGAAACATGTTTTTTCCTCTTTCTTCCTCTCTTTCATTTGGATATTATATGACTTGCATTTATATTTAAGGAATAAATATAGAAATTTTCACTCTCGACTATGAGAGAGCTTGACCCACTCTCCAAAGAATCAACCTAGGAACATTAGGGGGATTACTAAAACAACACTATGCCATGAGATACAAGATCAAAGTATCTTAATAGTAACAATTCTAGTTAAAAACTTGCCTCAAAGGGAGGGATACAACTTCCTCATCTATGTATTAGGTCATCACAACAATGTTGACTTGTGAATCCACTGCTTGTTACAACATGCCATCTTCCTTCACATTGATTTCCATAAAAACATATTTGCACGAACGATGAGTGAAATAATTTGTTAACTCCTTTACTTGAGTAACTGTGGTCGGTTGATACCATCCTGGCCATCAACCATTATATCACTAGCTTGGAGTCCCCATAGAGTTATATGTGGAGTCCCCATAGACTTAAATAGATATTATTTTCTTTTCCAATGATAAATAAAGAAGGATGGTGAGAGATTCTAGTCCATCCTAGTGGTTTGTGATATCTCACAATTCATAGATGAAGAATATCCAATGGTTCCCTGCAAGAAACAATACACCAGCAACCCAACACTTACCTATGTTTCTTAGGTAATCCCCATCAAACAATCTCCACTCAATCAGTTATCTCTACATCTTGACCTTGGAAGAGTGTTGAAAATATTCATATATGAATTTGATCATATATATGACATACATAAGAGTGATTGAGTATTTATTAAAGAATGTATTATTTATTGCCAACCATAGAGTCTACGAAACTGCCACAAATAATGAGCTACGTTGGGTGACCTCCTTTTCATCAATACAAATTTATTAACCCTCATCCAAATTGTTCCTATATCATCTCCTTGTCCCATATGATAGATATTTTATAGCATCCCATACCATCAAAGTGCAATGGAACAAGACAAAATGTGCTTCACACTTTCACTAATTTCTTTGCATATAAAACATAACCATGGCCCATATCAAGCTCTCCCCTGTAAGCTTTCCTAGGTCAATACTTTATTGGCAATGGTGAGCCATAAACATATTTTAACTTTTACAGGAACTTTCAACTTCTAGATAAAACACCACTACCAACATTTCCCCCCTTCCTTGAAGTCCATGAACTCATATGCATATCACTTGTGGACATTGTATCTTCCTAGTTTAGAGTTCCTAGACCAAATAATTGATATGGATTGTCTTGAAGATGAATAGATCTTCATATATTTCCTTGCTTGAACTTGACCCATTCCTCATATTTCCAAGATGGTTTCCATAATGAATTAGAAAAATAAACATTGGATAAAGAGGGATATCCTTGTTGTCATATTTTGTCAACCAAAGATTTAGAGAGTTTGTATACTCCCCTTCCCCCTATCCAAGGGTTTATATCCAATCATATTTTAGTGCCATCTCATGTTTTCCAATTTAACTAGGGCGAAAGATTCTACTAGATCTTTCCAATAGATAGATCCATTTGCAATTTTTGTAGTGGGTGATCTAAATTCCTCAAAGGACAATTGATCAATAAATTTCCTCACGAAAACTTCTTGCCACAATCTTTCACTCAATATTAGTCTCCTAAGTGTTCTTAGCAACAAGGGATTTCCCAAAGAAAAAATGTTCTTCAATCCCCTCCCTCCAACAGATTTTGGCTTTGCTAGTTCACAAGGGGCATTCCTTCCTTTAATTTCTCTTTTACCCTACCAAAGAAATCTATAGCGTTCCTTTCTCATATTTTTTAAAATTCCTCTAGGAACGAAATCTAGTGTCAATTGCCCATAAATAAGGGTGGCTTCAAAAACAACTTTCACCAAAGCGAGTCTCCCACCCAATGAAAATCATTTATCACAAACTTGCACCACAATATTACCCTCCTCTCTATCTCTTGATACATCTGAATCTAGCCATTGAAGCCATATTTGTTTCACTTAAACTCAAAGCCCATGTACTTTAGTAGGGATTCCTCTTGTCAAGTAGTTAAGCCATGACATGCTAAGGAATACTTAAATCCATATATTTCCATTCTAGTGGCTTTCTCATATATTTGCAACTCCTCCTTGCAAAATAACCAAACTACAATACATCCTCCACAAAACGTATGTGGGTAGGAATGAGGTCCCCTCCTAACTTAATACCTTTCAAACCCTTTCAAGCCTTTGAAAGTGCCTATTAATAGCCTATCACGACCTTTAACTACAAGGAGGAAGAGCATAGGTGAGAGGGGGAACCCTTGCTTAATACCTCTAGTGGGAGAGAAAAAGAAGAAGCATGCTCATTTATCAATAGTGCAAAGGAAACAATTGACATACATTCTCCAACTCAATTTACAAAAAGTAAAATAAACCAAACCCTACTTTAATCCTTAGAAGCCTTAGATAAAGCTAACTAAACTTGTCACATGCTTTTGAGAGGCCCAACTTGATAGCACAAGCAAAAATACTTTTGAATTTGATTTAGTGAAGGGTTTCCTGTGCAAGGCCAAATAAATAATGGATGTGCCTATTGCTTAGATACCCAAATTGTTCTCATGAGATCATTGAAGATAATATTGGGTTCAACCTCTTGGCAATTATTTTTGAGATAATTTGTGAATGACATTACAAATAGAAATTAACCCAAAATACTTAAAGGGGGTTGGATTGCCCTCCTTAGGAATTAATGTCAAGAAAGTTGAGTTGTAAACTCCCTAAAATCTCGCCACTCCTACTAACATCCAGTATATCCAAATAGATCCCCCTTAATCAAATATTAGAAGCATATAAAAAATCAGTGGGAAAATCATCTAGCTGCATTTTAATGCCTTTGGAAGGAGTGAACAACCATTTTAAATTCTTTCCTAGTTATCTCCCCCATTGTGTCTTCATTTTGATTAGCACCTATAATTATAGGGAAGTAGGAAGAAAACCCAATTACCTTAACAATGTTGCCTTATTAGAGTCATGAAAAAGTTGTGAAAAAGATGAACTCTTGCATTTCAATTTTCCTCCAAATTTTAAGCTACACCTCCTTTGCTATCTTAAATCTCTCAGACGGTATTTTGGCTTTTCCTAATCTTCACATAGTTTTAGAAGAACTTAGTATTCTTGTCACTCTAATCTAATCACACCACCTTGCTCTTCTAGTGTCATTTTTCATCTTCTCTCTCATGTAATTTCCATCCTTCTTCCTTTGTTGTCTTCAACATAACTAAGTCCTCCTCAATGAAAACCCTTGAATGGTTTTTTTTTCAACAAAAAAACAGTTATACTTGATATTTATGTTAGAATAAAAGTATATAATAACATAATCCGGACTTTTTGTTCACAAGTTATAGGAAAACACAACTGGATTAAGGATACAACACCCCTTCAAACTCTACAAACCGAAAATTGTTGACAAACTCCCTATTATAGGGCAACCAAAAGTGCCCTATTACAAGGCATCATACATTGTGCAGAGCACATTACAAAATAAACTACTAAATCATAGCAAAGGTTCGAGCATCAAGGCTGTAATACAAAACATGACTCCCCCTAACAACAAATGAGCTCCAGAAAATCTCGAAGCCCTTCCGCACATCCTCGGACACCTTCGCATAGAAAACGGTGCCGCCCCATACACATGATGGAATGCCACCTCTATGAGGAATAAAACGTCATCGCCGAGGATGTCTGCCGCCTTAGAAGAGCCCGCACATGTTGATTCTCATAAACGACGAGTATTGTGAGCATATAGTGAGAAACCATCTCCGCCACACACAGGATGGAATGCCGCCTAAGGAAGAAAACTCCGTCGTCGTGAATATCGCCGCCATAGAAGAGCCCCTACTATATAAGGCACGCCTCAAACCCGAAAATGCAGGAAAGAAAACAACGTTGAAGGGGAAGGATGGGTGGGTGTGGTGGCTAGGGTAGGAACTATAGTCTACTCTAGCCACCTGTAAAAGTTTACTAGTTCAACTCTCATAACGTCGAGCAAGGGATTGACATATTTTAGATTGATAAAGTTTGAAATTTCACCATCAAGTTCTATAAGATATTTTTGTGAATCTTTATATATTTCATTTTCCCCTTTCAATGATGACCCTCTTAATTATTTGTAAATTGTCTTAAAGTTGTTGCATAACATAAACATCACTTCCTCCCCCATAAACCTTCACTCACTCTTAAAAGTTAGTTCCTTTTAAAATCATCTTGGTAAATGCATTGAATTTAACGGCTAAGAGGTTTCGAGTCCCATTTGTCCATTATAGGCCACCTTTCCACACCCATATTAGATATATGCAAATATCTCTAAGAAAATCGTACACTTATCAAAATATATATATATACACTTCTCATGCACAATGTATATATCAAGAGCGCTTCAAAGTCCAATCAAAGCTACTCAAAGCGGGGTTAGCAAAAAGGTGCTGCAATTTGAGTAATGCAAAATGGCCCAATTCCAAGAAAGATGACTAGAAAAATGCAAATCTTAGAATGATTACCAAATGGCTACTCCGCTTACCTGCCTCCTGTTCTCTCATTCGCACGTGCCAACGTGCCAATGTACAGTTACACTACCTTTCAACGTCACCCCACACGTCGCGGGGAAACCGCTTTCGTGGCCACGCTCGTGCCCAGTGGTTTCACCAACACTGATCAGCAGTTTTTTGGGGTGCATGCCCTCTCTGTAACATGCCTCCACTATGAAAACGGCTGCCGGAAAATAGAAATACATGTACACCGTTGCTTGGCCGAAAAAAGCTACCGAGATACGTGTACACGGTTGCTTGGCCGAAAAGTTTGGCAAAAACGCTACCGGAGATTTGTAAAAAAAAAGCTATTGGGGATTGTAATAAAAGCAAAAATTAAAACACACAGAAATTAAATTAAAAAGCGGAGAAAGATATGATGTTTGTGACCGTTTGAGATCCATATATCTATATAACGATCCATGATATCAAGAGTTCCTCTGCCTCTCTCTGTCATTTGCTTGTGTTATTAGTTTTGTTCCACAGGCGTTTCTTGTATGTATGCCTTTTGATTTTGCCTCTTACCTTCTCTTTTTCTTCAGTGCTTCTGGATGCATTCTGGATAGGCTGAAGACACAGAGAGAGATGGGGATAATGGAGGTCGATCACAAGACGTGATAGAGTTCGATCACAAGATAATGGAGGTCGATCAGAAGATAATGGAGTTCTTATAATTATCTTGATATGGGAAATGAGATTATGGACTCGCTTTGCATACACTTACACGCTACCGTAATCGTTGTTTCATGCTCAGCAATGGCGTTCCTGTGAAAGGTTAAATGCTTCTTTCTTTAAAGTATTTCATTTTAAGTTTACATCAGTTCTTGAAAAAATGAAGGGTTGGTTAATAATACTTTGACTTTGTACAAAAAAATTGTCTACAATACAGATCATTAACTTATATTTTCTACTTCCATTCCTTATTGCCGTATTGTGTTTCAGGTGTACAAGATAATAGAGGTCGATCACAAGATAATAGAGTTTTTATAATTATCTTGATATGGGAAATGAGATTATGGACTTGCTTTGCATACACTTACACGCTACCGTAATCGTTGTTTCATGCTCAGCAATGGCGTTCCTGTTAAAGGTTAAATGCTTCTTTCTTTAAAGTATTTCATTTCAAGTTTACATCAGTTCTTGAAAAATTGCAGGGTTGGTTAATATTACTTTGACTTTGTACAAGAAAATTTGTCTACAATACAGATCATTAACTTATTTTCTCTACTTCCATTCCTTATTGCCGTATTGTGTTTCAGGTGTACAAGATAATGGAGGTCGATCACAAGATAATAGAGTTCTTATAATTATCTTGATATGGGAAATGAGATTATGGACTCGCTTTGCATACACTTACACGCTACCGTAATCGTTGTTTCATGCTCAGCAATGGCGTTCCTGTGAAAGGTTAAATGCTTCTTTCTTTAAAGTATTTCATTTCAAGTTTACATCCGTTCTTGAAAAATTGCAGGGTTGGTTAATAATACTTTGACTTTGTACAGAAAATTTTTGTACAATACAGATCATTAACTTATTTTCTATACTTCCATTCCTTACGGCCGTATTATGTTTCACGTGTACATATTTGAAAGTTATAGAAGCCCTGCTCACGAATGGCGTAAACCGTAAACCACTTCTTTTTTATTTTGTTCAATTCCATTTGTCATGACAGTATATTACAGAATTTTGTTTCGGGTGTACAATTTTAGAATGGTTTCAAGGATATAGAATATATGAAATGGCATAAACATCAAGGTTTATCTTTGAAAGGTTTGTATCTCATTTAGTAGTGGGTGGGCTGAACATTACGTTGTAGAGAAAAGCTCTGTACAATTCCATTTCTCATGGCAGTATTACATGGTTAATCATCAGAATAAATACTTGGATGTCCGAAGTCCACCGAATTATAGAGATGTGTTCATAACAGCTAGACAGAATTTATACTTCCACCAGACGAAATTACTTCCACCAGTTCCTCACCCGTCACACTAATTTCTTAATTAAACATTAGTGACGGCATTTAATTCCTTCTCCCGTCACACTAATTTCTTAATTAAACATTAGTAAGAGTTGGCTTGGCCTTCCATAAATCGTATTTTGTTTCAGGTGTACAATTTTACAAATTAAAGGATGGCTTTAATGATATAGTTTTACAGATCTTTTATTAGCTTGTTTTACCCACTCCTCGGTCTTACAACACTAGCTGTCCAGCTCTGTACGCTTCTATATCTACCTAACAATATATTATTTCGTACATGGATTATACAAAATAAACTTAATCTCAATTTCAAAAATATTTGGGACAATCAATATATATATATAGAAAATACAATTCCATTTTTGTGAATAGAATCATATTCCGATAATGTAATTATGATCGGCATGATAATCTCTCCAAGTCAAAAACAATCCACTTACTATCACCCAACACGTCGCAGGGGAAACCGCATTCCCTGTGGTTTCATCAACAGCAGTTTTCCAGCGAACCGCAGCCGGAAAACAGAAATAACCAGAAGAAAATTTAAAACACACAGTGCACAGAAATTAAGTACACGTTTCAACAGAAATAAGAATGCGGAGAAAGAATGGAAGAATGAGGTACACGTTTCAACAGTTCCTCGGGACAGAGAATGAAAGAATGAAGTACACGTTTCAACAGTTCCTCGGGACAGAGAATGAAAGAATGAAGTACACGTTTGAACAGTTCCTCTGCCTCTCTCTGTCATTTGCAGAGGAACTTTTCAACAGTTCCTCTGCCTTTTTGTCCCACGGCGTTTCTGGTATGTATGTCTTTTTTAGGTTTGTTCTTTACTTTTTTTTTTAAGGTTTGTCTTTTACTTTTCTTTTCTTCTCTTCTGTGTTTTTTGGATATTTTTTCTATGTTTTTTTTGGATAGGGAGAAAACAAAGAGAGACGGGAGATGGAAGAATAGGGGTCGATCACAAGACGCGATGTAATTATCATGCTGAGCAATGGCGTTACTGCTTCTTTCTTTCAAGTATTTCATTTTCATTTTTCATTTCAAGTTTCCTTCATTTCAAGAAAAAATTGCTGCTTGGTCTACCATCACCATCACCATGCACAGAAAATATTTGTGCAATGCAGATGATTTAACTTATTTTCTCCAATTGCATTCCTTACTACCGTAATGTGTTTGAGGTGTACATATTTAAAAATTAAAGGATGGAATTTAAGGACGAGAGCAAAGCCCTGTTCAAGAATGGTGTAAACTCCTAACATTGTTCTTTCAAAAGGTTTAATACTTATTTCTTGATAGCATTTCAATCTATAAGTTCACTTTAGTTCTGGTTGAAAAATTGGAAGGTGGGTTTAAGATTGTACAGGAAAATCCCTGCAATACACAGATTTGTATGTTCTTTAATTGCATAAACTTTCACCTTTCATTTTGATAAAGGTTTGTATCTCATTTTATTCCAAGCTTACTTTAGTGACCTAATAATATAGGGTGGGTTGAATATTAGATTATAGAGCTCTGTCCAATACACATGGTTAATTTATTAAGTTATATAGGGAAAATAATTTAATGGTATTTTTTATAAAAATTCTATTTAAATTTTTAATTTTTTTCCAGAGATTAATTTAATGGGATTTACATATTGTTAATTTATTAAGTTGTATAAAAAAATTAATTTAATGGTATTTTTGATAAAAAAATTATTTAAATTTTTAGTTTTTTTAAAGAGATTACACCAACATAGATGTATTTTAAATTTGGATTTATCAAATAATAAGGGGATCAAATTGATTAAAGTGTCATTTTTATAAAGAGGTTACATCAACATAGATGTATCTTAAATTTAGATCTATAAGTAATAAGAGGGATCAAATTTGGATCTATCAAGTAATAAGAGAGATCAAATTTCTTAAAGTGTCATTTTTTTTCTTGATGTGTAAAATTTAAGATAAAAATTTACACCTCAAAAAGTTTGATCCTTTTTGTTGTTTAGATCCAAGTTTAAAATAGATCTATGTTTGTTTTATTTTTTTAGAATAAGTATAAAATTTAAAATTGAGCCAACATAACATATGATAATTGCTTTATTTAATTTTCATGTAATACACCCCCACCTTAGAAAAAAGCGATAGCTGCTCGCTGCTCTGCTCTTCATGAGGCCGTGCGCATGAGAGCTGGGGCAGACTTTTTTGGTAGGGTTCGCCCTGAGGGGGCCAGTGGAAATCATTTGCACGGGAAAACGTTTGAATGGAGGACATGGTTGAACTCTCATCCCTTCCTCTCGAGGTTGAAGCCTTCAGGTTGTTGGTGGCCTCTCAACCAAAGAAGAAGCCGCCGGATATGTCCAAGTTTGTTAAGAGGTTGGAAGAGATACCTAAAGTGACACTCCCCCCCGAAGATCCAATTAAAGTTGCGTTATCACTTGCTGATAGAGCTCTAGTGGGTCAGTTCACTGGTTTGTGGCCCTCCCCTAAGGACACGGAAACCTGGATTCATAAAAAATGGCGACCTTTGATCTCAAACAGTGTTACCTCGTACTTCCTAGGTCGAGGGTTCTTTCTTTTCGAATTTATCTCAAAAGAAGACAAAGATCTCATTTTTCGAAATGGCCCATACTTTATGGGGCCCCAAGGGCTATATCTGAATCACTGGACTCCAGACTTCGATCCCTCGGAGGACGTCCCAAACACGGTTCCTGCTTGGGTGAGGCTACCGAATCTTCCTGTACATTGTTGGAACTGGGAGTCTTTAAAATTCATTGGGAATACGTTGGGAAAGTTTATTTGACAGAGCTAACCCTAATGACTAGTATGAATGTGCTCGCATATGTGTTGAGGTAGATCTCGAAGTAGGGCTGCCAGAGGCCATCAAAATCAAAGTGGAAAGCTGGTCACATCTGCAAAAGCTAGATTATGAACAGCTCCCGTTTAAATGCAGAGGATGCCATGAATATGGCCATTTTTCCAGGAGCTACCCTAAAAATTCTGCGCCAGAAAGAGATAATGAGGAAGGGTGGCAGCAAATCAAGAAACCGAGAATCAACCCAAGAACAGGGACCAATAGCCAAGGGATGGGTAAAGGGAAACAAAAGCAAGCAAACCCTGGAAGTAATGACAAGGAGAAAGGAAAACATAAGGAGGCACATAACAGGTTTGAGATTCCAGATTCAGGGCTTGAAGAAATCCTGGGAGAAGACCCCATCCAGGTTAGACAGAATGTCCTGAATGCTGTGCTGCAGCCAGGATTAGATCAGGTATATCCCTCCCCAATCAGCTCATTTCCGCCACCGAAATCTGGTGACTCTTCGGGGGTTATCCCAAAGGAAACAACCCCAAGCCTGGGGTAGAATGACCAAGACTTAGAAGAATCGGGGGAGGAAGGGGAAACAGAAGATTTGATGTTAGCAACAAGAAGGTCCACTCGAGGAAGGAAATCGGATAAGGAAAAGAGGGAAATGGAAACCTACAAGGATAAAATGCAAGGAAGTCAGCCAAATCTGGACAAAATGCTGGCCAGAACTCCTAAGCCAAATAAGAATCCAAGTCAGGGCTCAAAAGGAGCCAACCCAAAAAACAAGTAATGAAGATAATTTCCTAGAATTGCAGAGGGATGGGAAGCAAATTGAAAGAATACTCAATGAAAGGGTTAATCAGATCGGAAAATCCTAACATCCTACTCATCCAGGAAACAAAAATGGAGGAAGTTGACTTCCTTCATAAAAGTAAGCAAATTTGGAAAAAAGGATGAGGCTCTGCGGTCTCCTCAAGGGGTGCTTCAAGTGGGCTGGGCATTCTCTGGAATGAATCCATGGTTTCTAAAATTTCTGAAACCCATAACACCCACTCGATGTTAATGCAATTTCGACACTTGGATTCAAAAGAGACTGTGAGCCTCTTTAATATCTATGTTCCTGCTAGTTATGGAGAAAAGAAAATGTGATGGGGATCTATTCAAGAGGTCTCCAACACGGTCCCACTGGATAATGTCATTATGGCAGGGGATCTAAATCTAACCCTGTCTATGTCTGAAAAAAGAGGTGGCTCAATTGTCCGAGATCCAGCCAGAGAATGGGTGGAAGAGTTAATTCAAGATTGGGACCTCATGGACATCAAGCCTGCTAATGGTAAGTTCACCTGGACAAATAAAAGATCTAGTCCTGGACACATCGCTGCTAGACTTGATCGTTTTCTTATTCAAAGCTCTTTTATGCTTCTTGGACTGGATGCTAGCTCGTCCATTCTTTTGACAGGGGTTTCTGACCACAAACCAATCAGGCTGAATCTGAATATGCAAAGAAATTTGGGGCCTATTCCGTTCCGATTTAGCCTTATGTGGATTCAGCATAAGGACTTCATTAGAAAAGTGGAAAGTGTCTGGAAAATCCCTGTCCAGGGCTCCCCCTTCTATGTCTGCGAGGAAAAGTTAAGAAGGGTGAAAAAAGAACTTAAAAAATGGGCAAAAGAACTTCCATCCCCGTCTGATGAACGAAAGGCTTCTTTAAACCTTCTCAACATTCATCAGATGCAAATGGAAAGTGTTGAGATAACAAGTGAGACTCTGAAAAATGAAGAAAACCTACAAGCTAAAGTTCATAAGGCGCTCCTACAGGAAGAAGAATTCTGGAGACAGAAATATAGAAGTCTGTGGCTGTAATCGGGAGATAGAAATACTGACTACTTCCACAAACAGGCCCAAGCTAGAAAAACGTACAATTCTATCTCTGAGATCACAGCAGATAACCAATCTATCTCTAACTTCTCTGATATTAAAGCTGCTACTCATAATCATTTCAAAGATCTTTACACTGAAGAGGATGATGAAAGAGGGCCCTCTTCCCTGTTAGAATTAATCTCGTGCAAGGTCACGGATATGATGAACCAAAATTTAGTAGCCCCTATCAGCAAGAAGGAAATAAAGGAATCCCTTCAGGCTATGAATCCTGACAAGGCTCCGGGCCCTAATGGGTTCACTGCGCGCTTTATCAAATGTTGCTGGCACACGATAAAAAAGGACCTACATAGAATGGTGCTAAAGGCCCAAGCAACCATCAAGCTGGGAGGAAGCACGAATTCCTCTTTCCTTGCTCTAATCCCCAAAGAAAAAGGTGCCAGTATGTTCAGCAGATTCAGACCAATCTCACTCTGTAACATTGGCTACAAGCTGATCACCAAAGTAATAGCCAACAGGCTGAAACTTATCCTCCCGGATCTCATTCCTGAAAATCAAGGAGGCTTTGTCAAAGGGCGCCAAATTGCAGACAACCTCATTCTGGTCCAAGAGGCAATCCACTCCAGCATAAATCGAAAAGAAAAAGGAATGGTGGTCAAACTTGACTTCGCAAATGCTTTTGATAGGGTAGGACAGTTTTTTGCTGGATGTACTTAAGAGATTTGGATTTGATGATAGGTTAATAAGATGGATCAAGGCTTGCATAGCATAACCCTGGATTGCCTCATTGGTTAACGATAGAGCGGCTGAGTTCTTCAAAGCCTCCCGTGGGCTTCACCAGGGATGCCCTCTCTCCCCTCTACTCTTTGTTATTCAAGCTTCTGTTTTAAGTTTTCTCTTAGAAAAAAGAAGACAAGACCAAATTCTCTTGGGCCTAAAAATTGCTAGAGGTGTTCGAGATATAAACCATGCTTTGTTTGCAGATGATACTCTTCTCGTAGGAGGTGCCTTTGTGATCAATGCTAGGGCTTTCAAAGATGACCTGGACTGCTATTGCCCTGCATCGGGAAGTGAGGTGAATGCTGGGAAATGTCAAATCTTTGGTTGGAATTTGACAGGATGGGAATTAAGCTCTATAACCATAATTTTTGGGTTTAATGGCACCACCAGCTGGAATTCATTTAAATACCTTGGTCTCCCTGTTTGCAAAAGCATGCCCAGGAGAAAGGAATGGCTCCCTTTGGTTAACAAGTTCAAGCAAAAATTGTTGTCGTGGGGAATTAACTGGCTAAATCTAGCAGGAAAGTTGGTGCTAATAAAATTAGTTTTGATTAGTCTACCCATCTTTCAAGGTTCTTTGCTTTTAGCCCCGGTGGGGATTCTTAAGGAGATGGAGAAACTACTTAGACATTTCTTCTGGAAAGGAGGGAGAAACAACGAGCGTAGGATCCCATTGGTGAGGTGGGAAAAAGTAACCAAATCCTTTATGGAAGGCGGTCTTCAAATAAAAGATTTAAAAGCCCAGAACACTGCGCTGGGAGCTAAAATCCTTTGGAAGCAAGTTGGCAGAAAACCTGGCTGGGCCCAAAAAGTAATGTGGAAAAAATACTTTCAGAACTCCAGAGTCAGGAGCCTTGACTCCCCTCCTACTGCCTACTCCGGATCTCCTATCTTCACTCTCTACAAACAAGCTCTCCCCCTGATCAAAGACCATCTCTTTTGGGTCCCTGGAAATGGGAAATTGATAAACATCTAGAATGATAAAATTATGGGGGGGGGAACCTCTGACTGAAGTTCCAGAACTCCAAGAGCTAAGGAACTGGATGACTCAGGAAAATCTAAACACTCTTTGGGACATCTCAGAGTGGGATGGAGATGAGTGGAAGGGATGGAACATTATGAGAATCCCCTCTGAGTTATCTCAAGCCTGGCTGCTGCTCAAAGAGAGATTGGTAGGGAAAGCTCCATTTTAAAAAAGAAGAAATGACTCTAGAGGTTGGGGAAACAAATCTGGAGTGTATACAGTTGCCCAAGGTTATGATGTGATTAAAAACATTCCCTCAGCTCCCACAAACCCAACGATTTGGAATGGAATATGGAATAGTAAAAGCATACCCAAAGTTGACTTCTTCATATGGACCTTGGCGCACAATTGCATTTTAATTGGAGAGAATCTCTTAAAGCGGAGCTTTAATGGGCCCTCTCAATGCCCTCTATGCCTTTGTCAGGTAGAGACCTCTGAGCATCTCTTTTTAAATTGTCTTTTCTCAAAAGAGGTCTGGAATGAAGCTTTAGGCAATTGGAGAAACAGAATTGTTGTCCCTAACAAAATTAACTCGCTGTTTGAAAATTGGAATTCTTTATATCCTGGATCTATCAACTCCAAAGGTTGGTTCAAGACTGGGTGGATGGCGTTGCCTAAGCTGGTATGCTGGGAAATCTGGCTCGAAAGAAATGCTAGAGTTTTCCAAGAAAAAGCATCTAAACCTGGGCAAGTATGGGCAAAAGCTAGAGGTCTCCTCAAAGAATTCCTACAGAGCTCTGTTGACTTGAAAATTGTTAACAATCTCAGCAAAGAGGAAATAGAATGGGGGATTAAGATGGATATTAGATCCCCCTCTGCAAATGAAATTTCGGCAAAGCTGGAGTGCTGGCAAATCAGATTAGAAGGAGAAGATTTTACTAAGTGGAGGAAAAATTCGGAGATGCACAGTCTTTTCTTTGATGGAGTGGCTAAGGGGAATCCTAGAAATGCAGGAGGAGGAGGGATAATTCGAAATGCTGAAGATAAAATTGAAATTAAGTATGCCTGGGGACTTGGCATTTCCATAAGCAATCAGGCTGAAGCTCTTGCATTACTACAAGTACTTCTCCAACTCAAAAAGAATGGAATTGGAAGAGCCAGAGTAGTAGGAGGCTCGCAGAATATTATCAGGTATTTGGTAAAGAACTCCGCTCCAAATGATCTAAGACTAAAAATGCATGTTAGCAGAATTAAAAAGTTGATCAGCTCCTTTGATAGGATGGAATTCTATCATGTGCACCGGGAAAACAATGTAGAAGTGGACAACGAGGCCAATAGAGCAGTGCTCCTTTCCCTGGGAACGCTAAGCACTGAAAATTCAGAGGACTGGGATGCAATTCCATAAAAATACTTAGGAAGGAAAAGTCGTGGCAGCTAGTTGGAGAAGCTGGAGATGGATTGTGGCCAGGGAAAAATCGTGGAGGGGAGAAGGTTGGGTCGACTTGGAAGCAAAGACAGTTCATAAGAATGACAAGAAAATCCAGCACAGAAGAAGGAGGATCAAGGGTCGACTTGATGAGGAAGAATGAAAAGTAAAGACAGTGCATAAGTTCTCTATTTGCTACCTCTGTTAAATTTAAAATAATTCATGTTCTTGTGCAGGTTGCTGGGACAGTTCGTGAATATGGGAAAACTTTATAGCCGATTTGAAATCGCCAAAATGATGGAAACCAAAAGCCTGGGCAAGAGAAAGCTTAATCGACCCACGTGGTGGATGGTAGAGGACATCTCGAAATCTCTCAAACATAGTTGTAAATTTCCAAGTGCTAAGGCACCTGAGATTTTATTAATATAAAATTCTAACCGCTTCTGTCAAAAAAAAAATACACCCCCACCTTTAATTTTGAGAAAGGTTTGTATCTCATTTTATTCCAAGTTTACATTAGTGCTGTAATAATATAGGGTGGGGTTGAACATTAAGTTATGATTAATTTAATAAGTTGTACATAAAAATTAGTTTAATGACATTTTTATAAGATAGATCTATATGTGTTTTAGTTTTTTAGCATAAGTGCAAAATTTAAAAACCATGATACTAAATTGATTTATTTAATTTTCATGTAATACCAAATAGATCGACCATACTAGGTTGTAGAGAAACTAGAGTAACTTTAGTTATTTCCCTTTTTATGTATGTTTGAAAAAATATTGTTTCAACTTCAATGTGATTTCAATGTAATGAGTGGATAGTCATTTTTTGTTTTTTCCAAAAATTCCCATAAAATTTTAACTGATATATTTCTATATTTCTTGTTGTATTAATGGGATGGATAATTATAATTAAGGACTTGATTTAAAATATAGGAGGGGATTACAATATTTCACCAAATAAAAATATTAAAAGCTCAAAGTGAATTAATTGTTAAATATTTTTTTGAAATGTGATATGAGTGTTCAACTAATGGTCATGTTTCATTGAGATGGAGATTTAAATATCTTCTTGTGTTATACCTTTGTTTGATTTCAATTGATAGGAGGGTCTCAATCTAACTTAACAAATTGAGCATATTTGTGTGGACTAGCAAAAACAATGGTTTTAACTTTTAGTGGGTGCCAATTATTTCTTAATACATTTTGATTGTTACTTTTTTTATTACACTATCTTTTGCATTATTTGTTGTCATTAGAAAAATTATTTCTTAATACATTTTGATTGTTATGGGCTGGTACAAGGTAATGATACCCAATTATGACACATTAGTTGCAATGACGTTCTAGAAAAACAAAAATATTATCATTAAAATGAATTATTAGAGGTACCTACAAATTGTTTTTGGATTAGGTGTAAATAGATGAAACATAGAAAAATGGATGACCTTCCGGAACATATAACTTGTATTTATGGAAAAGTGGTATAACCACCCCAAAATGTCATTATTCGAAGATTGGTATGTTATTTTTTTTCTCAAACATAATGCACATGTTTTTGTTGAGCCACCCGTTTTCTATGTAAATTTTCAATTTACAAGAAAAAAAATATGTAGAGGCGTAGGCAACAGAAGAATCTTGTGCGGGGCTATTTTTCCAAAATGTTAAAAGTCAATTTTATATTTTTTTAAATTACCGAAGTCAGTGAAGCCCTAAAACGACATGGTCAAGTGTTGAGCCACCATATCATGGTCTAAAAATAA